>CM067221.1:4594907-5194907 GCA_034190945.1 Octodonta nipae
TTAAGCTTAATCTCAGCCGTAAGCAAACCTCAGCTTAAACAACAGGTTTTAACATCCTCCTTTGTTGAATTTTATATTTAATGTTATGTCACCGGTTTTGTCTTTCTTTCAACAAAGGAGATGGAAAAAATGTTGGTTAAGGGTGAGGTTTGCTTCCGGGTTATTGTAGCTTAAGGTTGATGTTTGCTTACGAGTGGTAAGCAAACCTAACCCTTAAGCAAATCATATCCGTAAGCAACCTCACCTTTAAGCTAATCTCATCCGTAAGCAAACCTCACCCTTAAACAAACATGTTTTACATCTCTTTTGTTGAATTTTATATTTTAATTATGTCACCGGTTTTGTCTTTCTTTCAACAAAGGAGATGTAAAACATGTTGGTTTAAGGGTGAGGTTTGCTTCCGGGTGATTGTAGCTTAAGGTTGATGTTTGCTTACCATGTGTAAGCAAACCTAACCCTTAGGCAAATCATATCCGTAAGTAAACCTCACCTTTAAGCTAATCTCATCCGTAAGCAAACCTCACCCTTAAACAAACATGTTTTACATCTCCTTTGTTGAATTTTATATTTTTAATGTTATGTCACCGGTTTTGTCTTTCTTTCAACAAACGAGATGTAAAACATGTTGGTTTAAGGGTGAGGTTTGCTTCCGGGTGATTGTAGCTTAAGGTTGATGTTTGCTTACCATGTGTAAGCAATCCTAACCCTTAAGCAAATAATATCCGTAAGCAAACCTCACCTTTAAGCTGATCTCAGCCGTAAGCAAACCTCAGCCTTAAACAAAGATGTTTTACATCTCCTTTGTTGAATTTTATATTTTTAATGTTATGTCACCGGTTTTGTCTTTCTTTCAACAAAGGAGATGGAAAACATGTTGGTTTAAGGGTGAGGTTTGCTTCCGGGTTATTGTAGCTTAAGGTTGATGTTTGCTTACCATGTGTAAGCAAACCTAACCCTTAAGCAAATCATATCCGTAAGCAAACCTCACCTTTAAGCTAATCTCATCCGTAAGCAAACCTCACCCTTAAACAAACATGTTTTACATCTCCTTTGTTGAATTTTATATTTTTAGTTATGTCACCGGTTTTGTCTTTCTTTCAACAAACGAGATATAAAACATGTTGGTTTAAGGGTGAGGTTTGCTTCCGGGTGATTGTAGCTGAAGGTTGATGTTTGCTTACCATGTGTAAGCAAACCTAACCCTTAAGCAAATCATATCCGTAAGCAAACCTCACCTTTAAGCTAATCTCATCCGTAAGAAAACCTCACCCTTAAACCAACATGTTTTACATCTCCTTTGTTGAATTTTATATTTTTAATGTTATGTCACCGGTTTTGTCTTTCTTTCAACAAAGGAGATGTAAAACATGTTGGTTTAAGGGTGAGGTTTGCTTACGGATGAGATTAGCTTAAAGGTGAGGTTTGCTTACGGATATGATTTGCTTAAGGGTTAGGTTTGCTTACACGTGGTGAGCAAACATCAACCTTAAGCTACAATAACCCGGAAGCAAACCTCACCCTTAAACCAACATGTTTTCCATCTCCTTTGTTGAAAGAAAGACAAAACCGCTGACATAACATTAAAAATATAAAATTCAACAAAGGAGATGTAAAACATGTTTGTTTAAGGCTGAGGTTTGCTTACGGATGAGATTAGCTTAAAGGTGAGGTTTGCTTACGGATATGATTTGCTTAAGGGTTAGGTTTGCTTACACATGGTAAGCAAACATCAACCTTAAGCTACAATCACCCGGAAGCAAACCTCACCCTTAAACCAACATGTTTTACATCTCCTTTGTTGAAAGAAAGACAAAACAGTGACATAACATTAAAAATATAAAATTCAACAAAGGAGATGTAAAACATGTTTGTTTAAGGGTGAGGTTTGCTTACGGATATGATTTGCTTAAGAATTAGGTTTGCTTACACACGGTAAGCAAACATCAACCTTAAGCTACAATCACCCGGAAGCAAACCTCATCCTTAAACCAACATGTTTTACATCTCCTTTGTTGAAAGAAAGACAAAACCGGTGACATAACATTAAAAATATAAAATTCAACAAAGGAGATGTAAGACATGTTTGTTTAAGGGTGAGGTTTGCTTACGGATGAGATTAGCTTAAAGGTGAGGTTTGCTTACGGATATGATTAGCTTAAGGGTTAGGTTTGCTTACACACGGTAAGCAAACATCAACCTTAAGCTACAATCACCCGGAAGCAAACCTCACCCTTAAACCAACATGTTTTACATCTCCTTCGTTGAAAGAAAGACAAAACCGGTGACATAACATTAAAAATATAAAATTCAACAAAGGAGATGTAAAACATGTTTGTTTAAGGCTGAGGTTTGCTTACGGATGAGATTAGCTTAAAGGTGAGGTTTGCTTACGGATATGATTTGCTTAAGGGTTAGGTTTGCTTAAACACGGTAAGCAAACATCAAACTTAAGCTACAATCACCCGGAAGCAAACCTCACCCTTAAACCAACATGTTTTACATCTCCTTTGTTGAATTTTATATTTTTAATGTTATGTCACCGGTTTTGTCTTTCTTTCAACAAAGGAGATGTAAAACATGTTGGTTTAAGGGTGAGGTTTGCTTCCGGGTGATTGTAGCTTAAGTTTGATGTTTGCTTACCGTGTTTAAGCAAACCTAACCCTTAAGCAAATCATATCCGTAAGCAAACCTCACCTTTAAGCTAATCTCATCCGTAAGCAAACCTCAGCCTTAAACAAACATGTTTTACATCTCCTTTGTTGAATTTTATATTTTTAATGTTATGTCACCGGTTTTGTCTTTCTTTCAACAAAGGAGATGTAAAACATGTTGGTTTAAGGGTGAGGTTTGCTTCCGGGTGATTGTAGCTTAAGGTTGATGTTTGCTTACCGTGTGTAAGCAAACCTAACCCTTAAGCAAATCATATCCGTAAGCAACCTCACCTTTAAGCTAATCTCATCCGTAAGCAAACCTCACCCTTAAACAAACATGTTTTACATCTCCTTTGTTGAATTTTATATTTTTAATGTTATGTCACCGGTTTTGTCTTTCTTTCAACAAAGGAGATGTAAAACATGTTGGTTTAAGGGTGAGGTTTGCTTCCGGGTGATTGTAGCTTAAGGTTGATGTTTGCTTACCGTGTGTAAGCAAACCTAACCCTTAAGCAAATCATATCCGTAAGCAAACCTCACCCTTAAACAAAAATGTTTTACATCTCCTTTGTTGAATTTTATATTTTTAATGTTATGTCACCGGTTTTGTCTTTCTTTCAACAAAGGAGATGTAAAACATGTTGGTTTAAGGGTGAGGTTTGCTTCCGGGTGATTGTAGCTTAAGGTTGATGTTTGCTTACCTTGTGTAAGCAAACCTAACCCTTAAGCAAATCATATCCGTAAGCAAACCTCACCTTTAAGCTAATCTCATCCGTAAGCAAACCTCAGCCTTAAACAAACATGTTTTACATCTCCTTTGTTGAATTTTATATTTTTAATGTTATGTCACCGGTTTTGTCTTTCTTTCAACAAAGGAGATGTAAAACATGTTGGTTTAAGGATGAGGTTTGCTTCCGGGTGATTGTAGCTTAAGGTTGATGTTTGCTTATCGTGTGTAAGCAAACCTAACCCTTAAGCAAATCATATCCGTAAGCAAACCTCACCTTTAAGCTAATCTCATCCGTAAGCAAACCTCAGCCTTAAACAAACATGTTTTACATCCTTTGTTGAATTTTATATTTTTAATGTTATGTCACCGGTTTTGTCTTTCTTTCAACAAAGGAGATGTAAAACATGTTGGTTTAAGGGTGAGGTTTGCTTCCGGGTGATTGTAGCTTAAGGTTGATGTTTGCTTACCAAGTGTAAGCAAACCTAACCCTTAAGCAAATCATATCCGTAAGCAAACCTCACCTTTAAGCTAATCTCATCCGTAAGCAAACCTCAGCCTTAAACAAACATGTTTTACATCTCCTTTGTTGAATTTTATATTTTTAATGTTATGTCACCGGTTTTCTTTCTTTCAACAAAGGAGATGTAAAACATGTTGGTTTAAGGGTGAGGTTTGCTTCCGGGTGATTGTAGCTTAAGGTTGATGTTTGCTTACCATGTGTAAGCAAACCTAACCCTTAAGCAAATCATATCCGTAAGCAAACCTCACCTTTAAGCTAATCTCATCCGTAAGCAAACCTCAGCCTTAAACAAACATGTTTTACATCTCCTTTGTTGAATTTTATATTTTTAATGTTATGTCACCGGTTTTGTCTTTCTTTCAACAAAGGAGATGGAAAACATGTTGGTTTAAGGGTGAGGTTTGCTTCCGGGTTATTGTAGCTTAAGGTTGATGTTTGCTCACCACGTGTAAGCAAACCTAACCCTTAAGCAAATCATATCCGTAAGCAAACCTCACCTTTAAGCTAATCTCATCCGTAAGCAAACCTCACCCTTAAACAAACATGTTTTACATCTCCTTTGTTGAATTTTATATTTTTAATGTTATGTCACCGGTTTTGTCTTTCTTTCAACAAAGGAGATGTAAAACATGTTGGTTTAAGGGTGAGGTTTGCTTCCGGGTGATTGTAGCTTAAGGTTGATGTTTGCTTACCATGTGTAAGCAAACCTAACCCTTAAGCAAATCATATCCGTAAGCAAACCTCACCTTTAAGCTAATCTCATCCGTAAGCAAACCTCACCCTTAAACAAACATGTTTTACATCTCCTTTGTTGAATTTTATATTTTTAATGTTATGTCACCGGTTTGTCTTTCTTTCAACAAAGAGATGTAAAACATGTTGGTTTGAAGATGAGGTTTGCTTCCGGGTGATTGTAGCTTAAGTTTGATGTTTGCTTACCATATGTAAGCAAACCTAACCCTTAAGCAAATCATATCCGTAAGCAAACCTCACCTTTAAGCTAATCTCAGCCGTAAGCAAACCTCACCCTTAAACAAACATGTTTTACATCTCCTTTGTTGAATTTTATATTTTTAATGTTATGTCACCGGTTTTGTCTTTCAACAAAGGAGATGTAAAACATGTTGGTTTAAGGGTGAGGTTTGCTTCCGGGTGATTGTAGCTTAAGGTTGATGTTTGCTTACCATCTGTAAGCAAACCTAACCCTTAAGCAAATCATATCCGTAAGCAAACCTCACCTTTAAGCTAATCTCATCCGTAAGCAAACCTCAGCCTTAAACAAACATGTTTTACATCTCCTTTGTTGAATCTTATATTTTTAATGTTATGTCACCGGTTTTGTCTTTCTTTCAACAAAGGAGATGTAAAACATGTTGGTTTAAGGGTGAGGTTTGCTTCCGGGTGATTGTAGCTTAAGGTTGATGTTTGCTTACCATGGGTAAGCAAACCTAACCCTTAAGCAAATCATATCCGTAAGCAAACCTCACCTTTAAGCTAATCTCATCCGTAAGCAAACCACCTCAGCCTTAAACAAACATGTTTTACATCTCCTTTGTTGAATTTTATATTTTTAATGTTATGTCACCGGTTTTGTCTTTCTTTCAACAAAGGAGATGTAAAACATGTTGGTTTAAGGGTGAGGTTTGCTTCCAGGTGATTGTAGCTTAAGGTTGATGTTTGCTTACGACGTGTAAGCAAACCTAACCCTTAAGCAAATCATATCCGTAAGCAAACCTCACCTTTAAGCTAATCTCATCCGTAAGCAAACCTCACCCTTAAACAAACATGTTTTACATCTCCTTTGTTGAATTTTATATTTTTAATGTTATGTCACCGGTTTTGTCTTTCTTTCAACAAAGGAGATGTAAAACATGTTGGTTTAAGGGTGAGGTTTGCTTCCAGGTGATTGTAGCTTAAGGTTGATGTTTGCTTACGACGTGTAAGCAAACCTAACCCTTAAGCAAATCATATCCGTAAGCAAACCTCACCTTTAAGCTAATCTCATCCGTAAGCAAACCTCACCCTTAAACAAACATGTTTTACATCTCCTTTGTTGAATTTTATATTTTTAATGTTATGTCACCGGTTTTGTCTTTCTTTCAACAAAGGAGATGTAAAACATGTTGGTTTAAGGATGAGGTTTGCTTCCGGGTGATTGTAGCTTAAGGTTGATGTTTGCTTACCATGTGTAAGCAAACCTAACCCTTAAGCAAATCATATCCGTAAGCAAACCTCACCTTTAAGCTAATCTCATCCGTAAGCAAACCTCAGCCTTAAACAAACATGTTTTACATCTCCTTTGTTGAATTTTATATTTTTAATGTTATGTCACCGGTTTTGTCTTTCTTTCAACAAAGGAGATGTAAAACATGTTGGTTTAAGGGTGAGGTTTGCTTCCGGGTGATTGTAGCTTAAGGTTGATGTTTGCTTACCACGTGTAAGCAAACCTAACCCTTAATCAAATCATATCCGTAAGCAAACCTCACCTTTAAGCTTATCTTATCCGTAAGCAAACCTCACCCTTAAACAAACATGTTTTACATCTCCTTTGTTGAATTTTATATTTTTAATGTTATGTCACCGGTTTTGTCTTTCTTTCAACAAAGGAGATGTAAAACATGTTGGTTTAAGGGTGAGGTTTGCTTCCGGGTGATTGTAGCTCAAGGTTGATGTTTGCTTACCAAATGTATGCAAACCTAACCCTTAAGCAAATCATATCCGTAAGCAAACCTCACCTTTAAGCTAATCTCATCCGTAAGCAAACCACCTCAGCCTTAAACAAACATGTTTTACATCTCCTTTGTTGAATCTTATATTTTTAATGTTATGTCACCGGTTTTGTCTTTCTTTCAACAAAGGAGATGTAAAACATGTTGGTTTAAGGGTGAGGTTTGCTTCCGTATGATTGTAGCTTAAGGTTGATGTTTGCTTACCGTGTGTAAGCAAACTTAACCCTTAAGCAAATCATATCCGTAAGCAAACCTCACCTTTAAGCTAATCTCATCCGTAAGCAAACCTCACCCTTAAACAAACATGTTTTACATCTCCTTTGTTGAATTTTATATTTTTAATGTTATGTCACCGGTTTTGTCTTTCTTTCAACAAAGGAGATGTAAAACATGTTGGTTTGAAGATGAGGTTTGCTTCCGGGTGATTGTAGCTTAAGGTTGATGTTTGCTTACCATGTGTAAGCAAACCTAACCCTTAAGCAAATCATATCCGTAAGCAAACCTCACCTTTAAGCTAATCTCATCCGTAAGCAAACCACCTCAGCCTTAAACAAACATGTTTTACATCTCCTTTGTTGAATTTTATATTTTTAATGTTATGTCACCGGTTTTGTCTTTCTTTCAACAAAGGAGATGTAAAACATGTTGGTTTAAGGGTGAGGTTTGCTTCCGTATGATTGTAGCTTAAGGTTGATGTTTGCTTACCGTTTGTAAGCAAACCTAACCCTTAAGCAAATCATATCCGTAAGCAAACCTCATCTTTAAGCTAATCTCATCCGTAAGCAAACCTCACCCTTAAACAAACATGTTTTACATCTCCTTTGTTGAATTTTATATTTTTAATGTTATGTCACCGGTTTTGTCTTTCTTTCAACAAAGGAGATGTAAAACATGTTGGTTTAAGGGTGAGGTTTGCTTCCGGGTGATTGTAGCTTAAGGTTGATGTTTGCTTACCATGGGTAAGCAAACCTAACCCTTAAGCAAATTATATCCGTAAGCAAATCTCACCCTTAAGGAAATCTTATCCGTAAGCAAACCTCACCCTTAAAAATATAAAATTTTGTTAATGTTATATAATGAATACCTCTACTAATTCTTTGACTAAAAGTTAGAAATCGCTTACATTTCTCTTAATCACTTCCACACAAAACATAAAGATCTAATTCAAAACAATATTTTCTATTCCAGAAAAACAGATGGCAGAGGTACCCACATACAAACCTAAAAAAGGTCCCAAAGAAAACCGAATCGAATGAAATCAATACCGTTGTTGAAGTAACCAATGATACTGAAAATCACCCACTTCATGGAAAAGAAAAGAACCTCAAGGATGTGCTTATGAACCTTCATAATGAATTTGAACAACTCAACAAGTAAGTAACACAATTTGCCGCCTAATAACTTCATAATTGTATTCTTCTGTCTGTTCATTGGCATTTTATCTCCATATTTACTCTGTGAGATATTTGAAATTATTAATGAAAACAAAATTTATAAGAAGCAATTTGGAAAATTAGCCCTGATAACAGGTTGTTTCTCACAAAATGTCTTCCTGTAAGTCAATCTTCGACTCACGGGGAACAACCTTGAAAGAAGAAGAAGAAAGAAAAAGAAATTATATTAATTTGGTACACATTAGGATGTCATGGAAATATTTTTGGCGATATTTCAATTTTTTTTCGCAGCGAAAATAAGCTGTTACAGACAGATGAACACAATAGTTATCCTAAAAGGATTTTGTTCATCGGAATACCATAATTTCCCACGGTGGACTAATACAAAAGAGACATGTTGGAGGTCTAAAATCAGAGGGAGACAATCGAAACTGTTTAGACAAATACAAAGACAAATTGACTTAACTCCTGACTAAAAATTATTCTTTCAATTTGCAGTATATGAACTTGTAATGTTTTATTTTACACACTAAGATCGGGGATTTATTTAAACACTCAGTCGAATTTACTATAACTAACACCTGTTGTTTACTTGACCACCGACTTCCCGTATTTATGTGCTGCTTCTGAGAAGGTTCTAGATTAAATAGCCGCCGAGAAATTTCCTTCATGGATTCTCGAATACTTGAGGACTTCAACATTGCTAGACGCCGGTCTCGATTCTACGAAATATTTACAAACTATCTAATTTTTCTTTATATCTTTTCAGAAAATACGAGGAGTTGTGTCAAAAAACTACCTCAGATGATGAAGGAACTCTTAAGGAACTAGAACTTATAGAGAACGAATTAAACAAAAAGGAGGAAGAAATTACAATGGTGATGACTCTCTATAAGGAAGTGTTGGCTTTGAAGCAACAGGTTAAATCCTTAAAGCAAAAGGCTAGTCAATCAAGTGTCACTGCTCCAGAAGTGAAGGAGACTACTACTAGTTTTAGCAACTACAACAATCCTCAGGCCGCTCTGCATCTGACGAAGCTGCTCAGACAAATTCAAATGTATCAGATGAGATATAAAAAAGGGAACGCGGTTTAAATAAATAAAAATTTTAGTAAATTGAATGGTGTGGTTTCAATTAATTCTTCTTTGTAAACAATTTTTAGACTTTTAGACATGTTCTTAGAGCAGTTTTATTCATTTTTTATCATACTAATGACCTTTTATTCTGTTTTCTAGATACTGAGATTTGTCCCATATATGTTGCGTTGCAATCATTGCATGAAATTCATATATATAATACAAAACTCTAACAACTTCTTCATTATCTTCATTTCTTAATAAATAAATCTAAAGAACTATTGAAAAAAATACCGATCCATAATGGTAATTGTAACTCGAGGATGGCCAAATTATAGATCATCTTCACCGATGTGACATCACACTCAAGAACTACAGGTTCCTCAGCTCAGCTTTATTACAGTTATCATACAAGAACAATAGTTTCACCACACAGGCTTGATGACTACAATTATTTTCTATTACCGGTCACAGACGTTTCGATAATGGCATAGCGTTAAAAATATTATAGATTTGAATGGTGTACAATTGTAGAAAGGGTATTTTTCCTTTCACAATTTGTATGTTCAGGTACCTGTTAAAATGGCATTCGCTTATAATGTGTCACAGGAATGTTGAATTGCATTGTCTGCGTTTTGCGATTTGTTTGACATGCCATTTGCATGCAGTGCTTTGGAAAAAAATTTCTGACACGTCGATTTTGTTTTAAATACTTTTTGACATACGATACGAACCCTATTTGTGGCGTCATTGAGAATTTCTTTAAACAGTTTCACCCAATTTCTACCATGCTAATTGAAAGAGCGTATCATTCTTCGTACAAGTTCTCAACAATATGATTACGTTAGCTAAGTTAGATAAAAAAAAACATTTTAAATTTTATTAAATTTAATGATAATTATCAAAGAAAATGTTGCAATTGTACGCCAATGGATTAGTGCCAGTAACCAAGACGATTAGTAAATTCTTTTTGTACATGGTCAATAACTTCAGGAGGTATACGAATTCCTGAAGAATTCTGTGTAATCCTAGCTACGACCCAGTAGACGGCTCCAGTGTCCTCATCTTTCGCAGGTAATCAACTAAGACTGGAAGACACCCCTACCAGATGTAATTGTAAGGAAAGAATGATAAGTTTCAAACTGTAACTCCACTCTAATTTAATTCCAAATGAAAATAATATGTACGTTAATTTTGTAAAAATTTTGGGAATATCTTCAATAAATTGTATTCATTTTACCAATTTGTTGTTTTGCTGTGTTTGTATTTGTGTGCCTGGCGCTCCTAGAGGACAAAATTTAGACCACTTACCTACGCCCTTCCCGAATATACCCTTCAAGTCAAAGGGATCAGGGGTAACAGTAGAATTTTTTACCGTTTCATGGCGATTTTGACACTGGTACGTACCCTCAATGAATAAGGAGCATTATTGACAGTTTGACATTGACATTAACAATGGTCGTGTAATTTCCGCTTAACAAAAACCAAGGTCATATAATAACTTAGAGCATCTACTTCTTAGAGATGCCCTGCAGTGTATAAATATCGTGCCAAAGCTCGAAAGAGAGGGCAATAGAGAGGGCAAGAGCCTATTCCAATATACAGTGATGGGCAAGTGTGTGGAACCAAGTAAATATCTCTGGAATTATTCGAGATATCAAAATGAAATTTGAAAGGTGGATACTGCAGTAGATTGCCTATTTGTTTCCAATTATTTTTACAATTTTGAACTTCCAGTTTTACCGGAAGTAATATCGATTTTAAATTTTGCAATGAAACACCCTATATAGTATTTTAGTTTCTGATGAAACATTTTATTGCGAATACAAAAATATCGGGTTTGATATTGTTTACTTCAATACCTACCGATATATTAACAGAAAAGTAATTAAGGAAAGGAAAAATTTAATATCCATTAAAGAAATACATAATCATAATTATTAACTAAATCCAAGTGATTTTCAAAACATTGTAACTTAACTTAACAAAACTTAATGTATTAGATGTTCAAACTGAGCACCGTTTACTTCTTGACAATAAGCAAGTCGGTTTTTAAATTCTCTAGTAACATTAGCTATTACTTCTGGTGTAATTCTCTGGATGTCTTGAGTTATTCTTGCAGCTAATTCTTGCAAATTATTTGGTCTATCAATACAAACCTTAGACTTTAAGTAACCCCACAGAAAATAGTCTAGTGGATTAAGGTCGGGACTTCGTGCAGGCCATTCATAAGTACCCCTTCTTCCAATCCATCTGTGATGAAATCTCCTATCTAAATGATCTCGAACAATGCGAGCGTAATGGGGTGATGCTCTATCCTGCTGAAACCAGATATTATTTGGTATTTGTCCATTTACCTCCAATGCCAGAATAACTTGTGTCTCCAAGAGTTGTAAATACCTATCTCCGTTTAAAGTTTCTTGAGGAAGAAGAGTCCCACGATTCTGTTGTTATAAATGCCGGCCCAAAACGTTCAATTTTTGGGGATGTTGTGTATGAGCCTCTTGTACCCAATTAGGATTACTTTGCGACCAGTAGCGGCAGTTATTTCGATTAACCGTACCATTTAAACAAAATGTAGCCTCGTCTGAAAACACCACATTTCTTATAAAATGATTATCACGGTTACAAATATCCATAATCGTTTCACAAAATTGCAAACGTCTGTCGAAATCGTCTTCGGAGAGTTCTTGAACGAGGCGAATTTTGTATGGATGATATTTTTCTCGCCTTAATATCCTTCCTACTGAACGACGGCTAATTCCATGCATATTGGCGAGGTCGGTAGTGGATAAGTGACGATTTTCTTCCAAAGATATAGCAACATTGTGAGCTACACCTTCATTACTTGCACTTTTTAACCGTCCACTTTTTGGTAAATTGCTAACTGTTCCACTTGTGTCGTACCTTCGCAAAGTTTTCGTCACTACTGAACAGGATATTTGTCTATTCGGATGAACAATGTTAAAAAGGCCACAAACTTTTTGATGCATCCTTTTCCTCTCCCCATACCCAATAATCATTAATATATCTATCCTTTCTCTTTCACTTAATTCGGCCATTTTAATCATATCAAACCCGATATTTTTGTATTCGCAATAAAATGTTTCATCAGAAACTAAAATACTATACAGGGTGTTTCATTGCAAATTTTAAAATCGACATTACTTCCGGTAAAAAAAATTGTAAAAAAATTTGGAACAAATAGGCAATCTACTGCAGTATCCACCTTCCAAATTTCATTTTGATATCTCTAATAATTCCAGAGATATTTACTTGGTTCCACACATTTGCCCATCACTGTATATGGATCAAAGAGGAATACTTTTGAAATGGAATTTCTAGACAAATAACAAGTAGTCCAGATAGGCATAAAATTATCCATAACCACATGTTTATTGACAATGGATAATTTCAGTTTCATTGAATTATGTAAAAGTTACATTATTAAATTAAATTTACAGTGTAAATCACAGCTCACGCAACATAGAAATATGCATAAAATATAAGGTGTAATATGCTCTAATGAAATTAATAAATGAACATATCAACCGGTCTGAAAATTTATTTGAAAACAATGCAAATAGTGGTCAAGTCACAACAAGAAATTAACTATTAAATCTATTTACGAATTTTTATTATTGTAAAAAAGAAGAGTTGTGTTATTATTTCACTAATTTGTCGTTTTTACATTATATTTAGTCTCCGCAGTTTGAATTATATTAATTACTTCATTTTTTACGATTTATACTGTTGAGAAATAACTTAGCCATTAAATTTTGTTGGAATAATTGTTGAAAAGATGTGAATATTTAATAATTTATAGTTTATAAACTGTAAGTTCATACAAACATAAAAAACATTATATTTATTGTTCTGCAAATACTGAATATAAAAAAAATGTATAAAAACGATCAGTCAGGTATCTTTTCCTTTCCCTAGGTCGAAGATATCCTCGTAATTTCTAAAGATATCTCCCAATTTTACTTTCTGGATTGGTTTTAAATTCCTGGAGGAATCTGTTGTGAGTTTCTCCAGTTCTTCAGATGGTTTACCTAAAGGTATTGATGTATGTTGTATGCTTATGACTACAGAGGAAACCGTTGATCGGTGCTCCAAAATTATTCTTTAACATAACCGAGTAAGAATTCAGATTCATTACTCGAAACGAAACAAAGTCTTTGCCAGTGCGATCTGTCTGCCTATATTTCCGTCATGAAGTTCGGAATCAAAGATCATTACTGTTCTAGCTTTGGATTTCCTATCTAGACAAGCATCTAAACCTACTACTACCTCTCCTTCAGTCGCAGAACTCCATCTTTGAAGACATCCATCCATTGATGACTTCGTCTTCGATGTCCGCCACAAATAGCCGATATTGAAATTTTGTATTTCCCCAGGCCAGTTCAACCTCTACTTCACCGTGGACCTTAGCTGGTTTTCCTGTCGCTGTTCGCAGTTGCCATTTTCTTGGTCTTATCATTGTTTGTACTACAACATTGTTGGGCCTTATAACTGTCGCACCCGTATCCAGCAGCTTTATACATTGCTTCATATTAATAAGGCTATCTACAAAGACATTGTTAACCCAGTGGCTAAGCTAATATGCGGTGATAGTAGGAGCTTGTTGACTGCAGGTCGACAATGTTTCTTTAGTTTTCAGTTGCTCTTTTTCTATTCCAGAGCTCGAGCCACTGCTAATTGAGTCGGTTGAGGTACTGTCAATGCTTGTCTGGCCTCTAGGTGCCGAAGTCCATTTAAAAACCTAACCTAACCATTCTATTATATTTTCCGGTGTGGCTGGAAAACCAAGGCGAACCAAACGGGCAATATCAGCTTCAAATTCTTGACTCATTTGATTTATGTTGACGGGTTTTTGTTTTGAAAGTGCCAAACGTGCTCCAGATGGGTCTGTCCATTCCTCAGTTCTTACTCCGAGGTATATTCAACGTTTACAAAATATCTATAGCATCCCCCTTCAAGGCGAGGGTAAATGCTATTTTCTGTTCCTCTGCCGACTATCCGTTTAGCTTTGATGTAGCCTCGAACTCACGCCGATAATTAGTCAAAGACAATTTTCCATCAAATCATCGAGGATTGGTCTTGTTACCTCTCTTTCTGCTTTCGGTCTTTGGTGAAGTTTCTCCCCTTTGTATTGTGACTACTTACTCTTTTGTCTTGCTGACCTCACCCTTCATTAGCTGTTTAAGCTCTTCTATCCGTACTTCGTTCTCGACTATTTTGTCTTCCAGCATTTCCCAATTTTTTTTAACCATGCTTTCAGAGTTTCTTCTCTAGGTTTAGAATTTTCCAGTAATTGGGCTACTAAGGATTCTTTCAAAGTTTTATAATTTTCTAGTAATTTATCTTATAGGGTTTTAGAATATTCTAGTAATTTTTTTTTAATTTTCTTCCAATTTTTAATAGCACACTCATGGCCTCATTACAAGAAACTTTAAACAAATAAGTATAGGGATTGTTACCTTCATTTTCAGGGCATCTCGTAGCTGTTGTATTAATTCACTTTTCTTCCCATTAGTTTCTAAATCCCTTCCCTTCAATTGGTCCCAGAGGCGGATTAAGTCCTAAGCAACCTAGGCATGTGCTTAGGGCCCGTAATTTTTGGTGCCTAAAAAATAGGTTTATAATTTGCTACCGAACGCAAAGTATGTGTCATGACTGAAAAATAGGCCTGGAATTATAATGTTGCCTAGGGCCCGCTTTAGCCTTAGTCCGCCACTGATTCGTCCGAACTCACCACTTTAAACATTGTTAGTCTATTTATTCTTTTCACTTCTAAAGTTCCACAAATACACCGAACACCTGACACCACTGTAACGTTTTTTAATTTTACATTCTGGTTCTTGGATTTATTTACTTTTATATTCACACAACTTTACACAATTGATCTTGAACACCTGCTGTTTAATATACGGCAATCGAATACTGAATTGTCAGAAGGTTCTCGAAGGTCAAAGAGCCGCCGAGAAATTTCCCGCATGGATTCTCGAAGATTTGAAAACTTTAAGATAAACATCACACGGTGATCTCAATCTCAAAATACTGTGATATTATATCCTTAAGAAAGAACATTTTTAGCTAAGACTAACATTCTTTCTACAAACATGTAAGTGGAAGGCTTAAAGGTATTTTTACTAATAAAGGAAGGTGGTTGACATTTGACAGATGTGTATAAGCAATAATCATATCAATGCTGATCATCACCTTAAAAAAAAAACAAGTAAACTGCCATTTCATTAAATTTAAATTGCCTATCAGTTAATGTTTCACTGAACGTATGTTACGTGTGTGCCGTAAGCCCAAAAGCCACGTGTCATCGTTTAGTTAACAAGTAACCCTCTTCCTAAGGGCCATTTTCAACACGCGGCGGTCGCGTGTCAGTCTGACATAGTGCATTAATCTATATTAAGGTTAAAAGCTTTTTTAATGAATTGCACATACACATAATATACCTTCTGCCTTCTGTCAAGTCACAATGTACGTTTATTTTATCACTGTCTGATTCATTTTTATGATTTTAGAAATTGTTTTTGAGGGAAATTGGACATATCACAGTTTACAATATACAGTTTAATTTATTTTATATTGTATAATCATTCGGTCAAAAGTGTACCAATTATATTACTTAACCTTTTTTGGCCAATTCCCAAACGAGCAATTACTGACATTGTAAACCTGTACAATAATGTTAATTCTTTACTAATACAACAAATTTTCAACTCAAAGCTGACCTAAGCAACATTTTCATGGAACAATTTGAAGAAAAAATATTTTTTACAGAAGAAAGTAAGCCTTGAGTTTGGTCGCGTTAGATTAACAACATATTCACTATTTGGGAACACTCTCTTGAATTATTAAACCACATTAACAACAAAAGTCCAACTATACAAATAACATTCGAAATTGAGCAGAATAACTCACTACCTTTCTTAAATATAGTGACGGGTATTCATCCGATATCTGGTGCAAACTGCATTCTTCGGATATTTCTGGGAATCCGAAATGTTTTGTCTCTCAAACCGAGGCTGGCGGCTGCCGTTACTGGGAATTCGCCGAATTCCATTCAAGCTTACAGAAGACATAAAAGAAGTTTCCCGATGGTTCGTTGACTTACCAGAGAATTCCGAGAGAAATATATCATAAATACGGACAGCTGGCTATGGGATTCATTCAGTATTCGACTGCCATATAGTTTAGATAAATTATAAATAGTACTGTGACTATAAATTGTGTTAAAGTAGTGGAAATAAGTTGAGTGAGTTGACTGTGTTTTTAAATAAATCCAAGAACTGAACCCGAGTGGGAAAATAAAAACATTACAATATTTTAATAACAAAAACACAATCTTTATTTCATGCAGAAAACTACAGAAAGCCGACTCAATCAATTAGCAGTTCTGATATCCATAAATTTAATAAAACATTTATAAAATAGTTTGGTCAAGTGCGAGTTGCACTCGCATACTAAGGGTTCCGTACCACCTTCAAGATTCTAATATTCCAGTTTCTCAGACAAGCAGGGAATGAGTGCATTTTCTTATATTTGCCCTAATATCTTTTAAAGGAAGCGTTTTAAATTTATAAAAAATATTCACTTTGATTTTCCACACAAAGACTTTTTATAATATCTGCTTCAGGATTCGCTTGATTTTTATCAGAATACATATGTATTTAATTTTCTAATTTGGCCCCCAAAAATTAACATTACAGTTTTATTTTACTAATAAACTTTCGGGGAAGCCTTTTATAATCTACTGTCTGAATTTTGAAGCTCTGTAGATTGGAAGGTATAGGGCAAAATAGGGCAAGTTTTAAATTATAAATTATTAAATGTATTATTCAAATTATTTAAAAATACAAATAAAATATATATTTCAAAATTTAAATAGTGTAGTTTCTAAAGTGGGAATTAAGTCGATGTTCAATATTTTTGTTAATATCTTGTAAACAATTAATTTAAAAAATATGGAAAATATGTATTTGTATTCCTCATAATAAACCCTTTCATTTGATGTATTGCATGATACGTTAAAAAATATTTTTTTATTTTTCGTTTAATTCTATAATTTGGCCCCCAATATTAATATTAGGGATTTCTTCGCATTTTTTCTGTAAACAAAAAATAGGTCTTATAGTTTGAGGAATAAAGGGGGAATGGGTAATTTTTTAAATATATTTTTTTTAATATATTTTAAAATATTTATTCAAGAAAAATAAAAAATATATTAGTATTCGTCATAATGAGCCCTTTGATTTGATATATTTTATTTATTTATTATAATATAACTTTTTATTTTCCATTTAATTGTATAATTTGCTCCCCAAAATGAATATTAGGGGTTTCTCCTTATTTTTCCAGTAAACTTCAGATCAGACCCTATATCTCTATATTTTTTCAAAACTTTACATTTTATAGTTTCAGAAATACGGGGGGAATGGGTAAATTTTGGTATATTTTCGTTAATATTTTTTTAACTATTTTTTTTATATGAAAAAAATATATTTGTGTTCCTCAGAATGGGACATTTCATATGATGTATTACATGATGCGTTTGAATTTTTTTTTATTTTTAAATTTTTAATTCTATAATTTGCCCCCCAAAATTAATATTAATGGTTTCTCGTTATTTTCCTGTAAAGTTCGGGCAACGTTCTATATTCAATATTTTTTTAGTTTTTCCCCTCAGAAGTACCCCTAAAATCAAAATTTCTTCTTTTACGATATGTACTCCTAATCGGGTCACCAAACTACATTGGTCCCAATTTCAAGCTCTTCCGTCCAATAGTTTAGGAGAAAATTGCTGTGATGTGACAGAGGCAGAAATCCGGAGTGATATTTATAAGGGTATCTGTATATTTTATATACGGAACCCTAAAAACACGCCTCGTATATATATATGTCAAAAAAATTAAAGCATATTTCTATGGAAATATGTTCTAAGTTATAAATTTCAGTTACAATTAATTCCTAGCCATTGTCGTATAGAAGTAGTATAGTTTTAATAATTAACAAAATGGTGCGTTCCCGCAATTTGTTTAGTGTATTGTTTTCAATTTGATTGAATTACTTCATTGATTTTTAAACTTCTGCACCTTTTCTAAAACATTCCGTCGCGCTAATGCTAATCGTAAAAGTGTTTTTTGCGTATAAAATATAGACAGTATTCATTCGTGTGTCGGATCCCTAGCTATTTGGACGCTTGGGAGGTTCGTGTTTGTGCTCCGAACTATTCGGACGCTTTTTTTGATTCCGTCTGTAGAGACGCCGCTTTTTGTTGTTTGCCTTACGATTTCGCGAGTTCTTAGCTCCATTCGTGACGACCGCTAAACCGCTTTCATTTTGTTTCTTTTGTGTTTACAAAAGCGCATCATTTGTTGTTAAACCCGCATTTTTTTTATGCTCAATCAATGAACATTACGTCGCTATTTTTTGTGTAACGTGTTGTCCAGACGAAGCTCTAAGAAACTGTTCCTGTTCACGGGGCTAGCCTCTGAAGAAAGAAGAACCAAGAAAACACCCTTTGCAGAGCTTCGACGTAAAAGGTGTTTATTGATTGTTCCGCTAAAGGTCCTTCGTCAATTATATACTTGCATTGAACCAGCATTGAACTAAAACCGCAACATCTAATTCATACATTTTTTTTGAATATTCTCTATGGAATGTGCATCGAAGACATTCCACAAAAGTTTATTGCAAATTTTCAGATCAAATTTTAATCTATTTCTTATGATCGTAATTAATTTCATGGCATAAAGCAAACGAACTCATATTACCTGCACCATCTGTACGATGTGGTCCAAACAACAAGAAGACTGTAGTAGAATTTCTGTACCATTTGTCTGATAGTTCATGTTAAGGCCAATAGATGGCGAAGCAACTCACAATGCAGTTAATCACTGTATAGAATAATCAAATGTAATGTATTTGCATATAAACAACTAACTAACTAACAATATAAACAAAAATCGTTTTTTTAATGACTACATATAACGCTTCTTCTAAAGAAAAAATATTTTGAACAAAAACAAAATTTGTAAATTCAAACCTGTCAAGTACCTTCCATGCGAGTTTGAAAATATTATGTAATTTTGACTATCGTACAAACCAGGTGCAATTTCTTCCTGAAATTTGCCAAAGATACAAAATAATAAAATAAATATTCATACATAATACATACAATTAAATAAAGGGTGTTCCAAACTGAGGTTAAATTTTTAATAAAATACACAAATATTTGAGAATGAGCAAATCTTTCAAATGATGTACAATTGTTTCGGTTTAATAATGGAAAACAATATCTTGTAAGTAAGCCTGTAGCCAGCGGGGAGGCCCCCCCCCCCGAAATTTTGGAATGTTTGGTTTCGAGATTAAATTTTACCCAATTAATCATGTTTTTCATAGAATAAATTTTATATTTATACAATTTTATATATCCTAAAAATACATGAACAAAAATATACATTTTTGAAATGTATATCAGCCCATCACAAATCAAAAAAATTATCCAACCTCCTCCGAAAACCCACCCCGAAAAAATTTCCTGGCTACGGCCTTGCTTGTAAGTGACTATCTGCTGCTGTTCGACAAGCTTCTAATTTTCAACAAGTTTCTGGCATAACTGCGGTTCAATTACTTGAAAACAGTCAATAATGTTCTCCTTTAGGTCATCAATTATTTGTGGAACGTTGGCATAGACCTTTCCTTTCAAATAGCTCCATAGGAAAAAATCAAGAGGTGCTAAATCGCAAGATCTCGGGGGCCAATTAACGTTTCCTCTTCAAGCAATTATTCGATTACCAAATTTTTGTTTCAAAAGATTGATTGTTTCTGCTGCTGAATGACATGTTGCAAAGTCCTGTTGGAACCACATATTCTGCACCAATCACCATTCACAGTAACAGCATTTCCACTGTCACCTTCAAAAAAGTATGGACCAACCACTCCAACAACCCAAAAACCACACCAAACAGTTACTTTTTGTGGATGCATCGGTCTTTCCATTATTTTTCGTGGATTTGCTTCATCCCAGATTCGACAATTTTCCTTGTTAACAAATCCACCCAATTCAAAAAGGTGTTTCATTGCTGAAGATGATTTTGTTGAAAAAAATTCACATTTTCAAGTTTCTGTTGTATGGCCCAATTAACGAATTGACGACGTAAACCAAAGTCTGTTGGCTTTATTTCTTGCGTTATCTGAATATTGTAAGCCTTTAAATGAAGATCTTTGTGCAAAATTCTGAATAAAAACAACGCTAGCAGTAACAGCTGCAATATTTTCTTCTGAACGTCCACTACAATGTTTTTTTTTGCTTTTTCATCTTTTACTGAACCAGTTTCCACAAATGTTTGAACAATTTCTCCAATGATAACATTTGACGGACATTTTCTCTTCCATATTCTGTTTGAAATTTTCTTCCAACTTCTTCACAACTTTCACCAAATTTAAAATAGTTTGTAATAATAAACACGCGCTGCTCAAACATATATCTCTCCATTTTTAATAACCGGTATATTCCTACTTGTCATCTGTCAAATAACATATGATATTCTAGTACAAAAAATATAAATGGCGGCAAATTTAAAAATTAACCACAAATTGAAACACTCTTTACTTTGATCTGATGATAGTTTCTGTCTTTACTAGATGAAAATTAATTTTAATATTATATTAAAATAAACACACTGATGTAATTTTCACTTAAATTTATTTACTATCAACAATTGTTTCACCAGGTTACTAGCTTCTTCAGAATACAACGTAAGACTAACAGATAAATACCTAAAACTATTACAAAGAACTATGGGGATGCAATTATAGAGCTATTTAGGGGATTATTGAAACAGGTAGGAAGGGATTATCGCTATTAAGAAAGAACAAAATATTGTAATTGGGTTTTTAAAAGGATAAATTATGGCTGTAATGAGTTTATATAATTCTACTGAAAAGATTAAGTAATGGGGATGAATTGGTTTCGGTTTGATCATTCAAGAGGTATGGTGAATTTTTGTTTTTATTAATTTCTAATTACTCTAAAAGATATAATTTTGTACTTTTATGTTGTAAATGTAATACTTCGAATGTATTACGAGGTACATGATTTTCATTCAATAAATGATCGGCAAAAGTTGTCTTATTATAATTGTGGCACTCAAAAGCTTTGATATGTTCGTCCCATCTTGTCTTGAATGATCTTCCCGTATGACCGAGGTAGAAACTAGGGCAACTACCACATGTCAACTTATAGACACCCGAGGTGTTATTTTTGTAGATTTTATCTTTATTGTTTCTTATATTTTTTCCTAAGTTGTTATCCATTTAAAAGCTGTATGAATGTTTCTATTTAATAAAATTTGGGCTATTTTTTGAGAAGGAGAACCGATGAATGTGATTCTTTTATATAATTTGGGGTCGATATTAGAGGTAGTAGGATATACTTCATTTAAAGCCTTTTTATTTAATTTTTTAGTTAACATATTGTCGATAATTTGAGGGTTATAACCGTTATTGACAGCAATACATTTTATTCTGTATAGTTCTGTATCAAAGTGAGTTTTTGAAAGTGGGATGGTAACCAATCTGTGCAACACACTATGGTATGCTGCAAGTTTGTGTTGGTAAGGATGGTGTGAACTATTATGGATTGTAAGGTCCGTGTATGAAAGTTTACTTTATCTCTCAAGTTGAACAGCAAATTGTGGCACCATCTGTTCGTCTGATTTCATATTACCAATAGTCTTAACTTACCTATAATCATCGACAAGGATATTAGTAAAAACTTTAAGCTCGAATGGCATAAACTTTATTTTAATAATCATTATAATGCAAATATATAAAATTTGTAAATATTTATAAACAAATCACAATTTCAGGAAATAAACAATACCAAGAAATTCCTTACAAAATATCCATTACAGTCGTTTGTCTGTTTTTATCATATTTTTAATTAAATATCTTCGATAAACCACATAACATTAATAAATATTTCAAAAATATATTCAAAGGGAATCTAGAAGGCAACATTGGAATGTTTATTGTTTAAGAGTCAAACGGCATTACGTAATAACAAGACTATATAAGCACTTTATCTTATAATAAATATGTAAGGTACAGATACATTTTCATTAATAAATATAAAGACACGATGAACACATTTTAAATCCATAAATATTCACAAAATATTTTTATGTGTATAATGTATTTTCTAACCATTCCTCCATGCTAAAACAGGCAGTATTCGTACTTGAACTATCTTTGAATTTGAAAATATCTGAAATCAAAATGTGTTTTAGTCATAAATGTAAAATTATACAAATGATACAAATTTAAAGCATATTTTTAAAATATAGTTACAGATTTTAAAAAAATAAACTGAAGAACGAAAAATATATTATTGTAATATTTCAATAAGAAGGAAAAAAATATTTTAATGACTGATCTAATTTATGAAGTTACTGAAACATTCAAAAAGGTTTGGACAACACAGTTCTCGTACTATGACTCAAAAGAGGCGTCAGAATAATTCCCAAAATAATCGAGCAAAAACTCGAAAATGGTATTTGAAAAAACACTAATGCTATTATGTAGAATCTGGATATAATTTTCAGTTGAATATAGATTTCAAAGCTTGTAAAATTATTTTTTAAATAATTTTGTTCAAGGAGGTGCAAAAGATTTTATTAAAGCTTGGTGCCTTAGTGTTTCTATCAGATTAGTTTGAAGTAATTTATTTCCGATTTTTGGCATAGTTTTCAATGTTTAAGGCACTTGTTTGGGACATCCTATACTCTATATTACTCTATATTTCCAAACGTTTCGGGCTCGAAGTCAGACCCAGTTGTCAACGGCAAAGAAAATGTGGGAAAAGGCACAAGGGTAAAATTAAAATTAAAGATTGTCAAATATTTTAATTTTACATTTTAGAATTTTGCTTTTTTTATAGTCATAGTCATAGTGTGCAGAGCAGAGCAGAGCAAAGCAGAGCAAAATAAAGCATAGCAAAGCAGAGCAAAGCAGAGCAAAGCAGAGCAAAGCAGACCAAAGCAGAACAAAGCAGAGCAAAGCATAGCAAAGCAGAGCAAAGCAGACCAAAGCAGAACAAAGCAGAGTAAAGCAGAGCAAAGCAGAGCAGAGCAGAGCAAAGCAGAGCAAAGTAGAACAAAGCAGAGTAAAGCAGAGTAAAGCAGAGCAAAGCAGAGCAAAGCAGATCAAAGCAGAGCAAAGCAGATTAAAGCAGAGCAGAGCAACGCAGAGCAAAGCAAAGCAGAGCAAAGCAGAGCAGAGCAAAGCAGAGCAAATCAGAGCAAAGCAAAGCAGAGCAAAGCAGAGCAAAGCAGAGCAAAGCAGAGCAAAGCAGAGCAAAGCAGAGCAGAGCAGAGCAGAGCAGAGCAGAGCAAGGCAAAGCAGAGCAAAGCAGAGCAAAGCAGAGCAAAGCAGAGCAAAGCAGAGCAGAGCAGAGCAGAGCAGAGCAGAGCAAAGCAGAGCAAAGCAGAGTAAAGCAGAGCAAAGCAGAGCAAAGCAAAGCAGAGCAAAGCAGAGCAAAGCAGAGCAGAGCAAAGCAGAGCAAAGCAGAGCAAAGCAGAGCAGAGCAAAGCAGAGCAAAGTAGAGGAAAGCAGGGCAAAGCAGAGCAAAGCAGAACAAAGCAGAGCAGAGCAGAGCAGAGCAAAGCAGAGCAAAGTAGAGCAAAGCAGAGCAGAGAGAGAGATAGAGATGTTATTTTTTAAATATGAGTTATTATAATAATATATTTATTAAACCAGCATATTCATTTTACAAAATATCAAAATATGAAATATTCAGTATTTGTGTTCTTGGACATACAATAAGTAACACATATGGTATGTACATTATAATTAAATTGTTACTGAAAAAATCAATAATATACAATAAATGTGTTTTATATTCCACAAAGTTAAATATTTTATTTTTGAAAATATAAGTGCAATTTTAAGCAATTTACTTTGAATTTGTATAAAACTTCTCTCAACACTATTATTAATAAAGGTTGATACATCATTTGTTTAAAAACTTAATAAGTAATGAAAAACTGTGTCACAGATGCATAAATACAAAATTTTGTACCCTAACACCAAATTCATACACTAAACATCTTTTCAAGAGCTCAGCTGTCATTTTTATGGAGTAAAATAAAACTCTTTTGGGTTTACTCATCAAAATCAAAGTTAAGAATCGCATCTGAAGTCCATTTATTAATTGTTGTAATTCAAATAAATAAATTTAAATCATAATCTACTCACCAATCATGGTTTTGAGTTTCACAGCACACATCATGAAGTCATCAAAGTGAATTTGGCCCTTTTTAGTCCCGTACCGATGCATAAGGACGTTTAGGACTTTCGTATTCAGTTTGTACCCGGCCGAATTTAGTGCTTCCCTGAGTTCAAATCCATTAAATGAACCCGATTTGTCAGTGTCATACATTATCCATGCATTCTGAAAAAAGGATTGTAGTTATTTTTATCTTAATTTTATTGAATATCTAAAATGACCGACGTCTATTCAAGCAACCCAAGCAACTAGTCGAAATATTTTAAATCTGACCCAATCCATCCAATTAGAAACCCAATAATAATCACCAGCTGCCCCCTCCGAAATTTTTTAAAATTATATATTCTCTACAAGCTTTAATTTTATTTGACCACATTACAACCTTATTATTATTTATTTACTGCCAAATTTTATTTATCTGCTTAAAACATTTTGCACAGGTTGTATTTATGTACATTTAAACAAGATAAAATTAAAAATTTCAACAACTACCGACACAAAATAATAAATAATTTGATCAAAATCGATTAAGCTGTTTGCATGTCAAAAAAATTATTATCCAATCATAGCGCCATCTACCAATTCTAAATTTAAATCATTGGTCCAGTTATGTAGGAGTCAAAAGTTTTCCTAGAACTCTATCCCAGTGCCATCTACGTGGTCAAATTTTAGGCCTAAAGTCTAAACCATGAAGGGATCTCTCAAACACACAAAAAAATTTCATAAAAATTGATCCAATCATTTGGGAACAGTTAATAAAAATTCTTTAGTAGGACCCTTTGGTCATCTAGGATCATAGCTAAAAACCATCTCGATCACGCGAGCTTTCAAATACAAAAGACCTTATCAAAATCGGTTCATGTGCCATGTGAGCTGAATGTTTGTTAGTGTTTATTTTGCTAATAACTATTCTTAGCAGCTCCCCCCACCCCAAAAAAAAAACAATCAAGGATCAGCCACTGAATCCAGGAGTATCGTTATACTTGACCAGTTAAATGTTCCAACAATCCGAAAACTAAGACCAGACTGATATAATTGCTTCGAGAAGTTTAATGAAAGATCCTTATTATGTATACAAATACAGTCGAAATTGTAGATTCAAGGCTAGTTACTACAACTAGCCTTGAATAAAAATATCACCGTCAAACACTCACTCGCCATTCTTCATTCAATAATATGGAATGGAATTTGATGGGATATACTAGATAAAGAACTAGCAAAAAAATTTAATTGTCAATATCATGAGACCATTTGTATCATCTATACTCACATTTCGCTAAGATACATGTTTCAAGCGCGTCCTGTCGCTTTTGCTCGCGCTGATTGGCGGTCACTTATCAATTTAACGACTTTTTTTATTGATTTCTGCAAGTGTCACTGTACAATCTTACCCCGCAATATGTAGCACAATGGTTTGATTTCATTTTAAACGCAATTCTAAAGCTTAAAGGAAAAATCAGGTTGGTAGTAAGAGGCTCCCATCCACCGACCATCGGTTTTGTAGGACAAACAATCTTTTGGTGTTTATTATCACATCATATCATCATCATGTTAGATGTGTTTTTTATGACCATTATCCGATATTCATACAATATAGACTTCCATTCAATTACATTAAAACTATCCCAACCTATTTTAATACAAAAAAATCAAAGTCATGGACGGACAACCCCATGTTCCATCAAGAATACACAGGAGGTGCTAAAGTAGAAAAACCTCTATTACTACGAAGAGAGCGTTAAGAGAAAGTTAAAATTGCACTTCCAAACAAACGTCCAATTGGGCATAAATTATGCATCTTACCAAAACATAGGCAACAACTATAAATAAATCAAATGTTTTGTATGGTACACTACTTGATTTTATTATGGTGGCGAGACGCTATAGTCATACATTATAAACTTACCTTCCAATTTCTAATAGATTTCCACAACTCCTTAAATTCGTCGAAACCCAATTTACCGGATCTATCGTAGTCCAACATGGCAACCATACTACGACAAACATCCTTTGAAAAGCCTTCCAAATGAAGCTCCTCTGTAAAAGATCACAACATATTCAAAAAACTTTAGCTATCAATATAACATGTACAACAGGGCAATCGCAAACATGCTATCCTTCAGAATAATCATGCTTGCAGTCTGGTCAAGACAAACGAAGGAAGAAGATCAGCAAAAACGGAATTAATAGATCCTAAATCTTTTAGGAACAAATGCTCTGCAGTTTTCAATTCAGAATCTTCCTCAAAACATAGATACAACACCACGACTGTTACATAGATGTTAGCCTGAAAATATTTAAGCTGCTGTTCACAGTTTGCTTAGACTTCCAGTGTCTTGAATCTGGTTAATCTCACAACGTTTCGATGTTTTTGATCTGCTAGCGTCACCTGGTGAAAGATGTGGACCAATCAGAATCGCAGTATCACGGTTAATTGGTATCACTCGATGGTTATTGGTTTCTGTTGATACCTAATTGTAACAGCTCAAAAGGTAGTTTCCATATGTTTGTGATTTCGAGTAATAACTTCCGGCTGCAGTGTGGATAGAACATGCAACGAATGATATTGACGCGAATGAGATCGGACTCAGCTAGAAACGCCATACCGTTGTAAAGCACCCCTAGAGAACCGCTCTGAATGTACCAACTTAAAAACGTACTAAATATAAAAAGAAAACAAACAGTAAATCATCATTCGGCAAAACACATATTAATTGAAGAAGCTGCTATTTACAAAGCAATTATAATATCTAATTTTGTATTGTAATTTCTACCTTCTTTCAACAAGTTCATTTTTACTTCCACCATCTTACGAGATATGACATCATCAATATACAGCGAGCACGTAAAGATGTGAAAATATCAAATAAAATCTAGCCAGATAAAAAAAATATTGTATAATTTCTTCCATTATTCTTATCTTTAAATCCTCAGTATATTTGACGCTAATTTTTGATGAAAATATACAAAGTTCCACACATTCCCCGCTCTGGCTATAAATTAAAAAAGATGCTGTACTGCAAGATAAGCTAGGCTGCTTTTGTGGCTTAAATGGTTTTCAAGTGGTTAATAACATCATACTTCATGCAAGCATTTATCGGTAAAAGTTTACTTAATCATGCAAATTTTTGCAATATCGTCAGATCTATGGTACATGCTTTCCAATACCTGAGTCAAAGCTTTTTAGTATTTGAGTTACATCTCTAACCTACCAGAAATAATGGCGTTAAGTGGCATGTTTTGTGTTGGGGGTGGTACTATTTCGGCGAATTGTGAATTTTTGAAAATAGCTGTGCAAAGATTTGCAAAAACGTTGCACCAAACGCCACTGTCGTTTTCTTCGATTTCGGTTTGGGCTGGTGGTGAAGCGTTTACCTCGTTCTGAATGGTTTTTACTTCTTTATCGTTGTTTAATGCCGTTCGCAATTCTGGAAGTAATTAACTTACTAGTTAGTTTTCGCTAACTCTTTCTATATAGGTGGTCAATATTTTCTATAATTTATTTAGTATTAGAAATTATTAAGATTTCAGTATTAAGGACGAATTAAGGACATTCATTATAAACCATTGATCCAAGCACTGGCCTTGCAAAAGAACTAAATGGTACGTTCAAAATATCAGTTTTTCAAAGACATTTAGATTCCTAGACCTACAAACAGCTTGGTTGCCGGTTAAAAACTTGTGTTTCTCCATTCCCATTTATTATATTTTCCTGGGAGAATATTGGGGTCAACGACAACTGAGGTGAAAATAATGGAAATTTAGTACCACCCTGGCTAGCACGGTCGATGTGATCCAGGATTCAGTCATAATGAGTGATTATCGTTGGTTTCTGAAGAGTGATGTGACCCTAATAAAAAGAAATAGGAAATGGGATTACTGGGTTCAAATAAGTATGTTTGATGTGTGCTTTATTCTTAGATGTCAATTTAAAATACCTAAATTTAAATATTTATATTCAATATTCGATTTGTTAAGTAACAGGCGGCACTACATGGTAGTTGGTTAAAGACCTATTTTTGACCGCAAAATAGTTGTTTGCCTACTTGCAGTTAATTGCCATAGATTTATACAGGACTAAAAAAAATAAATTTTATAGTAAAACTAGTACAAACAATCAATTTATTGTTATCATGTCAGTATTATAGTGCATACATACTTGATTATCAATATACCAATCAGTTTTTTGCGGACGAGTATATTTGTCAAACCAATCGTCGCGTGACGCAACTTATCGCTTAACAACATAGAGCTTGTACTACTGGAGGTAGCTTGCAATGAACAAATATCGTGTCTAGGCTAGAAAGAGTGGGAAATTTCACTCGATTGTGAACTGCAGCTACTAATAGAATGAAACAGCCTCTTTTTCTCTCTGTTATCCTCTCTTTCTATCCTTAGCACGATATTTGCGTATTGCAGGTTACCTCCAGAAGATGTGTGTTCTAAGCTTAACAGGTCGAATACCTACAAGATGAAAAACCTGTAACCACCCTGTAACTATAGATAATTTTGCCATTAAACATTAAATAGCACCTTCTACGTGCGGCTTGTTTAATTTAATAAGGAAACTACTGCGCTATATTACAACCTGAACTATTATAAAAATGCTTAATGCCGGCCCTGCTCTAAAGTTGTTGACTTTTGACCGTTAAGTTACCTTGACGACGGCTTGTATGACAACAGTTTAAAGAGGTTAAAATATTTACGAAGTGTTTACTGAGGTTTTTTATAATGAAAACAAACTAAATATTAACTATTCAAGATATGTGAGACTCGACACAATAAGTTGATCTACACATTAAAGACAGATTTACCTTAGTGATCTATCGTTTAAATTTGTATTTTGTTAACAATGCGGTGTATACCCAAATGGGTTGACAAAATCCAGGATAGTGATAAAGTAGGACAGAGGTAAGGTGGTCATAACATTTTTTTGTCTGTTTCTCACACAGTACTATTATTTTTAGTATATACGATTTATGTTTCAAACCAGATGGTACACAGTTAGTAGTGGCTGGAGGGAATCATGTCTTAGTTTACGATGCTAACAGTGGTAACCTAATACAACTTCTAAAAGGTCATAAAGACAAGGTCCATGCAGTTTGCTATGCAAGAAATGGAGAAAAGTTTGCAAGTGGCAGTGCCGATAAAACTGTGATAATCTGGTCAAACAAACTTGAAGGTTTGTTGAAGTACAGCCACAGTGATTCAGTTCAGTGCCTTTCTTTCAACCCTTTGTCTCATCATTTAGCCTCATGTGCCTTATCAGATTTTGCCTTCTGGGGTGTTGAACAGAAAGCTGTCCAAAAGCACAAGGTGAGTGCCCGAATCAATGCTTGTTCTTGGACAAATGACGGACAATATTTAGCACTGGGAATGCAAAATGGAATAATATCGATTAGAAATAAGCTAGGTGAAGAAAAAGGTAAAATAGAAAGACCAAACAGCCCAGCAATTTGGGCCCTCAGTTGGAATCCGAACAAAGATGATCCAAACGACACACTGTGTGTGGCAGATTGGGGCAAAACCATGTCTTTTTACACATTAGGTGGGAAATTGGTTGGAAAAGAAAGAACTTTAGGATATGAAGCGTTAAGATTGAGATACTTCTTTCATGGAAATTATCTTTTGGTCTCTGGTCTGAACAGGGCTTGTACAATGTACACCAAAGAAGGTATAATGCTTGGAATGATTGGGGAAGAACAGAAGGCTTGGGTCTGGTGCTGTGAGGCACATCCTAATGGGAATTATGTGGTAAGTGATCCTTCATTTAGTCAAGTAAATACTTCTGAATAATTCAATTGTATAATTGTATATACTTATTCTGTAGAATTGATACAGCTTATTAATTATAATTTTAGAGTTTCTGCTAGATATTTTGTTATAAAAAATTGTTCATAAATTAATAATAAGTTCTTCTTACATACATATATCAGAAAGTTTGTATGTCCTTGATAGAATCCTAAACTATGCATTTGATCATGTGATAATGTTTACCAAAGTTGTTGTGCATGAGCCCCTGAAGATTTCTGAGTTGGTACGACCAATTTTCGACAGATGGCGCCACTCATTCAAATGAATTTCATATATTGCTGTGACGATTCATGCTGATTTGAATTGAACCGAAAAAACGTTCTAAATAATCTAATATTATCAAATTGAACGGGCACATATCGCGGGCAAAGCCGCGACGGGGGACGCTAGTATGTATTTAAAAGCGCAAAATGTATTTCAATTACTTTTAGGTAACTACCAGCATATACTGTTTTATGTCCTCATATTTTATCTTATAGATATCCTATTTTACATTACATGGCCCCATTTATGCAAAATCCTGCCTAATTGATTGATGGGTTGATGACTTTTACCTAAAATGAACATATTGACATTTTAAAGATGTGTATTTTATTAAATATCTATATATAAAAATTCAAATCAAAAGAGTTCAGTACTATTATCTTCTGTTTACCATCTGATTATCTAGAGTTTTTTAAAAATTGACTATTCAGAGATTCAGCAATGAATCCCGGGAGAACGAATTTTAAAAATTGTAAAAAATTGATCATCCTAATGTAGATATACATAAACTTTTCAGATCTTTGTCTAATTAAATTGGGTAGCTATAGTTCACATGATAATAAATTATTTGTTGGAATGAAAAATGATTATCCTTTTCTCAACACTATACCTGCTTTCACAATCTCAACTGAAGATATTATCATAAGTTTTCTCAGACTTTTATGATTTTGTAACCATAGGTATATGTTGTTTCACAGCATGTTAAATATAAATTTCTTAAGGAATTATCTATCAATTACTGATCTGTTTCTATCACCAAGTTTTATATTTTCCTTTTTACCTACTGGTCTTTGGTTTATTTGTGGATTTTCTATCATATCATTATCATTATTAAACTATACAAGGACTGCCTTTTATATTTCGGGATTAGAGAACAAAAACAAATATTAATCATCGAAAATCGCTTTATTGTTTTTCAAAATATTCCCCATGAAGATCTATACAATTTTGCTTGTGTTTGAACCAATTGTCGAAGCACTTTTTCCACTCTGATTGAGGTATCTCCAAAACATGCATTCTGAACGCAGCAACCGCTTCTTCAGGTGTTGAAAAACGTTGACCTCTCAGTTTGTTTTTTACGTACGGGAATAAAAAGAAGTCATTGGTGACAAGTCAAGACTATACGGCGGATGACTCATCAAATCGATGTTTTGAGTGGTCAAAAATGCAGTTGTTTGAGCCGATGTGTGAGAGCTCGCATTGTCGTGGTGGAGAGTGATCCGTCTTCGGCGGTTGGTTTTCCTCATTTCTTGGAAGACAACTGGCCCACAAATGGTTGTGTATCACTCAGAATTGACTGTTCTGCGTTGTTCTAGTGGTACGGTTGCGAAAAGTCCAGTTTTTCCGAAAAAACAGGCGATCATTTGCTTGGAAGTGCTTCGTGCGCGAAAACTTTTGTTGGATTCGGCTCATCTTGAAACACCCATACAGTCGACTGCTGTTTACTTTCGGGCTCATACGCGTAAATCCACGATTCATCACTTTTCACTATGTCATAAACGTGTTTTGAAGCAACGCGATCGTATTTTTTCAGCTTTTCTTTCGACCAATCGACACGACCCTTTTTTTGAACGATTGACAAATTGTGTGGGATCCAACGCGAACAAATTTTTTTGACATTCAAATGTTTATGCAATATTGAATGTATGCTGGTCCCACTAATGTGCAAGGTTGACTCAATCTCACGATAGGTCACATGACGATCTTGCAATATCAGTTCGCGCACAGCATCAATGGTTTCCGGAACAACAACTGTTTTTGGACGACCTTCACGAAATTCGTCTTGGAGTGAACTACGACCTCGATTGAATTCATACCATCGATAAACAGTGGTCCTTGATGGAGTTTCATCGCCAAAAATTAAATTAAGTTCATCAATGCACTCTTGCTGACTTAATCCTCGTCGAAAGTTGTAAAAAAATAATCGCACGAAAATGTTCACGATTTAATTCCATTTTTTGGCCGAGATGAATCCTTTAAGTTACTATAAACCACACATAGCGCTCGTATGTCAAAACGTTCTGAGTACGTATAACCTCAAAAATGTCAAACTTTACGATAGAGCTGTCAGTTGTCAGATTGCAACACTAAAGTTGTCTAATCCCGAAATATAAAAGGCAGCCCTGGTATTCTTTACTTTATATTCTTATCAGTAGTATACTTTTTTTTCATGACAACATTATTTCTGGCACATTTTAAAAATGTCTACATAGTCTTGTTCCTTTTCCTACATTACGAATGTATTAACATGAGTGTGATAAAAAAAATGTTTGTCATCTTTTTCCTGTTTATTTGAAAACGGATAGTTACAATTTCTGATTTTTTATTATTTCATATTTGTATTTATTTTTTATGTAGGCCATGGGATGTGATGATGGCACCATATCGTACTATCAAGTAGTTATAAGCATGATCCACGGACTGTATAGAGAACGGTACGCCTTTCGAGAAAACATGACGGACGTCATTATACAACACTTGATAACTGAACAGAAAGTCAGAATTAAATGTCGAGATCTGATCAAGAAAATCGCTATTTACACAGATCGCTTAGCGGTGAGTAAACTGTTCCTATTCATTCTCTCAGTTTTAATAATTCAGAATATATTGTGTGTCAATTAATGTATAGCTTCATTAGATATAAACATAATTGGCTGGATCATGTGAGTTTTTTTTGTTTTATGCAATAGCTGTGATTAGATCTGTCTAATATGCAAAAATGCAATTTTTATTTTCTAATTGAATTGTTGTAGTTTGTTTTATAATTTCCTCTATCTTATGTCATACAATGTCTTGAACTTTATGTACGCCTGGGCTGTATATCTTTAAAGGCATAGTGTATATCCATGCAAGTAGATTAATGTTAATATTACAACATACTATAATCACAGGAGATACACTCAGCTTAAACCTCACTTAAAATACCCAAATTACATAAAATATTTTATTTATTACCATTATTTCACTGAAATATTTTTGAAATATTCGTATTTTCATCACAAAAAATCTTTTGAAATATTATTTTTCAAAAATAAAAATGAAATAAAATAATTCAAAATTAAATATTTTAGAACTATTTTAAAACATTTCATTGCAGTGCAATTGAAATAACAGAGAAATATTTAATGGAATATTTCAAAAGAATTTTATCAAACACAATTATTTTAAAATAAGTTTTAAATATCACTAAAATATATCAGAAACATTCATAGGTCTAAGTAAGACACCAAAATTTTTAAAATACAACATCAAATATTATAGAATTATTATATAAATATTTCAGGAAATATTTTGAAATATTTGTGTGGATAATGACAAAGCTTTATAGTTAAAATTGTTTGATCCCACACATCCTGCATATTTTTTTTTTGTAATTTTACTGATTTTTTAATATTCGTATGTCCCCTACAACAAATAAAAATAATATTCAGGAAATAAAATAATTCGAAGTGAAAAATTGTAGAATTATTTTTAAAATATTTCATTGAAATACATTTAAAATAATACATCAATATTTCAACAAATATTTCCAAAGGTTTTTTATTAAATATAAAATATTTAAAAAATATATTGTCAAATATCCACTTTTTTTATCAAACATTAAAAATTTTAAAAATGTTTTTAAGTATTCAGTAAAATATATCAAAAATATTACAGAATTATTTTATGATTAATTTCAAATGAGGCTTTTTCAGAAATATACGAATATTTCAGAAATAATATTCAAAAAATATTTGAAGGTATTTCGTATCAATCATGATATTTTTTACTAATACTTCTTTATTTGTGATAATGATAAAAGGCTGCATTATAGATAAAATTGTTTGATCTACTGCACAGCAATGTAACCGAAAACTCCTCCAATTAAAAAATATGCCATTTCATTTACTTAAATTCAAAAATTCGACTCCATATTGAGTTCAAATATATGGTAAAATTAATAAAACGATTGCCGTTTGTTTTTTAGGTTCAACTGCCTGAACGAGTAGTCATCTACGGACTTCATTCCAAAGACGTCAGTGACATGCACTACAGGGCGAAAGAAAAAATTGCTCAAAAACTGGATTGCAGTCTGTTGGTAGTTTGTTCAGAACACCTAGTCATCTGTCAAGATAAAACGCTCCAGAGTATGTTCTTCACCGGTGAAAAAGAGAATGTGTGGATCTTCGACAGCCCCATTAGGTATATAAAGAACATCGGGGGTCCCCCTGGAAAAGAGGGGTTACTGTTGGGCTTGAAGAACGGCCAAGTTTGGGAAGTACACTTGGACAACGTACACCCTTTGTTAAAGGTAACTAAATTACTCATTTATCTGCTTTTTTTTTAAATAACTTATCTATTCAGGTCACTGTTAACGAGGGTATTAGATGTCTCGATGTTAGTCAAAGAAAAAAGAAATTGGCAGTCGTGGATGAGTCAGGATTGTGTCAGGTCTTCGACGCTAAAACTGGAGAGCTTTTCTTTCAAGAAGCTAATACTAACAGTGTAGCATTTAACACTCTGTATGAAGATATGCTTTCGTTTAGCGGGAATGACAATTTATCCATCAAGGTAATAAATAAAGTATTATTAACTTATTTATACGCAATCTTAGGAGGCTGGTAAGTTAGGTAATGCTGATACCTACAGATGGCGCCACAAAATTGTGACATATTGGGCTGTTCTACACAGTTTCTACGTATTATTTTGTCACATTGGGTTGGGGTTAAACAACTGTTAAGTCGTAATTAGCCTAGGATATGACGCTTGTTGCATCCGTTTTTTTATGTGCATCGATTTGACTGAAATTTTTGACATTAGGTGGGGATTAGGTCAATCTTCAAAATCTACCTTGCCCCACGTTGGGGGTGCAAATTTTTATATTCAAATTAATCACAGGAATCGATAGAAAAACTCTCTTATCTGCTACTTGGTTTCTATTTCTATGTCGTAAACGTCCCCAGACCAAAAAATCAAGGGGAGCCAAGTCTGGGGACATTAGAGGCTAGCGTTTCTCCCAATCCAAGCGTTTGGAAATTAAGTGTTTAGGAGTTCCCTGACAGGTCGCCTATAATGCAATTTTTTTTTCTTAAGTCGGTGTAATTTTTACTGTATTTGCTGAGTTTTTCTATATTTGATTTTTTTCATTTTAGAATGTTTATCTCTAGCTGGCTTTATCGTGTTTGATTTTATCTTTCATAAAATCTATGCCTTTTGATTAAACTCTTCATTCAGGTGTTTGTGTAGCTCTTTCCCAAATTCTATCAATTTTTGTTATTTCTTTCTCTTTAACGGATTTCTCCTTGTTTTTTTTTGTCTGTTTTGTTTTGTTGTTAGTACCATGCGAGCAAATTTATATTCTGTATATTCTGTGATGTTACATCTTTTTTTTTTGTCGTCAGGTGTTGATTGGTCCATCTTCTCTACCTATTCATTAAGAATTTCTTGTGTTATTCTGCAGCTGATAGGCAATGTAATTCGTTTCTCGAAGTTATCAATTCATAATCCTTATGAATTGATGGTTATTTATTTGCCTTTTGGTAGTAATTTATTATTGAGTTTCTATTTTCTCTGCTAATATATGATGTTGCTTTTTAATAATGTAAAAACTTTTGCCACGGTAACTTTTGTTGTCTACGGCTCTATAATACAGTCTGTGTTTATGTGGTATACATTCCTATTCCGTATACTACTTATTTACTTAGAATAAAGAAAGTGCTATGGATTGTAGGTTATGGACTTTTCCGCCCACGTTCAAATCCTCAACGGTTTCGTTGTTGGTTTCATGGGCTCTAAAGTATTTTGTCTCAACGATTCCACGATGAATACCTTGGAAGTCCCTCTAAGTGCTCCTATGTACCAGTACATAGACAAGAAAATGTACACCGATGCGTATAACATTGCCTGTCTGGGAGTAACTGAAGGAGATTGGGAAGAGTTGGCACATTTCGCTTTGGAACATCTGGAATTTGAGATTGCCAGACTGGCTTTCATCAAGTTGCAGGACTATCCGTATTTGGAACTTATTCAGGAGCTGCAAGACTTGCAGCAAAAAGGTTAGTGTTTAAATCCATGATCAGTTACTGTTTTAATAATAATTTTACATCATTATGAATAACCTGTATGGTCATAATACCGTCAAAACTTACTTTCTTTAATTTATGTTTAAATTAAGTCATTTTTAGGTAAAAATTGACAAACAATTCTATCATTTTGTTTTTACATTTAAAACCTTGGAGATGTTAGGCGCAAGTAAACAATGCTGATTGCAGTTCGTGTTTATACGATTTTTGTTTTTAAGGAAACTTATTTGTCAGTGGTAATTTAAAAACAAATAGTACATCAAAGGGATATTCATACATAAAAACATTTGAGTGTGATACAGTATTCTTTGTAGTGAGTATTTAAGATTAATTTGGCACGTAAATTGAATAAATTATAGATGCATTTGTACATTGCGTTCTACACATCACTTATATACCATTTCATTATAATTAAAAAAAATGGAAGACGTAAAAAAATTGTTTACATAGGCTTATTGTTTACTAGGGATTGACGTCACAGATCTTCGAGCAATATGAATATAGCGTGCTTATAATATTAAACGATTTAAAATAATTTCCTACTACTAGCGAAATAGCCAGTCGTGTTTATTTTTTATAGGCGACTATCCGCGTGAGCTGATGATCGGAGACATCTATGCGCAGAAGGGTAAACTAAAAGAAGCCGCCAAAATGTATCAAAAAGCAGGTCACGAATACAAAGCCTTAACGATGTACACCGATTTAAGAATGTTCGATGAAGCTCAGGAATATTTAGGCTCTAACGACAACAACGAACTTATACGGAGGAAGGCCGATTGGGCGAGAAACATCAACGAACACAAGGCCGCAGCAGATATGTATCTGTCTATAGGCGACACCAAAGAAGCCATCGACATATATGCGGAAAAAGGATGGACAGATCAATTGATCGATCTCGGAAGGCGTTTGAACAAATCAGACAGGTAATCAATTATATTATTTATGGGTGGGGTGCATTATCTACTAAACTCGGTCTGTTCAACGATTGTTACAATTTTACATTGTCACATATTTGATTTTTGTGTGTGACCACGTTTTGACGACTATACTACACTTTTGGTTTGAAAAAATAGGTAGGTAACCATGTGCTACAATGCTAATACAACATATTTCTTTTGTTTGAAATTGAAAGACAAACAAAATTGACCTTCAAAACAACCAGGTTGTTTGGTTATTACCTTAAGCTGATTTTTGACAGGAGTTTTCATAAATACTCGTAAACAGGGTGTAACTTAATGTAGTGCCGATAATTTGGTGTTGATAGAACTGATCAGTATAAATAAAAAAGTCTTATATAACGTATGTCCAAACAAAAGTTCATGGTTTACAGCACTTATGTATGTATTTACTCATTTATTTCAAAACATGCAACAAATTTATCAAAGGAACATGACAATAAACAAAATCATCTGCCATTCTTATCAAAGGAAGGGGTATGTATTTAAACCAAAAAATGTATTTTTATTTAACACAGTTAACATCAGGTTAAATTTGCTTTCGTATACTGTAATAAGGAATTATTGCGGAAGGTCATGGTTCCACAAATTTTGTTTTGAATGTAATATTTTGACGTGGTAGCTAAGGAAGTTTTATTTCAATTATGGTGTTATTACCAATAAATGCATAAACATTAAGTAAATATCTCGCGAAACAACAGTGAAGTTTTGTTTATACAGTAATTGGCAAATGTGTGGAACCAAGTAAATGTCTCTGGAATTATTAGAGATATCAAAATGAAATTTGCAAGGTGGATACTGCAGTAGATTGCCTATTTGTTTCAAAATTTTTTTACAATTTTGAACTTCCTGTATTACCATAAGTAATGTCGATTATAAAATTTGCAATGAAACACCCTGTATAGTATTATAGTTGTTGATGAAACATTTTATTGCGAATACAAAAATATCGGGTTTGATATTGTTTACTTCAATACCTACCGAGATATTAACAGAAAAGTAACTAAGGAAAGGAAAAATTCGATGGTGGTTAAACTCGGTTCAGATTTCTTTTACGCCCGATATAAACAAACCACTCGGTAAGGATTTGTATTTCTATTGGCCAATTGGTGGCATTATACCGTCACAGCCAACAGCACTGCTTGTTCCATAGTCGAATACACGGGCGTTTGTTTAAATCAGGCGCAAATTAAATCTGAATCAAGTTTAGTAGTCCATGAAATTTATTGCAGAAGTGACAGTAGTTGTCAAAATAAGTTATTAGTTTTTTTTATTTGAACGTAAAAAGATTGTATTGTTTTAATTTGATCGTAAAATGGCCGAATTAAGTGAAAGAGAAAGAATAGAAATATTAATGATGATTGGGTATGGGGAGAGGAAAAGGTCGCATCAAGAAGTTTGTGGCCTTTTTAACATTGTTCATCCGAATACACAAATATCCCGTTCAGTAAGTAGTGACGAAAACTTTGCGAAGGTACAACACAAGTGGAACAGTTAACAATTTACCAAAAAGTGGACGGTTAAAAAGTGCAAGTAATGAAGATGTAGCTCAAAGTTGCTATATCTTTGGAAGAAAATCCTCACTTTTCCACTACCGACCTCGCCAATATGCATGGAATTAGCCGTCGTTCAGTAGGAAAGATATTAAGGCGAGAAAAATATCATCCATACAAAAATCGCCTCGTTCAAGAACTCTCCGAAGATAATTTCGACAGACGTTTGCAATTTTGTGAAACGATGATGGATACTTGTAACCGTGATAATAATTTTATAAGAAATGTGGTGTTTTCAGACGAGGCTACATTTTGTTTAAATGGTACGGTTAATCGACATAACTGCCACTACTGGTCGCAAAGCAATCCTAATTGGGTACAAGAGGCTTATACACAACATTCCCAAAAATTGAACGCTTGGGCCGGCATTTATAACAACAGAATCGTAGGACCCTTTTTCCTACAAGAAACATTAAACGGAGATAGGTATTTACAGTTCTTGGAGACACAAGTTATTCCGGATTGGAGGTAAATGGACAATTACCAAATAATATCGGGTTTCAACAGGATTGAGAACCACCCCATTACGCTCGCATTGTTCAAGATCAGTTAGATAGGACATTTCATCACAGATGGATTGGATGAAGGGGTACTTATGAATGGCCTGCACGAAGTCCCGACCTTAATCCACTAGACTATTTTCTGTGGGGTTACTTAAAGTCTAAGGTTTATGTTGATAGACCAAATAATTTGCAGGAATTAGCTGCTAGAATAACTGAAGACATCTAGAGAATTACACTAGAAGTAATAGCTAATGTTACTAGAGAATTTCAAAACCGACTTGCTCATTGTCAAGAAGTAAACGGTGCTCAGTTTGAACATCTAATACATTAAGTTTAGTTAAGTTTCAATGTTTTGAAAATCACTTAGATTTAGTTAATAATTATGATTATGTATTTCTTTAATGGATATTAGATTTTTCCTTTCCTTAGTTACTTTTCTGTTAATATCTCGGTAGGGATTGAAGTGAACAATATCAAACGCGATATTTTTGTATTCACAATAAAATGTTTCATCAGAACCTAAAATACTATACAGGGTGTTTCATTGCAAATTTTAAAATCGACATTATTTCCGGTAAAACAGGAATATTTGTGGCATATTTTTCAATGTCTAAGTGCTTCTTGGAAAATAACACCACAGTTTAAAGAAAATTGCTGTATATTTCAAACGTTTCGGGTTCTAGATCAGACCCCGTTGTCAATGGTTAAGAAACTACGGATAAAAAAGGGCACAATTCTAAGATGTAAATTAAAATATTTGACAATGTGTATTATTTGATTTCTGACGTAACTAAGAGAATTTTATTTGTAATATACAGGGTAGCACAGAAGTTTCTAAAGGTCATATAATCATAAAGTTCCTTTCAAATTGGAAGAATTTGAAAGGGAGATCTTCAGAATTTTATGTGGCCCTCCTAGGTGCGACTTTGTTATTTCGCCAAAAATGTGACGAAAGAACTTTGTTGATTCAGTTTGGAATATACAGTATTTTTTTTAAACTATGATGTTATTTCCCAGGAAGTTCAAAATTGTAAAAAAAATGGAAACAAATAGGCAATCTACTGCAGTATCCACCTTCCAAATTTCATTTTGATATCTCTAATAATTCCAGAGATATTTGCTTGGTTTCACACATTTGCCCATCACTGTATATACGAAATATGCGGGTGAAAATATTAAAAAACATACAATTTGATAATTACAAATTGTCCATTAAGTCATAAGAAGTGAAATATCTCTGAATATAACGTCACAAATTGTGGATTAAATAGAGATTTTCTGTCTAGATCGTCCCTACTCAGTATTGCTCAGAACTTGAAAAGACTGAACCAATCCTCAGCCGCAGCAGAAATATACCGAAGATTAGGAGACTCAGCGTCGGTGCTACAACTTCACGTCGAAGCCAAAGAATGGTCTCAAGCATTCGCCTTGGTACAAAATCAACCGCAATATAACGCCATAGTTTACGTGCCTTATGCCCAATGGTTGGCCGAAAGCGACAAATTTCTGCAAGCACAGAAAGCGTTTCACAAAGCTGGAAAGTCCGAGGAAGCTTTCAAAGTTTTTACGCAGCTAACCGATAATGCTGTCAGCGAAAACAGGTATCATGATGCAGGTAAGTACTTATGGTTTATTATTAGCCTGTAACGTTGAATTGATGTTTGACTGGTATTCTAACTATTCGGTGTTTAGTTTAAGTAGTCTAAATTCGAATATAATTCATTAAATTTTTACGTTTGAACATTATTAAGACTCTTATCAAAGTTGAGGCGAAATTAGAACAATAGACGATACATTTGCTATCCTCATTACTTTATTTCGGGTGGATTTGATAATTTTTCTGATTGGTGGTAGGCTGATTAGGACTGTAAAATTTATATTTTTGTTCTTGTGTTTCCAGGATATATAAAATTATATAAATATATCATTTATTCTTATGAAAAGCATATTAATTGGCTAAAATTGAATCTTGAAACCCAATATTCCAGATTTTTTTGGTTGAAAAACCGAAAACCAGACCTATGCAGGGTGAGGTTTTTTTTGATGATCAGTATCGGGATCTCGGAAACTAGCGGAGATTGAGCAATGGTTAAATTGGGAAAGATTTGCAGTTTTACTGGCCCAATTTAATGACACTTTCGGGGTTTTTGGAAAAAGTCATGGCTTACTAGATATTTTGAAAAAACGAAATTTTGTGGACTTAGTCAAATCCCTCTAGCTCCTTTATTTTTGATTTTATAAAAAAAGTGTAAATATCAAAATTAAAGGGAATTGCATCCCAAATATGATTGTCATGTCCTCGTTAGCGTGACAGTTCTCGTTTTCGAGATATGACACAAACTTTCTTTTTTTGAATGGAAACTATGACCTCAAAAAATTTGACATTTTTAGAGCTTTTCAATGATATAATACTCGATATAGTTATTCATAAAAGTTATAGATGCTGTTCTCTCTTATTATCACTTTTAACGTAGGTAGCCATGAAAAAGATTGTTTTCACTTTGACGTTTCCTCATTTGAGAGTAATTCTATTAGTAGTGCTGGACTGACTGTCGATATTGACAAGTTTTCGTGATAAAATAGAATATTCTAACGAAGAAAAACTGAAAATGATGGAATGTTATATCATATGCCATAAAAATTCAGTTCGTGCAGCTGAGGAATACTTTCATAGATATTTTAATCGTCGTCAACCTGCTCTATGTACATTTAAGAGGCTTAAGGTTCTACCCGTACAAACTTTCAATTTCTCAAACTTTATATGCTGGTGACGAACATCGACGTATTTTGTTATGTACATGGTTTAGAGACATGTGCCTTGACAATCCACAGTTTCCATTAAAGGTGTTATGATCAGATGAAACTAGATTTACTAACTGCGGTATGTTCAATAGACACAATGAGCATATCTGGGCTAAAGAAAACCCTTTACATGTAGAACAAAGATGACCCCAGATAAAATTTGGTTTTAATGTTTGGTGTGGTATCGTAGGGTCTACTATTCTGGGGCCTTTTATCTATGACGAATCACTTACTGGGGAGCGCTATTTACATTTGTTGCAATACATTTTTCAAGACATGTTGCATAATTTGAATTTGAGAACTCGTTTAGAAATTGAGTGGTTCCAACATGATGGAGCACCTGCTCATAACTCGTTATTAGTAAGACAACACTTAGATAATATCTATCCAAACTCTTGGATAGGAAGAAATGGCCCACTCGATAAAAACCTCTAAAAATGTCCGATTTTTTGAGGTCATAGCCAACTATGGTGTCCATTCAAAAAAAGATAAGTTTTTGTCATATGTCGAAAACGAGAGCTGTCACGCAAACGAGGACATGACAATCATATTCGGGATACAATTCCCTTCAATTTTGATAGTTATACTTTTTTTATAAACTCAAAAACAAAGGAGCTAGAGGGATTTGACTAAATCGACAGAATTTCGTTTTTTCAAAATATCTAGTAAGCCATGACTTTTTACAAAAATCCGAAAGCGTCATTAAATTGGGCCAGTAAAACTGCAAATCTTTCCCAATTTAACCATTGCTCTATCTCCGCTAGTTTCCGAGATCCCCATACTGATCATCAAAAAAAACTCACCCTGTATAAAACTTCAACATTTTGGTTCCCCCATTTAAAAAAAACACAACAAAACATCAAGCTTAGTTATAGTTCCAACAACTCTTAAGAACAATAAGCGTAAAACAAATAACCGCAATTCATCAGGACTTTATAAACCATCATGCAAAGATTGCGCTAAGAGATATGTATATAGGTCAAACAGGAAAAGCCTTTAAAACAAGGCTAAATGAACATCACAATTCTTTTATAAAAAATAAACAAGATTCCAATTATGCAAAACATTTGCTAGAATAAAATAAGAAATTAATAAACAGTATTCACACACCTTATAAATAATTCTGTATCCACAGGTTACTACAACTGGATCATCTCCAGGCAGTATCTCGAACTTTCCAGAACGAACAACGACAAACAAGAACAGTATCTCAAAGAATTCGAAAAAAATGAAAAACTAGCCGAAATCTATTACACCTACAACACCGTTCACAAATACTTGGAAGAACCCTTCACCTCTTACATGCCAGAAGCGCTTTTCAACATTTCCAGATTCCTGATGGTGGAAACGAATCAGAAAAGGATCAAAGGAATTTCGAGTTTTGCCATTCTGTACACACTGGCGAAGCAGGCGAGAAAACTTGGAGCAAATAAACTAGCTAAGCAGCTATTGGACAAAATTCAAAACTTGAGGATACCACAAAAGTTTCAAGAGCAAGTTGAAATCGCTGCGATCGCGTCGAGAGCTAGGCCGTTTAGTGACCCTGAGGAACTGCTGCCAATGTGTTACAGGTGAGTGTCAATTTTTAGTGTTTTCTTCCATTTTCCGTAACAAATAAAAAGTAAAAAACTTGATTTTTATTTAAATTTACGTAAACAATTTATTTCAAATTTAGTTTTAAGATTTTTTATTTTCGCAGGTGTTCCACTTACAACCCCTTAGCCGGAACTTCAAACACGTGCATCAATTGCGGCGAGAAATTCATCTACTCCTTCGTGAGCTTCGAACTGTTACCTCTGATCGAGTTCCAGCTCGACGAAGGCATCGCTGATGAAGAAGCCATTCGACTTATCGATACCCCGATGATCGATCGAAAAGAAGAAAAATGGAAAGAAGAAATCTCCGAAAATCACCAGACTTTGGAACTGGATACGTTCCAAGAAGAAAAGGATCCTTTCGTGTATAAAGCAGTCGGTGGTGAAAATAACGTTTTCCAACCGGTCGTGGTCGACAGAAAAACCCTTTTGTCGTTTGACAGTTCGAGTATTTTGATATGCAAATGGACTTCGCCGTTAAAGTATCGTTACTTCAGAAATATCTTGCCTGATCTGCACATCGTGATGTGTCCGTCGTGTTTCAAGTGTTACCACGTGGACGATTTCGAACTTCAGTTGTTGCAGAATGGTTCTTGCCCGTTTTGCAGGTGCGCCCCAGACAACGTGGGGCTCGAAAATAGTGATGAACTGGTTCCTTAGGAAAATGTTTGGTTTGTTCGTCGTCTGTGTTTGCATGAGTGAGTAAGAAGATGAAATAACTCTGTGATCTTCAGTTTCCGTCCGATTTATTTATTATGTGGGTACTTTCGATTTGAAGCTTTAAATTCGACTTATTTGTGGTACTGTTACAGAAATATTTTCAGAAGAATCTTTGTTAAATATATAGTTATTTATATTGTAAGCCCAGTGTTTTGATTTCATATTACCTTAAAGAGGAATACCTTTTTAAATAGTATTGACCAATAATTTCTATGCTAGGTTAGCACTGCGATTATCAATGATGTGTCAAGTAGTGATGAAATATAATCGATCATTCTGATGACGGAATCAAAGTATTCGAATGAAAAATAATCGAATATTTAATACGAAACAATTACCGAGTGATGAGCGACGAGTACGAGCGATAATCGATACTATAATCCGAATGATTTCCTTGCGAATCCAGAAGTGCTTTTCTGTTAGTCGGCATTAATAAAGAGACACTTTCGGGCGTTCTCGCCCTTTGGCAGTCGCTAGTTTACAACTTTCATTGGACATAAGAAATATATAAAAACTGTATTTTCAGGATACGGTGCAATTGTTGTAATACGAAGTCTTAGGGGAAATGGCTGTTAATGTAGAATTAAGGAACATTATACTGTTCTCTGAAATTACCAACAACAATTCCTTCACAAATAAAGTTTAAATTATATAAATATTTAGGAGAAATATAATGTGTTTGTCCACCGCGGTTATCTATACACTCCACAACCTGGCATTGATTTAATGAGGTGAGAAGGGGATGCCGCATTTGAGCCTGGGAAAATTTTTAAGGTCACGTCCGTCACTTGAGAACCAAGATGACATCGCCCGTGCTCATCCGTACGTGCCATCGCCTGGGGGTCAATGACTTCGGCTGACAGGGGCGTTGACTCGGAACGATGGGCGTTGGCATAGAACGTTCTATGTCATATTTCAACGCCCTAACTCTATGGCCTACCTGTCCACGTCACAGCAGCCCTACCCAATAGTCCATAACCTCCATTACATCATAGCCTGTCATCAGCATCCTCACCTATACGTGACCCCCATCCATCTTCATAGCAGCACTGGGGACCTCATCGGAGCCCTAGTCAACGCTCTACGGCGTACCTGTCATTGCTCTATCGTTTTATGCCATACGCCCCCACACCAACGTCCGTCGTTCTATGCCAACGCCCCATCGTTCCGTGTCAACGTCCCTATCACCGAGGTCATTGACCCCCAAGCGATGACACGTGGATGAGCGTGGGTGGGGTCATCTTGTAATCAAGTGACGGACGTGATCTTGAGAATTTTCCCAGGCTCAAGTGCGTCGTCCCCTGCTAAGGGGATCTATTTCTTCTTTAGGAATAATATCCCAGGCTACCTGCATCTCATGACTTAGAACCTCTATCTAGAGACCGTGGAGGGTGTGGTAAATTTCCGAGCCTTCTACCCCCATATCCCAAACATGTTCTATGGGCGAAATTTCGGGGGATCTGGCCGTCTATGGCAACAGATTCACATGTCGCTCTTCAAAAAAGTTAGAAATGACTCTAACAACATGAAGCTGAGCATTATCTTGTTGAAATATGGGATCCATGAGCCGATTAAGGTAAGGGAGTACATACGGCTCAACTACTTCCTGAAGATAACGTTGCGTAGTAATGTTGCTCAAAGACTAAAGGTGACCTCGACCTCTTTCAAATTCACTTCGCTGGCGATACATTCGATGTACATGTATTCTAGGAATTTTAAGATTACTATATAAAATTTAAAAAACGACTATATTAATTGATAAAAAAAATTTACATTCACAAACATTCACTAAACTTTACCAAATTCTAATCATTTACTCCTTACTATAACGTCTATTATTTACCAAAACAATGTTAAATTTAAATATCTACCGGGTGTTGCTATTTCTTTGGCAGTGAGTATATAATACTCTATCCCTTGGAAGTTAGGCAACCCATCTTACAAGTGTTACGTATGGTGTGCTGCAGAACTTTTTTAATATCTCATTGTTTTGCCAATAAGAAGTGAAGCAATGAGGCATTCTTTATGCATTTTTTTTCAATATTGCAAATGACTGCCCCTACAAATACTCTTAAAAAAGTATCAAACTATGCTTGAGATTCCTTTTGATACTCTGCTATTTTTATAAATTAGCAATGATAAAAAGAAAAATATTGAGCTCAATAAATCTGCTCTTCCTACTATTCTAGCTGCAGGTTCTGTATGAACTGGATGTACAGCAAAGACGAGACTTGCACATTAATTATCAGTGAAATTCAGGTTCTAGAAATGCTTACCTTTACTCATAGCATAATCCAAAACTTCCTTCAACTCCATCCAATCCACTTCTTGATCTTTACCGGCTAGTTTTAAAAATGTCTCATATAGTTGATCAGTTTCTTGTTTCTCCTCGGGTGTGAATTCGGTTTCTACCTAGCAAACGTTCATTCATTAATGAAGGCTGTTAAATTTAAAGACTAACTCTTAATCCAAAATAAAGCGGCTGAAAATTGCATACTATGTAACAGAAAGCTTTTATGCTGAACAGAAAGCAATATTTTCTACAGTAATTTTATTATGTACAAAAACGTGAAAAATGTATTAATAAACAAAAATAAGAGTAATTATTGTATCACAACTTTTTTTCTTTGCCAATGTTTATATCACTCTAAAAGTTTTCATTTAGTTGAAAAAAAAAGTTTGAAAGAACATTCACCAAATTTTAATCATTCACTCCTTACTATACGATCTATGATTTACCAAAACAATATTAAATTTAAACATCTGCTGGGTGATTGGGTGTTTCTATTTCTTTGGCATTGAGTATATAATACCCTATTCCTCGGTCGTTAGGCAACCCGTCTTACAAGTGTTGCGCATGGTGTGCTGCATAACTTTTGTAATACCTCATTGTTTTGCCCCAACGAAATATCTGTACAAGCGGGAGTAACAAGAAATGTTGTCCTCAACATTAAATACATTCAAATTATTTAAAAAAGCACTGCAATATCAACCATGTGGGATTAAAATAAATGGGGAAATATGCAGTTGATACAGTTATTATATCAGACATGAGGTGGGCATCAAAATTAACGTCAATAAAACCAAATTTTTAATCTGTAGCCTTAAACCCCATCAGGGCATTAGACTTCAATTAAACGAAATTCCAACTGAAAGGGACCAAACTGGATCCAGACTTTGAAATTAAAGACAGAATATTAATGATGAAAACTTTTCCAAAAACAACATTTCTATGTAATGACCACTTTAATTTAGAATTAAGACAAGACTGTTTGCTCAGTTCTGTTGTCACAAAACAACTTACTGCTTACAGATGATATTGAACTGACACATCTAGAATATGCCCCATGTCTGATAATTAAGCTCAACATTAAAAAGTAAGGCAGTCAAGGAATACAATAAAGGTAAATAAAAAGTCGATTTATTACTGTGTGCGACTGTAATCTCCTTGTAGTTTTGGAAAAGATGGACATTGCGTTAATTAATTTCGAAAAGATTGTTGAGGAGGTCTTGAATTATTTTGTCTATTCATTGGGTTTTCTCTCCTCCAAATTTTTTCCTGTAACAGATAAGTATTTAAAAATTGGATATGTTCAGTTTTGCTCCCTAATGAGACGACACTGTTGCCGTTGACCGACCTTCCCAAGGGATTCTACCTGCGGCCGGGTTGGCGTCAAGTTGACGGGAAGAAGGGAACTTTTGCCGACACATGTGAAAATAGACTCTTAGTTTTAGTATTCATTCAATTCTGTTCTGATATATAACTTCTCGTTCATATGTAACACTGTGTAGTTGTTTTTACGTTCAAATATATATTCTTCGTTACACTGTGTTTTCGTTCGGTAAAAAAAGAAAATATAGTAGATTAGAACCAGCGAAACTTCGATAATCTACAACTCTACAGTATATGTAGAACAAAGTGTAGTAAGGCAATTTCGTAAAATTGCCCGGATTACTGGCTGTCTGTACAGAGATTCTTCCTCACAGTTTTTCTGAGAGAAAGAGATGTCTATAAAATGATCAACCAGTATTCCTGTATATAAGTAATGTATTGTATATTGTGTAATACTTATCTGTGTATGGAGACGTTTCAACTCCGATTCTGGAGTCGTTGTCAATCGTTTAGTGTTGTTTTCGAGGTTTTTTTCTAAAAAATTTTCGCTTTGATTTTGAATTCGTTGTTTGTCAAAAAATTGTCAGTGTAAAATTTTTTGACAAACAACAAATTCAAAATCAAAGCGAAAATTTTTTAGAAAAAAACCTCGAAAACAACACTAAACGATTACTGACAATTTTTTGACAAACAACAAATTCAAAATCAAAGCGAAAATTTTTTAGAAAAAAACCTCGAAAACAACACTAAACGATTGACAACGACTCCAGACACGGAGTTGAAACGTTTCCATACACAGATAAGTATTACACAATATACAATACATTACTTATATACAGGAATACTGGTTGATCATTTTATAGACATCTCTTTCTCTCAGAAAAACTGTGAGGAAGAATCTCTGTACAGACAGCCAGTAATCCGGGCAATTTTACGAAATTGCCTTACTACACTTTGTTCTACATATACAATTTTTAAATACTTATCTGTTACAGGAAAAAATTTGGAGGAGAGAAAACCCAATGAATAGACAAAATATTACGTTAATGCCGAAAGTACTCACTGCATGTGCTGCCGTCGATTTGACACTCCTTTAAGCTAGAAAATTGAAAAGCTATATAAACAGCTTATAACAAACAAAAGCAACACAATATTGCAAACAGTCAAGCAAAGTTTCTTTAATTCTTACTTTTTCATCGACTTCACCATAACCGATTTCTTCTTCATTTTCCCTATAAAATAATCTCTGATTAAAAAACTTAATAAGATTCTTATCAAATTGAAAAGTAGGGTAGAATTATACTCTATATATATATCTAACAGGTTAAAATGACATATTTCCTTGTCGTTGATAATAATTTTTATTCAATTTCAAAAACTTCAAAATAAATTAGTAGAACTTTTTAAACATCTAACATCTAAAAACTTTATATAATATTTAATAACAAATATTAAAATTTCTTAAGAAATATAATTGTTTTAAGTATCAATTTGAGAAATTAATGATTTGAAGTGCCATGATAACTACTTAGTAAGAAAATATATATTTTAATAATATCTTAATTTTCGTTTAGGCTTCGAAAATAGAGGCTAAATAACTTCCAGGTCTACCATTGCATACCTTAATAGAGGCTACAATAATGTCTATATCTAACTCTGCATACCTGAATAACGCTTTAAGGCACTTACTAAAAAAAAAACTGAAAGAGTTAAATGCTGATGGTGTCAAATATGTACAAGAAATGTGCATGTGTGTGTTTTTTTAACTGGACGTTTATGTTTTATGTCATTAAATTTTCTTATATACTAAATTGAGTTGGTATATTGTTTTGAACAAAAGCATGTTTTCTGCAAACTTCATCTGTTTTTGAAATTTGAGCGCTTCAAATTCTCTATTTGAAATGTGAGAATTATTTTAAATAAGCATTGACAGATGCAGTTATGCAGAATTTATATAAAAGATGAAAGGAACTGTACAAAGGTAATACTTAACACAAACAATATTTTAATCTGCAAAGCCTTTGAACAAAACAAAATCAAGTAAAACAACAACAAACTCCGTCACCTTTACAAATACGATCGAACAGATTCAATATTTTAGTATTTGGTAAAGTTTTAGGAAAGGAACAAATCCAAATTATTGACAAATAAAAAAAGTGGAAATCTTGTACTAAATTTATCTAAATATAATTTTGAACCTACATTTCTTGGGCTATTACATTAAAAATGATCTTCCTAAGGTTTAAACCCATAGAAGTTATCTTCTTCTCGGCTATTAGAGTTAAGATTACCTTTGATCCGCCCATGATCTAATCACCTACTAGACCACTATAATACAAATAATAACACACTCTAGATATCATTTTGGCATGTTACTTTATCATCTACTTTGCCCGTGGTAGGGATGTCGGAATTGTTAAAAAGTATCGATATATATTGTATCGATATTTTTTAAAAGTATCGATATCGATATATCGAGAAAAAAATATCGATATATCGGTACTATTTTAGAACAGTAGTCTATATATATATATTAGGGTGATTCAAATAAAAAAATATATTTATTTTTGACTTCAAACAGGCTCAAAAGTTTCAATTTGAGGTAAAAAGATACCAGTTAAAATTTGAGCCCTTAATATTAATATTTAAACAGTCCGCATCGCGTTTTTCTATTTTCCATAAGAATAACATGGGAAAAAAGTTTTCTACACTTTATGAATTTTATTGTCAATGTATCACAAATTTTTAATTTTTTGATGGATGCAAATTTGATAGTTTTATTGGAACTAATCCCCCAAAAAACTCATGTTTATCTTAAATTTAGTTAATTAGACAATAATTGTTAATAATTTGCGGTAGTCATCGTCCAAAGAGAAATCGAATAGTTTGACGCTTTACTATAAATTTTTTTATGAAAATAAAAATTACGTTAAATTGTTTTTCTGTTCATCCAATAGTTTGTAAATGTTTTAAAACTCATTGTAACTGATTTGAATCCCCAAAATTATAGGTCCGAAATTATTTTATTATTAATAGACAGACAAAAAGAAAATCTTTTTAATATCTTGTTGGTAACATAATTTTTTCTCTACTATAAGAACAGTTGTAGATAAAGTAGTTTAGTTTATTGATACTTGCAAAAAATGATGTTTGTATTCCTCAGTGTATTGTTTTGTTGAAGTATTAGTTCCATCAAATATTAATGGTTATTTAATGAATTTGATGAAAATCAACTACAGTATTTATTACAAGTAGTTCGAGAACATCGGCAACGTTATCCAGACTGTACCTATATAAAAAATCTTCAATGATAATATTTATATAGATTCAATTTTAAAACTATTTATAGAAAAAGTAGATAATTTTTTTATTTAAACAAAACCAATCGTCAGTTAATGTATTCCTTATGTAAGTATTTCAAATGACTCCGGAAATTTTCTTGACTTTAAATTAAACAAAAACGAGATGACCTATGATTTCGAAGCCAATTGATGGTAAAAATGATCTCAAAGAGATTCACTGGTCTCATTATTGCAAAAATTTATTAACAATTATAGTTCAATTAAGCAACTTTCAGTTAAACACAAATTTTTTGGGAGATTTGTTCCAACAAAACCATCCAATTAAGTAAATTTAAGATAAGCATAAATTTTTTGGGGGAATTGTTCCACCAAAACCATCAAATTTGCTGTTCTCCATAAGAACTTTAAAATTTGCGATACACTGAACTTTGGTCTCAATTTACTCTAAAACTATTAGGTTTCTCGAAAAATCATAACAGACCTTTTTTGTAGGGCGTCCAATTCTCTACTAAAATAGGCAAAATGATCTTTTATATGATACACGACAGGCTAGCAATAAAAGTCATAAAGTGTAAAAAACTTTTTTCCCACGTTATTCTTATGGAAAATAGAAAAACGCGATGCGGACTTTTTTAATATTAATATTAAGTGCTCAAATTTTAGGTGGTACCTTTTTACGTCAAATTGAAACTTTTGAGCCAAGACAAAAATAAATATATTTTTTTATTTAAATCACCCTAATATATATATATATATATATATATATATATATATATATATATATATACAGGGTGTAAACGGTTTGAGTGCAAAGATTTTGAGGATCAATACTTCAGGTCAAAACAAATCAAAAAGCTTTATAACATTTTCAGAAATAAACTATAGTTTTGCCAAAAAAAAATGAAAAAGTTAGAAGTTCTGTAGCCTTTATTACAGTGTATAATAGATTATTTCCGGCTTCAAAATGATTCTAAAGCTAAATATGTAAATACTCAATAGCGTATACACCTTTAATAACTGTATTAACAAAGAAAATTATTATTTAAACTCTAAATATTCTGTTATAATTTGCCCTACGTTTCTCCGATCAGATGTGGCAACATAGCATATACTCAGTACTACAGCTGGCCGCTACCATGAATGCTTTTTTGCTGCCCGGTTCTTTTAAGAAAGCGAAAGTGATTTTTGCGTGACATTCGACATAGCGTAAGTTATTTGATTTTCATTTTAAAATATAAATTGGAAAAATAAATAAAATCTGTTGTGAATTGTGAGTTCAAGTGTATTATTTTGTGACAAACAGTGACAATTATACAATTAGGTAAAGACCTGACATACTATTAATTTGTGGGGAAAGCAAATGTAATAACAAGAATTTTGAATATTTACTATAAATAATCCGTTTGCTCTATCATAATGACATCCTGCAGGTCAAAGGTTTTTATTTGTCTAAGGTAAGTAATATTAATTTCTTAGTAACAATTATTTCTCGAAGAATTTAACACATAAAAGAACTACATATAAGAAATGTTTTGTTTAATATACTTTGTATCGCATTATTTTTGAATCATAATGTAAACAACTTTGTATCCTCCCTTCTTCAACTTGATGCATAAAATAAATCGCCAAATATAAATATTCATTTCAGTACATAGATATTAAAAGGGTACATTTTTGAAAATAATATTTCATAAAATTTTATGTACCTAAATAAATCTACCGGCACTCGAAACTATGAAATTATTTAATACAAAAAAATAACAGGTGTTCATTTCGTTGTGGTGACTCATTCCTTTATTATTCACGGCACAAGCAAATCTGAGTTTTAGCGCGACGTTGCCACATTGACAATAATTTACTTAGCATGTATTTCAAATTTTCTTGCTTATTAAGGCCTTTAGACCATAGTGTTATAAGAGTTTTTTGTTTTGTTTGGTGGGTACTATCTGCACCTAAAATATATGCAGTCAAACTATTTACACCCTGTATATATATATATATGTTCTGAGAGGCTTCCGCGGTCATTATTATGAACTAAGCTAGGTTCCGGGTGAGAACCGCGTCTGAATTTATTGAATACTCGACGTTTCGACTCCTGCTTCGGAGCCATTATCAAGAGACAAAAGTGAAAAAGAGTTTCAGAGTCTAGATCGAACTCGGGGCCTCAATCTGCCTACTCCCCAAGAGTCACTAGATAACTGAACTGAATTTGAGTCTGCTCTGCTTCTTTTATTTATAGGTAGCGCTGGGTTAGAAGAAGATGTCACGTGATAAGGCTGTGTTGTGATTGGTTGGGTATTGGTGGGCGTGTCTGCTTTGTTTAATCTGGCAATTACGGAGGTCCAAGCTGTGGGAAGGCGAGTACTGTCATCGCGTCTATTTAGACAGAGAGGTCTTTTTTCTATTTCGATGGCTTCGATGGCAAAAACTAACAATGACAGATTCTCACATACCGTCTATAGAAAACCAACCCATACCAATCGATACTTAAATGCCCAATCACACCACCACCCTGCCCAATTGAGTTCTGTAATGAAATCTTTGACTCTCAGATCTATTCGTTTAACAGATATTGACAATAGACAAAACGAACTTAATAATCTTCAACAAATCCTTCGACAAAACGGTTATCATCCGGACCACATTGCGCGTATAATTCATCAATCACAACAACCCCCAATCACACCAACCCCGTCAGAAACAGAACAGCAACATCAAAAAGCCGTACTTCCATACATTCGAGGAGTCACTGACAAAATAGCACGGATTTTACAAAGACATCAAATAAAGACTATCTTCAACACCACTCAAACTATAGGCAACTTAACCGGTAACCCCAAAGACAAAGTACCTAACGAGGATCGAGGAGTTTACGAAATCTCATGTCGCGATTGCCCACAAAGCTACATCGGTCGTACCAACAGGCGCGTTAACCATCGAGTATATGAACACTCTCTGTCAGTTCGTAAAAAAGCAAACAGGGCACTCTATCAACTTCGAGGACAGTAGGACTATCATATCTCTCAATTCTCTTAGGGCATCCACTATTCGCGAAGCCATCGAAATAGAAAAAAGACCTCTCTGTCTAAATAGACGCGATGACAGTACTCGCCTTCCCACAGCTTGGACCTCCGTAATTGCCAGATTAAACAAAGCAGACACGCCCACCAATACCCAACCAATCACAACACAGCCTCATCACGTGACATCTTCTTCTAACCCAGCGCTACCTATAAATAAAAGAAGCAGAGCAGACTCAAATTCAGTTCAGTTATCTAGTGACTCTTGGGGAGTAGGCAAATTGAGGCCCCGAGTTCGATCTAGACTCTGAAACTCTTTTTCACTTTTGTCTCTTGATAATGGCTCCGAAGCAGGAGTCGAAACGTCGAGTATTCAATAAATTCAGACGCGGTTCTCACCCGGAACCTAGCTTAGTTTATATATATATATATATATATATATATATATACTTTGTTGTAATTTGTGTATATGATAAAGTTATATGCAAACAATTTATAGATAGATGGTAAAATATTTTATTTTGAGACTTTTTTTACAGCTTAAGATAGTAATATATTGTTAAATTAACTATATACTACTACTTCTCATATTTTCTGAAAATTTAGATGTCGTTCTAGTGATATATACCTCCCCTCTAACTCATGCATTATCAGCAACATATTTAAAATTTATTTTAACTTCAAGCTCTTAGGCAACATATAGCATAAATATAATAAATTAATTATACTTGAAAGAATTCTGCTAATCTTTGTGTAGAAAGATCATAATGTATCTCAACTTGTTTGACAATATATTGGCTGTTTTTCAATTACCGCACAATTGCGCACAGTGTGGTACAGTGCTCAGCACTCTAAGTGTTCCAATTTCAGCACTGGCTCGCACAAGAAATAAGTGTGCATTTGGGATGTTTTATTCCAATTAACGCCCGAAAATTGCGGCACAGAGCGCCACAAAAACACTTTGTGCTCTAGTAATTAGAAAAAAACTAGTATTTATTTTATATAGCACGGAACAAACAAACATACGGAAAAATATCGTTTTTGATACGTTTTCGATACTTGGTTTTTATATCGATATATCGAATAAAATTATATCGTGTAAAAGTATCGATATATAAAATAAAAAATATCGATATATCGATATTTTTCCGACATCCCTAGCCGGTGGTATCTCTTTTATTTTGTCAGGTGTGGAGGCTTTTCAACAAGCCGTGGGCGTTGTGCATCTTTATGTGTATTAACTAACCACAGTTCTAGGGCGGCTTTTTCTTATACAATTTTGTATCATAGTAAAATTAATTTATAGGAGGGTAAAATTAGGTCTGAATTTCTCTTCACTTTTAAATCTTTTGAATGGCCCTGTGAAAATTCTATATAATACAACATATACACTTCAACAAATTTGTATGGAATCGATTTACATGAAATTTTGGAATTAGGCTTATGTAACCTCTAACTTCAAAAGTGATATTGACCCGGATTCCGCTTTCACCATGGGGGTAGTTGCCACCCCTTCTCGGTGGTGTAATTTTTTTTGCAAAATAAATAATCGGATATCGATAGAAGACCTAATTCGAAGCAAAAAATGTTCTATAAAGTTTTTCCAAAAACCCAATACTTTTCAAGTTATTGGCAATTGAAAATTCGAAATTTTTTCACGTTTTTCATTGGTTTTTTGCAAATATCTCCAAAAATATGCATTTTAACGAAAATTTTCTGATGAACAAAATTGTAGCAGGTAAACAAGTGAACAAAGTGTTTTTTAACAAAGTGCTCTAAGTGCAATATTAAGCGAGATATTAAAGATCGTTTTTTTGTCAGAAATTTAATCGATGTATTCAGTGCCATCTAGCGGCGAGCGGATACATTTTATGCTTTCTAATGAAAAAGGATTTCATAGTGCTTGAAATAAGCTTTAAAATGAGCACTGTTAAAAGTATTTTGCACGTAAAATGAATGAGCTGTAATGCAAATAAGAGGAACACCTAATGGTTTATTTTTTAAATCAATGGGTTTTATAAGTGTCATTTCCACCAAAATTAAAATTAATCGAATTCCGTCTAAAACCAACTGTAATATAAAGAGTTTGATGGATTCTCGCAGTTTGGTTGCTTTTGGACACATATTTTTCAAGAAAATCACGATTTTAAGAAAAAAAAATTTACAATTTCGGTGCTTTCCGGCAGTGTTCGCATTTATATATCGGAGTTTGACATTTTACAATTCTGTTTGATCTTGGATTGGTTATAACTGGGTGGACAAGTTATTAACAAATAATTTATTTTTGAATAAAACTCGCAAACAAAATCTTGCATCAATTTATAAATGGGACTATATAATATAATATTCGGGGATGTATTAATTTTACGCCATGAGTTTGTGCTCATGCATGTTGCATTACAACCGGCCGCGGAGAAGGGGTAATGTGAAAAGCGCTTGGCAGAGCAGCCAATGCCTATATGATCATTAGAGATGGCAATATTCGAATGAAAACTGAAATTCTTGTTATATATTTCATAACTTAGAAAATTCAACAAGAATTGAAGGAATCAAATGCATTTTGAATGAGAATAGTACACGCCAAACATATAAAGTTTTAATACTTTACTTTAGGATCGTCTTTAAATGCTCTGATGTTATTTGGAATTTTATTATATCTTCATTTGTCAAGATCTGCCTCGGTCAACTCATATCTTCAAATACTTTAAATATTCAAAGCTAGCATAAGAATTGTCAGTTTTTGTAAATTATCCCAAAAAATAATAAAATAAATTTTAAATTTGAAAATATCAAATAAAAACTGTTTTGTTCCTTTCCCAAATATTTTTAAAGACTCAGAAAGCTTTGTGCATTGAAACGACTAATTGAATTCAAATTAGAGCTCCATGACAATGCGCTTGTCAACGACTATTCAATTGTTTCGATACAACGCGTATATTATAGGTAATGATATATTTTTAAAACTTAAACAATCTATTGAAGAAATTCGAAATGGGGTCGGTATCGTTCCTCCTAGGAGGCTGAGGAGGTTGAGGTTGAGGATACGGATAACCAGAATGTCCCGAATACGGACTAGGATTTGAAGGAGGATAAGGGTAGCCACCACTGTTATTATACCCAGGATAACCGGGATAACCACTACCGGGGTATCCACCCGGAGAAGTCGGATACCCGGGCGAACTTGGATACCCTGGATTGTGGTACCCCGGATACCCGGGCTGTGGCGCAGGGTAACTAGGACTCTGTGGGTACGGTTGTGGTGAGTGTGGTTGAGGAAACGAAGGGGCGCTAGGCCGGTCTTCTTCCTCATCATCGATATTGTTACTACGAATGGTTCTAAAGTTACTATTATCGCTATAACCGTCATACTCCATGATGTTTTTGTTCTCGGTGAAGACTCTGAGCAGGAATTCTCCTTCTTCGTTGGGGTCGAAGGTCGACGGGACGATGCAGTAGGTGCCGGGAGGGAGTTTGAATCTGCAGCTGACTTCGCGCAAGTTGATGAAGGAGGGGGAGCGAGCTACTGACGCGTTGTATTTGAAGAAGTTCAGGTCAAGCGGTTTCGGTACTCTGTCTGGGTATGGAAGCTGAAATAAGATATTATTTTTACATATTATATTTACAAAAAAATACTGTATTCGAGTAACTAGAAGCGAAAGCAGAAGGCTACGAGAATTATGCGGACCGACCTGAAGAGGGCAGATGTGACTCTGCCGAAACGTCGTCATTTTACCATCGATCCCGGCAGGGATCAGTTTTCAACTACGCGGATGAATTCCCGGAAACCACCTAAAACATTTAGTTTAGTACCCGCGAAAACTTAAAAACAAATATATATATATATATATATATATATATATATATATATATATATATATATATATATCTATATATATATATATATATATATATATATCTATATATATATATATATATATATATAGTTGATGATTTATTCCGGTGTACATCCGTTCGTGTGTATTCGTATTGAAAGTAACTTAGTATCTTTTGAGAAAGCCAAATATGATTTTGGCGAAACGTCAAGTGATTTTTCAAACGAATACACACGAACGGATGTACACCGGAATAAATCATCAACCACATATTTCCATCCGGGAAACAGTATACACAAACATATATATATATATATATATATATATATATATATATAAAAAATATATATATTTGTTAATCTTTTTGTACCATATCTGTTCTTGGATTTTTATTAAGTTTTCATTTCGTATATGTTTTTGTTAGCTGATCCTATCGATTGATAAGAATACAGTTTCTTGAAATCTATGGCAAGTTCATTTTAGGGAACATACTACTCAAAGTTAGAGCCGGTGAGTGTTAAAGAATTTAACCTCATACCGGTTTTATCAGTTTTGAGGTCCATTTCACTTTACAAATTACTGACTGGTACCTTAAATAAATTTAATTTTGTTGTTTTATTATCTAACCCACACCCACAAATCTTGGATTATTTAACTTTATAATCGTCACACACTTTATTTGCAAAAAAGATTTGGATAAGATCACACACAGAGTACTTTAAAGAGAATGTGATTCAAAGTAGTTTCAATAATTCGAGTGGTATATAGAATATGCTTCTGTAATGGTTTGTGTAACTCAAAATGTAAGGAGAACTGAATATTACTTACGTAATAAATAGCAAAACCAACTGTTAACAAATCGCCACCGGTACTTCGCATGTGTCTTCTGTTTTTCTGCATCAAGGCCACGATCATTGTGCATTCATTTTCTTCATCGCCTTCGTCGACTTCCGTTAAAACTACTCGGTATTGTGGATTGTGCCAAAACGAATCTACAAACACAAGTGGCGGATATTAAAACGAATCTAGTCAATAAAACGCAATGTGAATAATTTGTTTACCTATGAAGTTTCTGCAACCACCCGCAGATACTCCTCGAACCCATTCGCCTTCGTACACGGACATTTCCCATTTCTTTTTGTTTCCTTCTTTGATTTCCTCTTCCGACAACGAGTCGGGATTTAAGTTGCAGATTTCCAAGCGGCTAAAGTGTTTTTGAAAGTCCTTGTAGGACATCCAGAATTCGCCGTCGTTGTCGAATGTAAGGCCGAGTTCTTCTTTTTCGCTTTCTGATATAAAACGCCATTCTGGGGCACTGAAAAAAATACACATTCTATTTTTAAGTATATTATAAATTGAACACACACAGCAAGAGCAGAGCATCAAGCCGGACATGGGAACAAGGAGATTGTCAGGAAAACAGACTACTTCCAAAGAAGATATTTTACAAGATAGCAGCTATAAAAATCACAAAGTCTACATCTAGTATCACGCAAATCAGTTTCACTAGGATATTATTTTCTCAAAAAAACCGATACGGCAAAAAACAATCGTGGCGGCGGTCAGCTGTAGTAATCGTAAACATGTACTAAATAAGGCATGTTCATATGTTATGTTGCCACTTCTGTTCCGAGAAACGTACGGCAAATTATATACAGGGTGAGTTTTTTTTTTGATGATCAGTATGGGGATCTCGGAAACTAGCGGAGATAGATCAATGGTTAAATTGGGAAAGAATTGCAGTTTTACTGGCCCACTTCAATGTCACTTTCGAATTTTTGTAAAAAATTATGGCTTACTAGATATTTTGAAAAAACGAAATTCTGTCGATTTAGTCAAAACCCTCTAGCTCCTTTGTTTTTGATTTTATTAAAAAAGTGTAAATACCATAATTAAAGGGAATTGCATCCTTAATATGATTGTCATGTCCTCGATTGCGTGACAGCTCTCGGTTTCGAGATATGACACTTATCTTTTCTTGAATGGAAATCATAGTTGGCTATGAACTCAAAAAATCGGACATTTTTAAGCTTTTCAACGATATAATACTCGATATAGTTATTCATAAAAATAACGGAGTTATGGATGTTTTTCTCTCTTGTTTTCACTTTTAACGTAGTTAGACATGAAATAGATTGATTTATTAATAACTATTCCAAAAAACATTAAACGATTTTTTTATTAGGTATGTCATATATAACAAAAAAACTAAATAAGTATGTACTTACTAAAACTTAAGAAATTAAAGTACATAATAATAGTTACAATTTATGTTCGAAAAGTCCATAATTGTTATTTAGACAAAATTTGCATCTTTTTAAGATTGATATTACCGTTTTCCTCACAGACCGGCTATCAATTTCTTCAATTGCTTGTAATACCGCCTTCCTTAGGTCACCAACTGTCTCATACTTTCTTCGGTATACTTTGTTTTTTAGCGCATCCCATAAATAGAAGTCTATAACTGCCAAATCGGGAGACCGGGGTGGCCATTCACGTGGGCCATTTCTTCCTATCCAAGAGTTTGCATAAATATTATCTAAGTGTTGTCTTACTAATAACGAGTTATGTGCAGGTGGTCCATCATGTTGGAACCACTCAACTTCTAAACGAGTTCTCAAATTCAAATTATGCAACATGTATTGAAAAGTGTATTGCAAGAAATGCTAGTAGCGATCCCCAGTAAGTGATTCTTCATAGATAAAAGGCCCCAGAATAGTAGACCCTATAATACCACACCAAACATTAAAACCAAATTTTATCTGGGGTCGTCTTTGTTCTACATGGAAAGGGTTTTCTTTAGCCCAGATATGCTCATTGTATCTATTGAACATACCGCAGTTAGTAAATCTAGTTTCATCTGACCATAACACCTTTAATGGAAACTGTGGATTGTCCAGGCACATGTATCTAAACCATGTACAAAACAAAATACGTCGATGTTCGTCACCAGCATGCAATGTTTGAGAAACTGAAAGTTTGTATGGGTGGAGCTTGTGCACATTCAGTACCTTAACAACAATTCGTTAAGATGTGCCAGCTTCTGCCGCAATCTCACGAGTTGATGTAGATGGATTTTGATTTACCATAGCCAAAACAATTATTTGTGCTGCTTCGTGAATTTGATTACGTTCCTTTGGTGGTTTAGTAAAAGATCCATATCTGCGTAAACTATCGTAAAGCCTCTTAAATGTACATAGAGCAGGTTGACGACGATTAAAATATCTATGAAAGTATTCATCAGCTGCACTGAATTTTTATGGCATATGATATAACATTCCACCATATTCAGGTTTTCTTCGTTAGAATATTCCATTTTATCACGAAAACTTGTCAATATCGACTGTCAGTTCAGCACTACTAATGGAATTACTGTCAAATGAGGAAACGTCAAAGCGAAAACAATCTTTTTCATGGCTAACTACATTAAAAGTGAAAATAAGAGAGAAAAGCATCCATAACTCCGTTATTTTTATGAATAACTATTTCGAGTATTATATCGTTGAAAAACTCTAAAAATGTCCGATTTTTTGAGGTAATAGCCAACTATGGTTTCCATTCAAAAAAGATAAGTTTGTGTCATATCTCGAAACCGAGAGCTGTCACGCAAACGAGGACATGACAATCATATTAAGTATGCAATTCCCTTCAATTATGGTGTATACACTTTTTTTATAAACTCAAAAACAAAGGAGCTAGAGGGATTTGACTAAATCGACAGAATTTCGTTTTTTCAAAATATCTAGTAAGCCATGACTTTTTACAAAAATTCGAAAGTGTCATTAAATTGGGCCAGTAAAACTGCCAATCTTTCCCAATTTAACCATTGCTCTATCTCCGCTAGTTACCGAAATCCCCATACTGATCATAAAAAAAACTCACCCTGTATATAGGGGTGGTTACGACCCTTTGGGGGTTCTGACGTTAATTTTAATCCGACGTTCTTTCTCAGTGACCTAAAAAAAACTGTCTAAAAATAATGTTCAGCTAAATATCTTTTTAAAATTACGAGATATAAATTTAGGGGTGAATAAGGGTAGTTTCCACCCCTTAGGGTCACTCCTAAGAGATGCCGCTAGGTGAGGCTTTTTATTGGATGGATCTTAAAGAAAATGAAACATTTCTATGTTCTACTAGTCAAAAACGCATATGTCTGCTTATTTTTTGGGTTCACTAGAGGCAATAATTTGTGTTTGTGAAAAGAAATACACTAAAAACAATTGCGAAATGTAACAATTTCAGATCTGGCATGCAATCAAACAAATAATTGGATAAATGCTTAATTAGAATGCTATCGGTAGGATAATCTGTAACAAATAATGCAACTTTAATTTTAAAATGATTAAAAACTCACCCGTCACTCCATGCTCCGTTCCATTCGGATTCATTTCCCCATGGGTTCCTCAGTCTCAACAAGGGAATTTTTCCGGTCACGTTGGGCGTCTGGATATCAACGTATTGTACTCTCGTTATACTATATGCGTGTCCTCTAATAAGACCTTCGGGGGTTTGGGCTTCGAATACGTTGGGATCGGGCTGAAATGGCGCAATTGTAAATTAAGATGGCTATCTGTTTATTGTACTCAATAGTAGTTCGTGGAATCAGGAATTAGGACTGAAGCTATTGATATAAAGATTTGCCTTTAGTGGAGCCATCGAACACTTGGAATTCTTGTAAGGACTGACAGCTACTTGTGTAAGACAATATGCAAAGATTAAGCTGTTCCTTTCGATTTGATCAAAACAATTACATCTCAATCTTTTCCGTTAAAAACCTTCACTCCTGACTTTAGTGACTAGTCAGAATCTGGACAGAAGTAATGCTATGCTACATAGATGCAATACAGTTTTTTTAATCATGTCCACGATATTATCGAACACTTCAGATTCGTTATCAGCTTGTACTCAGTCAGGTTGAAAGGTGCAACAGTGGGTTAGGATTAAGTGTGCCCATTTTAAGATGGCGGGACAGCCCTTTCTATTGGATGAAAATTGTAACTGCAAGAAACCAAGGTAATTGAAAAGGACAACAGTAAATCTAATTAAAACTCAACTTCCAACTATTGAAATATTTACATTTAAGGAATAGAGAGGAGATATTGCCTAGAGCAAAATGGAGTATACCTGCTAAATAATCTGAAAAAATTGAGGCCAATAAAAAAGATTGCAGATGATCAAACATTACAACGAAAAACTAGTAGAATCTGCAACTGAAAATCGAAAGAATTTAAAAAAAGGCAAACAAAATGCTAATAAAAGACAAAAGAAAATAATCACATTTAAAAAAGAAATCATCAAGAATAACTGAAAGATCTGTAAACTCTTGCAATACAAATGATGAATGAAGAAATTCTCGTAGAAGAAGAATTTTCTGTGAAGTCATATAAAAGCTTCCGTTACCAAGAAGTTGAAAGTCAATGCATCACAGGACTCACAACGTAAATCGGATTAAGTTAAACCCTCTCGGGGGTATACCCCTTATTCTGAGTACAAGTTCCTCGACGAATTTTCCATTTGTCTGTTAGTGAGTATACAGTGATGGGCAAATGTGTGGAACCAAGTAAATATCTCTGGAATTATTAGAGATATCAAAATGAAGTTTGGAAGGTGGATACTGCAGTAGATTGCCTATTTGTTTCCAAATTTTTTTACAATTTTGAGCTTCCATTTTACCAGAAGTAATGTCGATTTTAAAATTTGTAATGAAACACCCTGTATAGTATTTTAGTTTCTGATGAAACATTGTAATGCGAATACAAAAATATCGGGTTTGATATTGTTTACTTCAATACCTACCGAGATATTAACAGACAAGTAACTAAGGAAAGGAAAAATTCGATGGTAGCAAAACTCGGTTCAGATTTCATTTACGCCCGATATAAACAAACCGCTCGGTAAGGATTTGTATTTCTATTGGCCAATCGGTGGGATTATATCGTCACAGCCAACAGCACTGCTTGTTCCATAGTCGAATACACGTGTGTTTGTTTAAATCAGGCTCAAATTAAATCTGAATCAAGTTTAGTAGTCCATGAAATTCATTGCAGAAGTGACAGTAGTTGTCAAAATAAGTTATTAGTTTTTTTTATTTGAACGTAAACAGACTGTATTGTTTTAATTTGATCGTAAAATGGCCGAATTAAGTGAAAGAGAAAGAATAGAAATATTAATGATGATTGGGTATGGGGAGAGGAAAAGGACGCATCAAGAAGTTTGTGACCTTTTTAACATTGTTCATCCGAATACACAAATACCCGTTCAGTAGTGACGAAAACTTTGCGAAGGTACGACACAAGTGGAACAGTTAGCAATTTACCAAAATATGGACGGTTAAAAAGTGCAAGTAATGAAGGTGTAGCTCATAATGTTGCTATATCTTTGGAAGAAAATCCTCACTTATCCACTACCGACCTCGCCAATATGCATGGAATTAGCCGTAGTGCAGTAGGAAGGATATTAAGACGAGAAAAATCTCATCCATACAAAATTCGCTTCGTTCAAGAACTCTCCGAAGGGACGATTAAATGCCGACAGACATTTGCAATTTTGTGAAACGATGATGGATAGTCTTTTGTAACCGTCATAGGATAATTTTATAAGAAATGTAGCGGTGTTTTCGATTAGACGAGGCTACATTTTGCGACATAACTGCCGATACATTGGTCGCTTAAAGTAATCCTAATTCACGGGTACAAGAGGCTCATACACAACATCCCCAAAAATTGCAAACGTTTGTCGGCTTCGGGATTTATAACTTGAACAGCTAATCGTATGGATGATACCCTTCTTCCTACAAGAAACTTTAAACGGAGACAGGTATTTACAGCTCTTGGAGACACAAGTTATTCCGGCATTGGAAGTAAATGGACAATTACCAAATAATGTCTGGTTTCAGCAGGATGGAGCACCACCCCATTACGCTTGCATTGTTCGAGATCATTTAGATATCACAGATAAATTGGAAGAAGGGGTACTTATGAATGGCCTGTTCCACGAAGTCCCGACCTTCGCATCTACTAGACTATTTTCTGTGGGGTTACTTAAAGTCTAACGGGTTTATGTTGATAGACCAAATAATTTGCAAGAATTAGCTGCAATAAAAACTCAAGACATTCTTGAGAGAATTACACCAGAAGTGATAGTTAATGTTACTAGAGAATTCTTTAAAAACTTTCGACTTCGGCTTATTACGTCAAGATTAGTAAACGGTGCAATCAGTTTGTTCAACATCTAATACGTTAAGTTTAGTTACTACTGTTTCAATGAATTTCATGACTACTAATCACTTTGATTTAGTTAATAATTGCGGCTGATTACGTGTATTCGACTTTAATGGAATATCAGATTTTTCCTTTGGCTTAATTACTTTTCTGTTAATGCCATCTCGGTAGGTATTGAAGTAAACAATATCAAACCGAGCGATATTTTTGTATTCGCAATAAAATGTTTCACCAGAAACTAAAATACTATACAGGGTGTTTCATTGCAAATTTTAAAATCGACATTACTTCCGGTAAAACAGGAAGTTCAAAATTGTAAAAAATTTTGGAAACAAATAGGCAATCTACTGCAGTATCCACCTTCCAAATTTCATTTTGATATCTCTAATAATTCCAGAGATATTTGCTTGGTTTCACACATTTGCCCATCACTGTATATCGTACAGGTAACGGTTTGCATTGCGGTCGAATGAAATGATGGCACAAAATATTTTAGATGAGGGTGATTTAAACAAATGAATAATAGAAAATCAATAGGGTGGAGAGGATTAATACTTATACAGGGCGGTTACAACATCGTGTAGAGTTGAATTATAGTTGTGCAGGGTGATTCAGAAAATGTTAGACAAATAATTTATATTGGGTGACCAATACACAGAAACATATACAGGGTTGCAATATAGGGTGAATTAGAGTTATACTTATAGAAAGTGGGTCAAATAATAAAACAAATAAAAAAGTTTTAAAACGTCTGGATAATATGTCTGAAAATAGTTAAAGTCGGTTCTTTTTTAAATATGCAGTATATTTTATCTGCTACATGATGCGCTTGATTTTTATGAAAATACAATTAAGATTAGGATTTTCGCTACAAAAATGGCATTCGGACTTACAGACGGACAAGTGTTTTGCTGACAGCGGACAACGTTTTCACAAGGAACGTGCAGAACAAATAATAAACTACATTGGACGCCGTTCAACAATGCAACCATGAAAGCAACTCAGATTCAGTGGAACGAAATAATATAAAAAACCATTTGCCTAAGCCTCCATAAATTGTAAGAAGCCGTTCGACAACTTATATCCAGACAAAGGCAGTAATCAACACTCTCTATTATATGGTATACAGACCAATATATACAAGAACGCCAAAGCTATGATGAGAGTATATGAAAGCGGGTCAGAATTTCTGATAGGTTCTGCACTACCGCGAGATATCCTACCGTAGGGAGATCTCGAAATACGATCACGTCCATCATGTGACAACCCCCCTTAACTGGGCTGACTCATACTCAGTTGTTTTCTAGTGGATCTTGATCTAGACTCTGATGAATGCCCAGTGTTCGAATTAGCCAATTATTTAGAGGAGCCATTTCGGGTGTAATAAACTGATTAGTTACTTACCTCAATAGAGCATCCCATAAGAGAGGACCTTTCATATGCCTTTAAAATGATTTGAAATAGATTTGGTGGAGGCGAATCAAGCTCGTACATCTCCGTCACACCGCCTGTGAAGTCTTCCATGGCTTCGCAGGTTGAACCTCCTTTGAGTGCTTCATAGGAACCGTGAAGCCTAAAAATCATTAAATTTATTTATTTATTTACCAAATGAATACATATTTTTGTGGAAATCAATTTAATTAAAAAAAAATACAAAGTAGTTTCCTGACTTACTTTGCATAGGCTTTCTCTAATAAGGCACTCCAAAATTCATTGGCTTCGGTTGAGTGTAAAAATATTAATTCGCCTCTGTACGTCGGAAGTCTGTCGTCTATTACGACATCAACCCATTTTCCGTATTGCCAGAACCTAAAAAAAAATAGTGTGGAGGAAGCTGAATCTTTAAAAGTCAAATACATTTAACTACAACACAGAAAACATGTTTGTTGAGGATTAATTAGTATTAAGTTGTTTTGGGCAAGATTTTGAATCTGTCTGTCTTTAATTTTTGGCATTTTTTGTTTCATTCTCGCGCGCATTCACTTAACGGTACTCGCAACTCGTGAACAACAAGTGTTCAAGTTCTCCATTAGTTGTTTAGTTTAAGTGTAAAAATCTGACAGTTCGTGAAACCCAAATACAGTCCATACCCTGATGGGGATCATCAGAGCAAGTATGTCATCTGACTGTTTTTCTACTTGTTATTATGAATTTGACACATTTTTAAAATTCAATTCATAACAATCTATACGGCCCGTAAATCGTCTCTATTTAAAGTTCTATTGGTACTTCTACTTTTTTAACTATCTTCTGTTTATGGAAGTTCATGGATCTCCAGTAATATATTCAAATTTTAACAAAGCGTTCATCTGTATTTGTAGAATTTTTATGTCGTGAGACATAAAAATACATAATAATTAAATTTATATTTTTCAATAACTACAAAGCAGATATAAATCTACTTTTGAGAACTCATAATCTGCAAAAGCATACTTGATGTGCAGTCTCAGCTTGGATGATACAGTTTTGAAGCGTACATATAACAACCTGTTACAACAAATGTTATATAGTACTCAATTTCTTATTATATTCAACGAATTTCACCATTCAAATAGCATTCTATTATTATTTTACCTGAAGTGGAATACGCCGGCATATTGATCGTCAAAATCTTGATCATCTGGTACGATTTGAAAGAATAGTCTTCGGTATAACGTAAGATTGGCAGCAGCTGCCAACAGCCAACAATCTCCGAGTTCACCTTGTTGGACATCGAATCTGGAATATCCTTCAACGAAAAATTGTGGATCATCACATATTTCCTGAAATAGAAAATCGTAATATGTAATATTGGCAAATCCAAAATTCAGCATTAAGAAAAGTATTTTAAATTTGGTTCCGTTAATCGTGATATTCCTTGTTGAATAAGGCGAATGACCCTGTATAAGCAGTAAACGTGCACTTTAGCATTATGATGGGATTACTGTAGTGTTGGGTTTTATGGCTCTTTTTAGTGAGCCGGCTCATTTCGTTCAGCTCACCAAAACGAGTCGTTCACAATGAGTCGTTCAATTGAACGATCTCCTAAAACACAGCCGTTTAGCCTTAGGCGGATTTATATAATGTCTCTACTTGCCTAGTTTACTGCTCAAACTAATATTAAAGTTTTGCTGAGTCATAATTTAAAGATCATTAATTTACGTAAATACAAAATTTTAATTTTTGTATTATTTGCTAACAAAAATAAGAAAAAAATCTAAATATTAAAAACAAATAAAATTATTATGCTTACTTATAACCCAAATAGAAATTTATATAACAAAAACATTGCAAAACAATAATAATCCTGTGCCTTAGTGCTTGTCATAATAAAAATTTAAAATACCCATTCATCGATTCGTTGAAAATAAAACCTTCCGACCAAATTTTAAAATACCTTTCATCTCATGAACCAGACGGCTGACGGCTCTTTTCTCTTCACTGCTCCGAGCCGAGGTGACTGTGCCGGTCGAAAGATTGAACGATGAACGAGTCTAGTTCGTGATTGAACGTTGAACGTTTAGCACATCCTATGACTCTCGACTCGCTCGAGCCGAATGACTCTATTAATGGCGAACTGAACGAGCTATTTGAGTTAACTGTGCCGCTCATTCGTGGCACATGTAGAAGAGTCGTTCGTTTTGAACGACTCATTCACGAACGACCCAACCCTAGATTACTGTCGTTTCATCTTTTTGCTACACCGTGGTAAATAATTACCTACATTACTACTACAATTACTAATCAGAAGTCATAATGTAAAATGTTTGTTTTATAGTATGCAGCTAGTCAGCAGACAAAGTTAAATGATAAGTAATGTAGCCTGTGCTCTTTCTGACTTCTGACATATGTCAAGTCTCTGATTTAATATAAAACAAATAGAGAATTGGAATGTTTGTTAAAACAAAAAGCAAATGTTGTACAGGTATTGTATATTAATTGGATGTTATATTTGTTTGTTTACATAATTTATTGATTTTCTATAATGCGAAATTCGTAATTGTGGGACTACGATAAGAAACTTTTCAATACAAAATATAGAGTTCCGAATAACATTCTAAAACACCACGAATCAAAATCACGATTTCCTTTACATCAAAAAATCCACTAAATCCAGCCCTTCTAGGACTTATTTGCAGCCACCACCAACAAACAACGAGACTAAGAAAATGGAGAAAACGAAGAAGAAAAGGTGATTTTAAAAGATGTTTCCTAATCAGATATAACGAGACAAATCATGGTGATAATTCTTGCTACCGTAGAAAAAAATGATTGCGGATACCCACTTGAGAGTTCTATAAAAAATCACTATGGTTACCACAGATGTTTTTGACTTTCCCTATCAACTTGAAGAAAAGAGACTCAACCGAGATTTTGCTTTGAAATTGACGAAAATTGAAGACATCAACAGTTGTTGAAAACTGTTAAAAATGGGTTGCGACAGTCAAAGCATTTCATTCTAAATTCCTACATCGAGTCCTCAAATGGTATAAAGCCTTGAAATTACTAATTTCATTAGTGATTCTTTCTTAGATATGAGATCATTTTCCAAAATTATTAACTTCAGGAAGTAATCAACAGTTTGGAAGAATATAAAAAAAAACGCAGGCCTACAAAGAATTGAAGTTCGGGCTTATTCTTGAAGACACTGAAAACAAATGGTCTTGTCCAAGGTATTAAGGCAAGATTTCCAAAGAATGTGATCGTCAATTTCGACAAAACAACACACTATACTGTATGGTTAGAAGGAATAAATGTTATTCGTTGATTAGTCAGTAAGCCATAGGAATAATTCGACTTACGTAAAATTTCTAATTCATGATTGATCAATACAAACGAATTGAGGAGTATTACGAGGGTGAATCAAATATGAACCGGACTTTTCTGTTTCTCGCCCTGTAGGTAATTCGACTGGCGTGACGTCTCGATATATGTTAGATGGGGATGTTAAGAAGAGGGGAGTTCGTCGGTTTGGAGAGGCGTAGTCGATGTGCATGTGCTGTTAGTAGCATCATGTCAGAGCAAGAGGTGCATACGTCTGTTGCGGAACTTGTTGTTATCAATTTTTTGGCGCGGGAGGGCGTTAGACCGTCCGGAATTTTGCGTCGACTATCTGCACAGTTCGGTAATGAAACACTTCAAGGACCCAAGGGTACGACTGGCACAAAAAGTTTTCAGACGGCCGAGAGACAGTGGAAAATGAGCCTCATGCACGCCGTCTCACGACAAACATCAATGAGGCGAATATCTACGCAATTCGTGAGCTGATTGAAGACGTACTGCTGATCGATTTTCTGCACGAACGCCGTACAATTAATGCTGAGTATTACTGCGTACTACTCCAACAAGTGAAACTTGCCTATCGGCAAAAGAGGCGGGATATGCCTATCCGAAGTGTGATTCTGTTGCATGACAACGCTCGGCCACATACAGCTGCATTGACTCAAGGAAAATTGAACAAAATGCATTGGGAAACCCTTGAACACCCACCTTACAGTCCTGATTTGTCGCCATGTGACTACCACATGTTTGGGCCACTTAAAGAAGAACTGGGAGGCCACCACTTTGAGGACAACGAAGGTGTAGAAACGTTTGTGCGCAATTGGTTATCGACACGACCAGTTTCATTCTTTGAGAAAGGTATTAAAAAACTTCCGATTCGGTGGGAAAAATGTATACATAAGAGAGGAGACTATGTAGAAAAATAATATGTATTAAAATTTGTATTGATCGTACTAATAAAATTTTTAAAACAAAAGTCCGGTTCATATTTGATTCACCCTCGTATTATGATATACTGAAATTTGTTCATTTCGTTGGCTATACACATAAATATAGGAAACCCGCAACTGAAAATTATTTAAAATAGAACAGTTTTATATAATTAATCATGCCATGACACTGTTTTGTATACACGCCAAATATTATGAGTGTACATATTTTTTAAAAGCAGGTGAAACTATCATAAACTTGCCAAAAAGTTTATTGATCTTAATCAACGTATTTTCATAATTGACATATTAAGAAAATAGAAATAACTTTTATTATCAATTAATATTGTAGTCGTTTTTGCGATTTTTATAATTTTCCCAAAAAAATATATTTTTTGTTGAAAATAATGAGGATTTAAAAACACAAATCAACGCCCAAGAGTTTTTCCTAATACGCCCTCGTTTATTGGTTATAGAATTTATTCCATTTGGCTGTTCCACCCTGTATAGGTACATCATAAATGATGAATAGCGTTTAAAATATAATTATTTGATAATTAAATTAAAACTTTTATTCAATGTTATTCAAAATTATGGTATACTTGGATATTAGAATAATCTTACAATAATTTACTAGATTTACTGAACTAGAAGCTACTTTGAGCATACTACAAGGCAGCGCTCTAACGTCTCTTTTATTCTTATTATACAGGGTGAAGTGTTTTTGATGAAAAGATTGTTTTCACTTTGAGGTTTCCTCATTTGAGAGTAATTCCATTAGTAGTTCTGAACTGACAGTCGATATTGACAAGTTTTCGTGAAAAAGTGGAATATTCTAACGAAGAAAAACTGAATATGGTGGAATGTTATATCATATGCCATAAAAATTCAATTCGTGCAGCTGAGGAATACTTTCATAGATATTTTAATCGTCGTCAACCTGCTCTATGTACATTTTGGTTTACTTGGATATTACAATAATCTTACAATAATTTACTAGATTTATTGAACTAGAAGCTACTTTGAGCATACTACAAGGCAGCGCTCTAACGCCTCTTTTATTCTTATTATACAGGGTGAGTTTTTTTGATGAAAAGATTTTTTTCACTTTGAGGTTTCCTCATTTGAGAGTAATTCCATTAGTAGTGCAGAACTGACAGTCGATATTGAGAAGTTTTCGTGATAAAATGGAATATTCTAACGAAGAAAAACGGAATATGGTGGAATGTTATATTATAAGCCATAAAAATTCAGTTCGTGCAGCTAAGGAATACTTTCATAGATATTTTAATCGTTGTCAACCTGCTCTATGTACATTTAAGAGGCTTTACGATAGTTTACGCAGATATGGATCTTTTACTAAACCACCAAAGGAACGTAATCAAATTAACGAAGCAGCACAAATAAATGTTTTGGCAATGGTAAATCAAAATCCATCTACATCAACTCGTGAGATTGCTGTAGGAGCTGGCACATCTCAACGAACTGTAGCTAGGGTACTGAAAGCGCACAAGTTCCACCCGTGCAAACATTCAGTTTCTCAAACGACACAGTTTCCATTAAAGGTGTTATGGTCAGATGAAACCAGATTTATTAACTGCGGTATGTTCAATAAACACAATGAGCATATCTGGACTAAAGGAAACCCTTTCCATGTGAATAAATATGACCCCAGATAAAAATTTGGTTTTACTGTTTGGTGTGGTATCATAGGGTCTACTATTCCGGGGCCTTTTATCTATGACGAATCACTTACTGGGGAGCGCTACTTGCATTTCTTGCAATAAACTTTTCAAGACATGTTGCATAATTTGAATTTGAGAACTGGTTTAGAAATTGAGTGGTCCCAACATGGTGGAGCACCTGCTCATAACTCGTTATTAGTAAGACAACACTTAGATAATATCTATCGAAACTCTTAGATAGGAAGAAATGGCCCACGCGAATGGCCACAACGGTGTCCCGATTTGGCAGTTATAGACTTCTATTTATGTGGTGCGCTAAAAAACAAAGTATACAAAAGAAAGTATGAGACAGTTGGAGACCTAAGAGAGGCGGTATTACAAGCAATTGAAGAAATTGATAGGCGGTCTGTCAGGAAAGCGGTAATGTCAATCTTAAAAACTCCGTTATTTTTATGAATAACTATATCGAGTATTATATAGTTGAAAAGCTCGAAAAATGTCCGATTTTTGTGAGGTCATTGCCAACTATGGTTTCCATTCAAAAAAGTCAAGTTTGTGTCATATTTCGAAAACGAGAGCTGTCACGCAAACGAGGACATGACAATCATATTGGGGATACAATTCCCTTCAATTTTAATATTTACACTATTTGTATCAAATCAAAAACAGAGGAGCTAGAGGGATTTGACTAAATCGACAGAATTTGTTTTTTCAAAATATCTAGTAAGCCATGACTTTTTACAAAAATCCGAAAGTGTCATTAAATTGGGCCAGTAAAACTGCAAATCTTTCCCAATATAACCATTGCTCTATCTCGGCAAGTTTCCGAGATCCCCATAAACTCACCATGTATATTAATGGTCTAAAATCCATTCTGTATTTTTTCCGACAATCCAAAGTTAACGTATCTTAATACAAAGTATCAGTTTTCAAGTCAACATTTCTATGCAATATCACAAAATTCTTCAAATTATAAATCAACTTTTAAAACTGACGGCAAATCAATTTAACAAGTTAGTTTATTTGAGCTTGTCAGTGGCAACATTCACTTATATCTAAATTTGAAACAACATGTGTATATTTATTTAATAAAAGTCATTTTATTTCCTTTGCCTTAAGAAGATGACACACTATTACAAGTGCAAGTTACAGAAAAAATGTCTTTGACTTTTCGAATTGCCGTTTCTTTATATAATTTTGTGTTACGTTATTTGGTTTAGTTTTTGACATACCTATATCAATATTATTGATAGGTTTTGTTATCGAAGTTTGAATGTAATTTCGAATACGCCTTGACATTTTGAGAAAATTCTTCAACTTCTGATGGAGAACTTTGTGAATCCTGAAATAACTCACCAATTTCCATTTTCAAAAATATTTCAATTTAAAATAATGTTTTCAAGAATAAAACTTATTTGCCATTCGTATTTAAAGAAAGCTATTTTATTTTTTATATCGATATTTTCAGCGTCATTAAATAGTTTGTGTTACATTTTGAAATTGATATAAAGTTCCTAATTGTTGTTACAAACATTTACAACCGATGAAACTCGTAGGTAGTATTTACTATCATCAAAACTTGAAGGTTAACTCTTATTTGGTAACTCGTTCTAACAGACGTTCGAAATTATTCAAGGTTTTGAGATATACATTATCTATTGTTCTAATACGGATTTTGTTTTAAAGAATACTAATTTGAGAAGACATAATTAAAGAACCTGTTCGTTAATAAAAACTTTAATAAAGCTTAGGCAAATCTGGTTGACTTTTTAATTGAAGTGGAATGTAAATGGACTTCTTTGGCGTTCTTTCAAACTTACGAAAACATCAGAATCAGGAAAATGTTTTCTAATATGTGTGGTGATTATTTTCATGTCCAAATCTACGTCTCACTGTAGTGAACATACATTGTGTTTATAAAATATGGATTATATTCACTTTTAGGTAAACAATTTTCTGGAATACTCTTTATATATTCACTGACAAAGAAATCGAAGATGTTTAAATTTAATATTGTTTTGGTAAAGCATAGATGCTATAGAAGGAGTAAAACGTTTGTTTTCAGTCTTATTTACACATCTCTTCGTTTATTTATTTTCCTTAATATAATTACTTATCTGATAAAGTCAATAGGGCAGCAACGAATCAATCGATGACTTTACAAGGTGGAGTTCAGTTGATCAAAGAAAGAATGTGGGTTTAAGGGATATTGGACGGACTAAAATGATAATAACAGGTTAAAGAAATACTTTAAATTTACCTTTTTTGAGTTGGCACGAATTTGTGTAAAAATATTATTATATTTATATGTATCTAGATACACATTTACAAAGAGAGATATTTGTATGTTCCATTGACAAAGAGGTCAGGCCCAAACATTGAAACTTTTGGTATGTTTAAACTACAGTTCTTAATTGTCTTCTAAATGTTATTTGTGGCATGTTCTTGATTATTTTTATGGGTTCTTGGGAAATAACACCACAACTGAATTAAAAAAGCTGTATATTGAACTGTGGTATTACGAGGGCTGCCTTTTATATTTCGGAATTAGAGAACAAAAACAAATATTAATCATCGAAAATCTCTTTATTGTTTTTCAAAATATTCCCCATGAAGATCTATACACTTTTGCAAGCGTTTGAACCAATTGTCGAAGCACTTTTCCACTCTGATTGAGGTATCTCCAAAACATGCATTCTGAACGCAGCAACCGCTTCTTCAGGTGTCGGAAAACGTTGACCTCTCAGTTTGTTTTTTACGTACGGGAATAAAAAGAAGTCATTTGGTGACAAGTCAGGACTATACGGTAGATGACTCATTAAATCGACATTTGGAGTGGTCAAAAATGCAGTTGTTTGAGCCGATGTGTGAGAGCTCGCATTGTCGTGGTGAAGAGTGATCCGTCTTCGGCGGTTGGTTTTCCTCATTTCTTGGAAGACAACTGGCAAACAAATGGTTGTGTACTACTCAGAATTGACTGTTCTGCGTTGTTCTAGTGGTACGGTTGCGACATGTCCAGTTTTTCCGAAAAAACGGGCGATCATTTGCTTGGAAGTGCTTCGTGCGCCAACAACTTTTGTTGGATTCGGCTCATCTTCAAACACCCATACAGTCGACCGCTGTTTACTTTCGGGCTCATACGCGTAAATCCACGATTCATCACCTGTCACTATGTCATAAACGTGTTTTGAAGCACCGCGATCGTATTTTTTTAGCTTTCCTTTCGACCAATCGACACGAGCCTTTTTTTGAACGATTGACAAATTGTGTGGGATCCAACGCGAACAATTTTTTTGACATTCAAATGTTTTTGCAATTTTGAATGTATGCTGGTCCCACTAATGTGTAAGGTTGACTCAATCTCACGATAGGTCACATGACGATCTTGCAATATCAGTTCGCGCACAGCATCAATGGTTTCCGGAACAACAACTGTTTTTGGACGACCTTCACGAAATTCGTCTTGGAGTGAACTACGACATCGATTGAATTCACCATACCATCGATAAACAGTGGTCCTTGATGGAGTTTCATCGCCAAAAATTAAATTAAGTTCATCCATGCACTCTTGCTGACTTAATCCACGTCGAAAGTTGTAAAAAATAATCGCACGAAAATGTTCACGATTTAATTCCATTTTTTGGCCGAGATGAATTCTTTAAGTTACTGTAAACAACACATAGCGCTCGTATGTCAAAACGTTCTGAGTACGTATAATCTCAAAAATGTCAAACTTTACGATATAGCTGTCAGTTGTCAGATTGCAACACTAGGGTTGTCTAATCCCGAAATATAAAAGGCAGCCCTCGTATTAAAAAAAAGTGTATTCACACATTTTACGAATATGCACGGAAAAACAAACATTGCGGAGAATTGTTGTCGAAAAAAATATACAGAGTTATTCAAAATGAAGCGACCTACCAAGTTTTGAGATAAATGGTAATAATTCTGGAAAATGGAGGTGTTACCCTGGACTAATTTCATATTTTCGAATATAAATTTTTACTTACCCCAGGTCTTTTCCACTCGTAATACCTGTCGGGCCTTTGACTGAAGAAAAGCGAAGAATCGGTGGCAGGAAATTCGGGATCTTCGTACAGAGTACCGCTTTGTACACATTGATCTCGAATTTTGTAGAAATCTTGTCCCTCCCCACTCCTTGTGCGCGTTCCTGATCCTTTTTCCCCATACTGAAAAGAAATATATTTTTTCAAGACTGCAATCAAAAATATTAATTGACAATTAACAAGGGCATTAGTAAAAACAAACAATTGTTAAGGGGCAATAATAACGGAACTAAACTCAAAATAGTGATAGATAAAATACAAAAAAAAACATCCGAGTTTGAGCAGACTAACTGTATGAGTAAAAACATTAATATAACAAAAACCGACTTCAAAAAAGGAACTTAACTAAAAAGCATGAAACAATTAATTACTTTTTCTGCAGTCGGTGCCAAATTGAACAGCGAAGTTGCGAAGTACAACTTATAACTGTACTTCTCAAAAAATTTTCACTTTAATTTGGCACAGACTTCAGAAAAAGTATTGAATTGTTGCAATAAATAATTATTTCATGCTTTTTAGTTTTTATTTTACAATCTTTAATGATGTAATTAATGGCTTGTTTGAACGCAATTTTCAAATCTAATTAACTTTTTCTATATTGCCTACTCGTAAAATAAGGTAGGTATTCTACTTTTAAGCCACATTTATAATGTCTATATGATTCCTCAGATCTAACGGAAAGATTCTAAAAAACTGTCATGATAAAATTCGACGTCCTACAGTATTTTGTTTCAGTACTTGTTTTGATTTTATTATGTTTGCAGGCATGAAGTTATATATAAATATTTTGGACAGGCTATTTAATAAGCTGACGGGTTAATAGTTATGAACATTTTCCCTCCGCCCCTTTTTGCTTTTCAGGAAACCATTTCTGCTTTAGGGCTACGTTAAAGATATATTTTAGAGGACGAACAAACAGGATGACACACCCCTTATAGATATATGGTGGTATATCACCAGGGCCAGTTGTTTTTTTGGGCTTCAAACTTTTTATGCTGGAAAGAATGTCATCATAGCTATTTCACGAAAACTAAAACCACCCCTACAATAATAATAAAAAAATTGGGATAGATTTGCAGTTTTACTGGCCCAATTTTATGACACTTTCGGATTTTTGTAAAGAGTCATGGCTTACTAGATATTTTGAAAAAACGAAATTCGGTCGATTTAGTCAAATCCCTCTAGCTACGTTGTTTTTGATTTTATAAAAAAAGTGTAAACATCAAAATTGAAGGGAATTGTATCCCGAATATGATTGTCATGTCCTCGTTTGCGTGACAGCTCTCGTTTTCGAGATATGACACATACTTATCTTTTTTGAAATAGAAACCATGGTTGACTATGACCTCAAAAAATCGGACATTTTTAGAGCTTTTAAACGATGTAATACTCGATATAGTTATTCATAAAAATAACGGAGTTATGGATGCTTTTCTCTCTTATTTTCACTTTTAACGTAATTAGGCATGAAATAGACTGATTTATTAATTTTCCAAAAAACATTGAACGATTTTTTTATTAGGTATATCAGATATAAGGAAAAAAACTAAATAAGTAGGGACTTACTAAAAACTTAAGAAATTAAAGTACATAATAATGGTTACAATTTATGTTCGAAAAGTCCACCATTGTTATTTAGACAAAAATGGCATCTTTTTAAGATAGACATTACCGCTTTCCGCACAGACGGCCTATCAATTGCTTCAATTGCTTGTAATACCGCCTCCCTTAGGTCACCAACTGTCTCATACTTTCTTTTGTATACTTTGTTTTTTAGCGCACCCCATAAATAGAAGTCTATAACTGCGAAATCCGGAGACCGGAGTGGCCATTCGGGTGGGCCATTTCTTCCTATCCAAGAGTTTGAATAGATATTATGTAAGTGTTGTGTTACGCTCCCCAGTAAGTAAGTGATTCATTATAGATAAAAGACACCAGAATAGTAGACCCTATGATACCACACCAAACATTAAAACCAAATTTTATCTGGGGTCGTCTTTGTTCTACATGGAAAGGGTTTTCTTTAGCCCAGATATGCTCATTCTGTATATTGAACATACCGCAGTTAGTAAATCTAGTTTCATCTGACCATAACAACTTTAATGGAAACTGTGGATTATCAAGGCACATGTCTCTAAGCCATGTACAAAACAAAATACGTCAATGTTCGTCACCAGCATGCAAAGTTTGAGAAACTGAAAGTTTGTACGGGTGGAACTTGTGCGCTTTCAGTACCTTAACTACAGTTCGTTGAGATGTGCCAGCTTCTGCAGCAATCTCACGAGTTGATGTAGATGGGATTTTGATTTACCATTGCCAAAATCATCTTATGTTGTGCTGCTTCTGTATATATTTGATTCACGTTCCTTATGGTGTTTTAGTAAAAGATCCATATCTTATCACTTATTTTTATGAATAACTATATCGAGTATTATATCGTTGAAAATTCTAAGAATGTCCGATTTTTTGAGTTCATGGCCAACTATGGTTTCCATTCAAAAAAATATAACTGTCATATCGCGAAAACGAGAGCTGTCACGCAAACGAGGACATGACAATCATATTCGGGATACAATTCCCTTCAATTTTGATATTTACATTTTGTTTTTAATCAAAAACAGAGGACCAAGAGGGATTTGACTAAATCGACAGAATTTTGTTTTTTCAAAATATATAGTAAGCCATGACTTTTTAACAAAAATCCGAAAGTGTCATTAAATTGGGCCAGTAAAACTGCAAATCTTTCCCAATTTAACCATTGCTGTATCTCCACTAGTTTCCGAGATCCCCATACTGATTATGAAGAAAAATATATATAATAAATAAATATAATATATATATATATATATATATATATATATTATATATTTGGTCCCTCTTTTGTGTTCATAAACTTGATTGAAGCTCTCAAGTAAATAATACTTTTGTAACTCAATTTCAAACGTTTACAGATCTACGTTTTATCTGAAATGTTTACCTTAAAAATTTTATTTATTGTTGCTCTCAAACTATGACCATACACTCCCGACACGACACTTTCGTTCGACCCCCTCAGAAAACGATCCGGGGTTGCTTTCGCGTTCACCAACTTCGCATCTACGTAAGGAATTTTCACGTCACGACAAACGGCGTTCTCCAAACCGCGGTCCGAATTCTTCACGCAAACCGGTAGATTTTCCGAACCGTGTACCGAAATTTTGCAAAAATCTGAAGACGATGGAGGATTGTTTAGAGAATTTTTAATAGCGATGGAGGATTCTAAATTGAAACTAACAGACCTTCTATTGAAAACCGAACGTGGGTATTCATTTTTGTCATAGCTGGAGGTGTAAACCGTTTTTGTGGGCGCTGGTGCTACAGAATGTTTGGTGAAGTTCGGAAATCTATACACTGCCTGTTCAATACTAGTTTTAATTTTTTCACGCATAGTTCTTCATTAACAATTACGTTTGGAACGGTATCCAAGTTCTGGACTTTCATTTCTGACTGACTTTAAGACTTTTTTGAGGTGAGAACAAGTTGTCATCTGTGTAACCTGCTAAAAGGAAGTATAATTTATTTAAAGATAGATTTCTATGACATGATAGGGGTTTTACAGAAAGCAATATATTGTGAGGAGAATTCATCCAATATTTCGCGAATTTTCTCGAATCTTCCAGAATCCATGAAGGAAAATTCTCGACGGCTCTCTGACCTTCTAGAACCTTCTGAGAAAAATATATCAATACGGAGAGCCGACGAAAGAAGTCATTCAGTATTCAATTGCCGTATAGTAAGGAGCAAGTGTTCAAGATAAATTGTATATAGTTGTGTGAATATACAGGGAGTGGTAATAAATTATATAAGTTCGATTGTATTTTTAAATAAATCCAAGAACCAGGTCAGGTGTTCGGCGTATTCCTGGAACTTTGGAACTGAAAAATAAATAGACTAACAATGTTTAAAGCTGTTAGTTTAGTTAGACCAATGAAAGTGGAGAATTTAAAAAAAGGACTGGATGAAAGGGATTTAGAAATTAATGGGAATAAGAGTGAATTAAGGGCTACGAGATACCCTAATAAATGAAATTAACAGTCCCGATACTTATTATTTGGTAATTTCTGGTAATGGGGAGATAAATTTGCTCTTAAAAAAATTGAGGAAAATTCTAAAAACCTGAAAGAGTGTTTAGAAGATGAACTGGTAAAAAAAATAGTCTTTAGAAGAGAACCTACAAACATTATAAAACAACTCTAAACCCTAGAAGACTAATTCCTAGAAAATTCTAAAATCATAAACGACAAATTGCTAGAAGATAGGAAAAACTTGAAAGAAGCGTTAGAAGTTAAATTAGTAGAAAATTCTAAACCCCTAGAAGATAAATTACTAGACGATTCTACAACCCTAGAAGACAAATTACTAGAAAACTCTAAATCCTTGAAAGAATCCTTAGAAGCGCAATTACCGGAAAATTGTAAATCCTTAGAAGAAAATTTGAGAAGCAGGTACAGAAAAAATCAGAAATGCTGGAAGAGAAAATGGTCGAGAATGAAGCGCGGATAAAAGAGCTTAAACTCCACCAAAGACCGAATGCAAAAACAGTCCAGAAGTAGTGGATTCGAAAATCAGACTCGACGGATCAACACACAAACTGAAACCCCCACAATTTGATGGAAAAACCTCATGGACTAATTACACAGTCCCACAAAAAAAAGTCTTGTGCATCGGACCGGACCTATGTAGGCTTATGTTTTTGGGGTCGTTGAATCCGAATCCGGGGTCAGTTTAACCTCATCAGGTCAAGGTCAAGGTCATTCCAAGGTCAAATTACCACAATCTAATCAAAAATTCGTATACATGTTTTTGGGGTCGCTCACTTCTAATCCAGGGTCGGTTTGACCTCATCAGGTCAGGTTCCAGATTCGGATTTAGCGAACCAAAAAACATGTGTATGAATTTTTCAGATTTTTTGCTTAGATTTTGCGGATTTGACCCTGGAATGACCTTGACCCTGACCTGATGAGGTCAAACTGACCCCGGATTCGGATGCAGCGACCTCAAAAACATAGGCCCACATAGATCCGGTCCGATGAACAAGACTTTATTTTTTTGTGGAGTTGTGTTAACGGCGCCAATTCGAGGCTGCAGCACAGATAAACGGATGATCGGCAGAGGAAAAGGCAATAGCATTAACCCTCAGCCTGAGAAGAGATGCTACAGATATTTTGCAAACGTTGACTACCTGGGAGCAAGAAGATTAAGAACAACCGGTCAAACATTTCCAATTAAGGTATAGACAGACTCATTTGGAGTTACATAATTGTTTGAAGCTGATATTGCCCCTCTGGTTCGACTGGCCTATCTAGAAACACCAGAAAATGTGTTAGGAACATTTGCAGTGCTAGCGTTTTTGGATGAACTTCGGAACCACGAAGCCAGACAAGTATTGACACTACCTCGACTGACTCAATTAGTGGATGCACTAGCTCGAGCTCTGGAATTGGAGGCTGCAAAAAATACCTGTAGAGGTCAGGGCAGAGCCCGAATCATTGAAAGTGAATCAGAAGACGACAGAAATGTTAAAGCCTATCTAAGGAATTAGTAGAGGAAGTCCTTACCAAAAAAGACAACCGAGATTTCGGAAGTGTGGTAAGGTAGGACATATACGGAGTCGTTGCAAGGAGAGCAATGGAGTACCGACTTCCTCGTTGGGGAAACTAAAGTTGGTTACTGTAAAGGGACCTTCGTCGAATCAACTAATTGTGTCAAATATTGTAAGTATAGTTTTTAAAATTGTGCATTCTTTGCTACTGACAACGGGGTCTGACCTAGACCCCGAAACCTTTGGAAATGTAAATAATTTCGTGTATTTTGATGGTATTTTCCAAAAAGTGCTTAAACATTCAGAGATCTAGCGATATGCTACAAGTAGCAGTTCTCTAGATAAGATAAGAATGACTCATTTCACAAATCTGACAATATTCGTCCCAAACTTTCACAAAAAGCTCTGACCCGGCAGAATTTAAGAAGTAATAAGGCCTATCTTACCAGAATAAAATATCAAAACAATAAACGAACAAGAATACACTTTAAACTTTAAGATGATGATTTTTGTTTGCAAGAAAACTACGAGAAAAATTTCAACCACTCTAAACGCGATTCCCAACTAGATGTTTAAACAAACATTTTTCCGCACTCTTAATACACCGAAAGTGTGTGCACACCGCGGATGTTTATGGTAAACTGAGAAAACAATAATGTCCTGATAATTCCCTAAACGTAAAACGGAAACGCACTAAGATAATACACACACACACTATTCTAGTTGGATAAGTAATTAGTTTCACACGGATTAATTCAATTTGAAAGTCTTGTTTTAATTAGTTAATTAACTAATAGGGAAGTAGTTTTAATCATTTCCCTTTTTCTGGGTAGCTTTTCGTGTATAACCTTTGGAAATGTCATCTACTTGAGGAATTTATCGATCTTTATGTCGGGATGTTTTAGTCTGATGGCCAGGAGTGTTGTTTTTTGTGAAAAGGTCAGGAACCTCGTTATACCTGACAAATGGTATAAGTTGAAGTTGAAACGCAATGTGTGTGAATCAGAAAAAATGCAAAAAAATTGATAGCCTAGTCAATCTCTTCAAGAGCGAGGCCGCAACCAGAAAATTTTTTCGGGGTGGGTTGGACAATATTTTCTGGGGGGGGGATACTTTTTATGATTGGCGGTGGGCTGATTGGTACTGCAACCAGTGATACCAACTGGGTTTTTTTCCCTAAACTGAGGGGGAAGAATTCAAAAAAGATTTTTTCGCAAAAAAAATTGTAGGGTATTTTTAGGGAAAATAATTTTTTTTAGAGAAAACTATTTTTTTTCTTTACAGTCAAAATTAATTTGTCTAACGAGTTGAACAGTTAAAGTCTTAAGGAAAATGCAATTTTAAATTCTAACGTTAGTTTGATTAATTAATTCGTTGGTATTGTTTGTAATATGTCAAAATTAAAGTATACAACTTTCAGATGAGAAATATTTTTGGGTATTTATTCATTATTTTTATCTTTAGACTCCCCCTCTCTGAATAATAACCAGCTGTCGCCCAGTGGTCGAAATTCGACCAATTGTGTCAATATATCTGGCAGGTTACGTAACCTGAAAATTTATTGTGATATTCTAACCTAGGACTTTAGGGAGAACAGCAATTACACGGAACGGATCCAGATTCGGAACCTCTGTGTGATAGTTTCCTCGAAAATCCTAGATGTCGGTTTTTCATCTTGCTTCTACAAATAAGTAATGAAATTCAAGTTTTTTACAGATATATTTCATAGGACTTTATTTGTGTTCAAATTCGTAATTCTTAATTTAATATGACAACAATTCAACCGCTAATGGGCTACCCTACATATTTATTTTTTCTAACCTCCCTGTATAGCTATAATTGCACTCAATTCTCTAAGATTTATTAAAATCCTCATTATAATAATTCCATCTCATTATATATTTCCACCACCCTGTATATGCAACTGCTCATGGACCACGCATAATTTTTTTAAATATTTTTGAACCACCCGGTAAAGAATTCTGTATATGCCACTTTTTAACTATCTTCTGTAACTATAATTCTACTCCGACCTATATTTCAATCATCATATATATGGAACTCTTCGTGGGCTACTCTATAAATCATTTCCTTTTCTAACATTTTTATTCATCATCCTGTATATCTATAATTCCTCTCACCCTATATTTAATCTTCCCTATATATACAACTGCATGGCGTTACGAAATGTTGCATTTCCATTTCCGCCCCCCTGTGTATGCATCTCTGTATAATATTTTTTGCACCACCCTGTATAACTGTAATTCTACTGCACCTTCTATTCCAAGAACCCTGTAAATTCCAACCGCTAATGGGCTTCCCTATATAACTATTTTATTAGTTATAATTGCACTCTACTCTATACTTTAAACACCCTATATATGCAACTGCTTATGTGCCACACACGAAAAAAATGATTTCTAATATATCTGGAATCGCCCTGTATAATTATAATATACAACGATTACTTTACCACTAAACAATAACAACGCTTGCATGCCACTTCCAGAAGTACATGCTCTAAGTATATAACAGCATTGGTCCCGCTATATATAATTACTCAATGTTTTGAGTCTGGCGGCGGCGGCACTCTTTATTTTTTTATTATACTTTCTTTAATGAATGAACCAATATTATAAATTAATATTAGCATTCTGCACTGAAGGTCGTCAGTAGCTACTAAACAAAACAAAAATGAAGAAAATCGGTTGAGAGACAGAGAAGAAAATGGTACTTAATCGTCTTGTCTTAGCCTATTTATATTATAGATAATTACTTTCTGTTTTCATTTTCAAAAAATGGCCTAAAACAACAAAAAGTTGAAAAAATTATACCCAGAAATATTTAAAAAAATGGGAACAAGAAAGTGAGCTGAAAGGTTTGTATTCTGTTTATTGCATTTTTTTTTTCAAAAAATCTATTGTCAAATCGAATTTCTTTATTTTCTGATTTTAAAAAATGTATGTAATTTAGGTTGTAACAGTAATGCATGTTTCATAACTACTTAATTTCAACAAAATTTGTGTACAATCCTTTATGCACTATCTTTGTCTACAGACTACCTACACTTGTAGTCAAACTAGGTATTCGTTTGAATACTTGTGTGTTAATAAAAATTACCTTAAAAATTGTCTTGTTATCATGTCAATAAGAGAGCTGCCTTTTATATTTCGGGATTAGAGAACGAAAACAAATATTAATCATCGAAAATCGCTTTATTGTTTTTCAAAATATTCCCCATGAAGATCTATACACTTTTGCATGCGTTTGAACCAATTGTCGAAGCACTTTTTCCACTCTGATTGAGGTATCTCCAAAACATGCATTCTGAACGCAGCAACCGCTCTTCAAGTGTCGAAAAATGTTGACCGCTCAGTTTGTTTTTTACGTACGGGAATAAAAAGATGTCATTTGGTGACAAGTCAGGACTATACGGCGGATGACTCATCAAATTGATGTTTTGAGTGGTCAAAAATGCAGTTGTTTGAGCCGATGTGTGAGAGCTCGCATTGTCGTGGTGAAGAGTGCTCCGTCTTCAGCGCTTGGTTTTCCTCATTTCTTGGAAGACAACTGGCAAACAAATGGTTGTGTACCACTCAGAATTGACTGTTCTGCGTTGTTCTAGTGGTACGGTTGCGACATGTCCACTTTTTCCGAAAAAACATGCGATCATTTGCTTGGTAGTGCTTCGTGCGAGAACAACTTTTGTTGGATTCGGCTCATCTTGAAACACCCATACAGTCGACTGCTGTTTACTTTCGGGCTCATACGCGTAAATCAACCATTCATCACCTGTCACTATGTCATAAACGTGATTTGAAGCACCGCGATCGTATTTTTTGAGCTTTTCTTTCGACCAATCGACACGAGCCTTTTTTTGAACGATTGACAAATTGTGTGGGATCCAACGCGAACAAATTTTTTTGACATTCAAGTGTTTATGCAATATTGAATGTATGCTGGTCCCACTAATGTGTAAGGTTGACTCAATCTCACGATAGGTCACATGACGATCTTGCAATATCAGTTCGCGCACAGCATCAATAGTTTCCGGAACAACAACTGTTTTTGGACGACCTTCACGAAATTCGTCTTGGAGTGAACTACGACCTCGATTAAATTCACCATACCATCGATAAACAGTGGTCCTTGATGGAGTTTCATCGCCAAAAATTAAATTAAGTTCATCCATGTACTCTTGCTGACTTAATCCACGTCGAAAGTTGTAAAAACTAATCGCACGAAACGGTTTAATGATTTAATTCCATTTTTTGGCCGAGATGAATCCTTTAAGTTACTGTAAACAACACATAGCGCTCGTATGTCAAAACATTCTGAGTACGTATAACCTCAAAAATGTCAAACTTTACGATAGAGCTGTCAGTTGTCAGATTGCAACACTACGGTTGTCCAATCCCGAAATATAAAACGCAGCTCCCGTACTTACGAATTTCATTATCAATATAAATATTAACCTATTTTTTTGCGGACAAGTATATTTCCAAACCAACCGCAGAGTGGCACCACCCATGGTTTAAAAGGTCGATTTTGAAAAATGTGAGTTTAGGGGGTTTTGGTTCGTATTTAGGAGATTTTGAAATTATTTTAGGGAGAAATTTTTCATGTGTTTTCAAAGCAACACTGACTACAACATCTGTATTTGTATTCATATACAGTGAGGACGCGTGGGTTGGAATAAATTCATTTAAAATTCAGTTGTTGTTTTTTTTGGAAAAAAGCTCGGACATGTAGGGTTTTTTTGGACTGCGGTTTTCGTTTTAATATGCTAATGGGATATTTTTTCCGCAATTTCACGCGACTGTAAGTTAATTTCGTCTCTAAAATAAACTGACTTCAAAAGCATCAAAATGAAAATCATTACAAACACCCTGTACGACATACTTTCATGGCATATCTTGATATTTAAACTACATATTTATGTCAAAAATTTTACATTTACCATGATATTTACAGTTTTTGTGCATATATTTTTCTGATTTTCAGAAAAATGGTATGTTTTACGTTATAGAAAAATGTACGGAATCAAGCTGAAACATAAATTTGTATAATACAATTTATAATATTTAAATTGCGTGAGCAGTCTTAGATAAAACAGTGAAAATTCATTGAAAATCCCTGAAATCTAGTCCATTATTTACTTTTTTTATTCTGATTTTCTAGAAAACCGTAAATCTGATGTTATAGACAATTCTATGGGCCCTTTCTGTAATGTTCCTTAGTATAATGTAGTTTAAATCATCAAAATTGCCCAAGCCGTTTTTGAATAATCGCTCGTCATTGTTGTTGTTTGTTTGTATACGAACTGATAACTTTCTCCTTTTTTGGAAGTCTGTTAAAAACAAGTATACATGAAATAACCTTCACCAAATTTTAATCATTTACCCCTTTGTCAGAGTATATTTTATGAAATTTATAAATACTTAAATATGTGGATAATTTTTATACTCATCCATAATCATATGAATGTAATACAACTTGGGTTGAACAAATGCAGTACTTCCTTACTTTGTAAATTCTCCATGGCGGGGTATACTCCTTAAAAGACAAAGAATGCTCCTGCAATGACGTATTACACACAAGCAATTTCTCACACGATTCCTGTTGACTGCGAGCATGGTCTCCATCTTTTCCTAAACTCTCTACCATTAAAGACGGTTCTGGATAAGTAGCGTCTGTGCCTTTAGAGTACATGGAATCAATATCAACCAACACAAATCCATCGAAGATCTCCGTCGTTGGATCCTGAGGTTCCGCTGCAGAAGCCCTGGTAGACTTTGGACCTTCAATACCGCTAGTCCTGGTTGAATCTTTTTCGATTTTACGTGGAGGGGGATAAATGGAGGAGGAGTAAGTTTCAGACTGTTCGGAGACTTGATGAAGTCTTGTTTGGGTTTAACAATGCACTTGCACACGGGTCCTATTTTGCATAATGGATTTTTGGGAAGTTTTGTTGATTTTTGAGCTTCCCTACATGTTGTGCTGACTTCGATTGGAGGTTGAGGTTTTGGTCTATCGACATTCCTAGAGCTGCTGGGTTTCGATCTAGTTTTTGGACTCCCTTGTTTGAATTTTTGATTCGATTTTCGCATTGGAATCTGATCCAGATAGTTCAGAACGTCTTTGCGTATGTAGTTCTTGTATTCCACTGACAACAGATCGGTTTTTTTCTTGCAAAAGACTGTACATGACTGGGAATTTCTATTGTAAAACGCATCCCACATCATACATTATAAATTTGGATAAAACCCTGAAATATTCGCACAAAAGCAATTTGACAGCGTCAAAACTTTTTGACAACGGATTCCTTGGAATTTCTACGTATAATAAAAAGACAGGATGTTTGGAATACTCGATCTTACAGACTTTATTGTGGATGCTTGTTTTGCCGAATAAGCCAGTCAATTGAGATTTTTACGTGGCAGACAATCTAACAGCAAACTACTTTTTTCATTACTTAAGTGGATAATTAACTGATTAAACATATATACAATAAAAATTTACAAAAAAATTGGAGATTTTTTGTTTTTTTTTGCTTATATTATGAAGAATATTGTAGATAGAATCAGAAATTTTCTGATAGTAAAAACTGATCTTCGTCAAAATGAGAACCAATGAGGTTAAGATCGATATTGTCAGTTAGCATTTTTTGCAGAATAAAAAAAGTTAACAGCGATATTTTGTAAAACGCATGGTATTAACCATGATCGTTCGATCGGTATATTATATATCCGAACTCCAAAATAAGCTATTTAACGATTTTGTTGGTTACAAAACTAATAACGTTTTATTTTTTCAATAAAGATTTTATTGTATTACAAAAACAAAGATCTACTCATTATCCTAAGAATTTTAAGGTAAGTGTGATTTTTTCGCTGTTTAAGGAGATTTTTGTATTAATTTTGACTTAATATTGTGCTATAGTATATTAATAAAAAATATATTTCCTTCTGTCGGAAAATTAACTTTGCAGTTTCTATTACAAAGTCCTAATTCAAAAAAAAGTCATTTTTTATCTGTTTTCTGGATATTGACAAGTGTACTTTGTATATGAGAGTGGATTTAATATCTAGGTTATGTCCCCAAAAAATACAATTAAGCAAAAAGTGGTTTTCATTATTTACGATAGAATTTTAGAATTTGTTAAAAAGCAGGAAATAATATATAAAAAAACAGTATAGGTTCTTGAAGAAAATAGGTACAAAGGATGCCTTATATTTTCTAACAAATGTAATTTAAGAAAAGCTTGATAAGAGTACCCCAATTGCAGCTACATTTCTAGACTTAGCGAACGCATTTGATACTCAATCACAAGATATTAGAAAAATTATACGGTTATGGAATAAGGGGCAAAGCTTATAAGCTCATGACTTCTTATTTGCAAGACAGAAAGCAGCGTGTTACAGTAAATGGGTTGTAAGTGAATATTGTGAAGTTCGAACAGGTGTTCCGCAAGGAACAGTACTGGGGCCATTGCTATTCATTCTGTACGTTAATGATTTACTAACTACTATGCCTGATGACTTAATAATATTATTTGCCGAGAACACAGCGGTTATATCTATAAGAGAAAGTTGGGCTGAAGTACAGATCAAGATGAATAACTACGTTAAAGCTATAATAACTGGCTAGCTTCAAAATAAACTATCTTTAAATTTGGACAAACCTGTTTACATGTCATTTTGAAATTGCAACATTAGTGTTCCGGTAAACCTAAACATTTCAGTCAATAGAAAAACCTAAATAGGGTTGAATCATGTAAATATTTGGGAATCATCTTTGAATGTAGAATGAAGTGGGATAAACATGTAGAGTACATTCTTAGAAAAACAAAGTATTTAGGATTTGTATTCTATAATCTCTCCACGATTATGAAAACGGACACATTGATGAAGTTGTGTGACGCATTTTTCCACAGCATGATCAACTATGGAATCATTGCCTGGAGGGGAGCTTACTCCAACGCTACAAAACGTCTCCAAAGTCACCAGAAGAAACTATTAAAAATCGTAAACAAGAATAAAACGAACTTATATAACAATCCTTTAAATTTGGAGGAGCTCTTCTCACTTGAATCTTTGAAATATCACTACATTACGCTGAATTTTGAGTCATAAATATCGCCAATGTGTTTGCTAAAAAAGAAAAAACCACAAAACCAAAAAACCTAGATTTTGGTTTTAATAATGAAAACGGCATATACGCCAAAAAAATAGAAAACTGAAATAATACAGCATCTAACTTGAAAAGTATTTGTATTAAAAATCAGACAAGTGGTAAGACAATAGTTTCTGATCTTTTGTTATTACAGTCACCATATCGTTAATTCTTGCACAGGCATTGGTCAAAAAACAATTCTTGCCAGGATTTTGAAAGTGACCTAGAAATAATACAAATTTTATCGATAAATGCGGGACTAGATTTAAAAGAAAAAACTACAGCTTTACCTGGGAAAGTTTGATTTCCATTGAAAGTATTATCATTTGATAGGCAATTACAATTCCGTGGATTATGAATAATAGACGTTCTTCCAGATATCTTTGTAGATGTTCCTTTATCTGAGAATTTGTAAACATTCTCCTGTCGTACGAAGGAGCTTCCACAGTCGAACGGCCTTGGCACACATAAAAACTTTCCATTGTATTCGCCCAATTTTGCAGGACTGTAATCTAAGCTGAAGCGTCGACATATCTCCCGAACTCCAGAAATTGGTGTTGCTCTTTGACTGTGTGACTGCCGTCTTCCATTGACATTTGATTTTCCACAAGTAAAACCCTTTTGGAAAACCTGTGAAGGGAAAGTTTCATTTTGACAGGTTGAATGCATATGGACTGGATTATTGAGTATACGGTTTGAAAAACCATTTGCTGGAATCCCGCTTGGATTGGAGGAAGAATTTAGCTGGCTGTAGGGTGTCTTCTTCGCTAAGCACTTTGAACATAAATTGGCTCCAAATTGAGGAACAGTAATCATCCTTTTTTGTTTGCAAGAACAAGCAGCTCTGTTCAGAATACATGGTGGTAACTTTGGAGTACATGATGAGTTTTCTTTATTCATGTTTTGTTTTTCTATTTCATCTCCTTTACCGATATTACTATTTTCTTGTAGAGTCGTTTGTCTATTTGCATCTGAGTTTGCTGATGTTCCTTTAGAAATATCTCCTACTGGATTATTCTCAGGATTTTCTGGTAGAATTGGGCGGGTTACTCCAGCTACTGTTACACGAAAAGATTTGTCTGTTTCGATTTCACCCACATCATTACTTTTGTTTTGTTTTTTTGGAACTTCATCCGTCTTTTGGGGACTTTGTGTGGTGTCTGTTTTGTTTTTCTCTGAAACTGTTATTTCGTTAATTCTTTCTGGTCTTTTTTTAAATTTATCTGAAATTTTGTTTTCATTCATTCTATTGGTGTTATTATTTTTATCCTTGTCACTTTTCTGCATTTCTTTCTTGCCTAGTTTTGGCTTATCGTCTTTATTACCTGGTCGTTTCTTGTTTTCTTTGTTCCCTGGTTTTTTGTTTTCTTTGTTCCCTGGCCATTTCTTGCTTTTTTTCTTACCTGGTTTCTTCTTGCCTTTTTTCTTAACTGTATTAGTCTTTTTGACCATGTCACCTGCAGATGGGTACAAGGAAAACGCAGAGCTTATAAGAGGCTCTGGTTTACAAGTCTTTGAAGGGCATGGACGACATGGATGATATAACCTCACACATGGACGACACAAAGAACTACTACAAACACTGTTTAATTGAACACAAGGAGTTGTTGGACGACTAGTTGGTCTACTACCTGTTAAGTTACAAGGCAGGCTACATGGCGTCGGTGGTCTGCTATATGGTCCAGAAAAGAGAGAACATCTGGAGTAATAGACTGAATGGCAACCATAATTGTGGTACATGTCATCGTGGACTAGGAATTTATCGACAGTTTTTTGACATTGTCATTGGTTTAAATAACTTTGATGGACAGGTGACAAGAACAGTACGGGCCGTTTGATAGTTCAGAACTGCAATTATAGTCCAGTCAATGAAGCCAAAAAGCGGTAATGCAGCTCTTTTTAACCGATTTCAAAAAAGAAGGAGGTTATCAATTCGTCGCGTATTCTTTTTTCGATTTTTTTTGTATGTATGTTACTTGATTTCTTCTCCTGTGGTGCACCGTTTTGAATGAATATGGTCTTGTTTAATAGAGTATATATTCGGATTGGTGAAACTTCAAATTTTGGAAAAGATTTCTATTGGTAAAGTTATAAAATTTCTGAATGAACACATGCGTGCATGGAAATCGACCAATATCCCTGATATTTTAGTTGATTTTTTGGATTTATGGATGTGTATAGTTTTTTACGTTTAATCTATTAAGGAAGATCTCTAGGTGATCTCATATACTTTTCTGCGACGTGCAACTAGCAGTTTTGCAGAAAATCGCCGAAAATTCCAAAATTTTTATCAAAAATTTCATCGAAATGACATTACGGACATTTCCTCATAAATATTTTAATTCCAACGTAATAGTGCGGTAATTTTAGGCACTGGAACTTTTAATTGCGAATTTAAAAAAGTTTCTATGTACATCTCAAGCATATAGGTAGTAAAGCATAGCATTTTCGGCTCCTTAAATCAATGAGTACCAAGCTCGTTTTGTTTGTATACCGGACAAATACCTATTTAAAAGAAAATTTTTCAATTTTGCGAAGACGGTGCTTTTGGTTGTCACATTGTCCCGGCCTAATAAAAAATTCAGTGACAACACATGTCAAACTCTAAACTGCTACTTGGTGCGATAATACACAGGGTGTTTAGTTATAGCAAACAAAATCACAAAGTAAAGTGATAGTAGGAGTTGTATTTATATGATGATTGAAGTATAGGACGGAGTAGAATGATAGTGGTCCATAGGCAGCCGTACATATAGGATGGTTGGAATATAAGGTGGAGTGGACGTTTGGTGGTATAAAAATGTAGGAAAAAATGTGTAATTAAAATTATATAGGGTGATTAAAAAACGATTATATGATGTGAACGTAAACAAATCATATACAGGATGGTTGAAATATATGCTGGAGTTAAATTATATTTATAGTTTGATTAAAAAATTATTTATTTTATAGCCCATAAGAAGTTGCATAAAGTGTGGAGAGGAATTAATGTTACAGAGGGCGATAATATAAAATGTTAAAAATGAAATATCGGGTAGCCCACAAGGAGTTATATACTATGGTTGAAATACAGGACGGATTTGACTCCGTAAATATGGGATGGATTCTACTTCGTCCTATAGTTTACAGAAGGCAGCTAACAAATTTATGTTTGTCCGTGGGCAGTCGTATGTACAGGATGGTTGGTACATAGGGTGGAGTGAAATTATCTATAGTTATACAGAGTTGTCAAAAAAAGTTTAAAAAAGGTTACATGGCGTGGTCCATAAGGCCTAAATATATTATGGGCTTATTAAGTCAAGGCGTACTAGTACATTTTGTTGGTAAACATTTACCTGTCAGTTTAAATGATAAAGTATCATTGTGTAATGTTGAGGCTTTCGATGCTACCTGGTCCTGTCTATAAAGGTTATACATACAAAAAAAAGAAAGAAAGAAAACTACCTGAGTTCTAAAAAAGTAAAAAGTTGAAAATAAAATATTTAAAAAAAATATATAACCTTCTTCCACCTATAACTAAAATGCTAAAAATAATTTTATCAAAATACAACTCTAGCAAATAAATAACATGTTGTTAGGTACCTACCCAGGAAGTAAAAAATGTAAACATTAAAAAGTGCTCATTCTGTACAAATTAATTACCTACCAATCTAGTATATTTTTGAAGTCGGTGCCAAGCAACAATCAGGTTTGATGAAGTAGTAGATAAGTACGCAATGACGGATTTTAGATTTGCTTGGCACCGGCTTCAATATATACTAGATTGGTAGGTAATTAATTTGTACAGAATGAGCACCTTTTAATGTTTACATTTTTTACTTCCTGGGTAGGTACCTAACAACATTGAATGTGTTATTTATTTGCTAGAGTTGTATTTTGTTATAATTATTATTAGCTTTTTAGTTATAGGTGGAAGTCGGTTACATTTTTTTAAAAAATGTTTTATTATAGATGTCAATCCAAATCGACCAGGTTTAGATTCCCTTTAATTAAATATTGTCTAATACTACTATGATATTTCTATATTATCTTACTATATAGAACTTTTAATTCAATAATTGTGAAATCAGTTCTAAATATATGCACGTCGAATAATATTATTAATAAAACTGATTCAACAAAGTAATTACAGACTGAAATAACATTTATTTACATGTTCATCACCAGCCTGTTAAACGCTTAATAGAATTTTACCTCTTAAAAATACAAAATGGAAAACTTAAATATAGACCGCTCTTTGTGGTGTTTATTTTAAGCGAAGCGACTAGACATTATGATCTGGGAAAAACAAAATGTGCAGCATATAAAAACTGTACGACGATATTTTAAAATCCATGAAACGAATCTTATTTATTACTGTTAAATTTCGAATTAAGAATTGTCAAGTTCACGGCTGTGTTATTGAAAACCGTCCAAATATAGGCAAGTTTCATTGCCCTACTTTTCATTCATAATAAATCGTAATTTCAAGGTAGTTTTTATTGGTAAATTGTGCTTGTGGTACTTACTGGCAGAGTAATCATATGAATTTATTAAAATATCACTTCGTTGCCTTTCTTGGGTAGTAATATTATGTTAACACACTTTTTTTGCTTGTGAATAGTTTTCATAGAAAGATCTAATTATTAACCGAGTTCAAACAAACAAGGTATTAACAGGGTGTCTCATACATCAAGGGATAATATTACTATTTTGTACAGCACAGTTTTTAGATGTCCCCATAAAAAAAAGTCAAGGGGCGTTAGGTCGGGTGATCTTGCTGGCCATTCTATAGCGCCCCTTCTTCCATTCCATTTATTTGGAAAAGTCTCACTAAGCCAGTTACATACGAGGGCTGCCTTTTATATTTCGGGATTAGAGAACAAAAACAAATATTAATCATCGAAAATCGCTTTATTGTTTTTCAAAATATTCCCCATGAAGATCTATACACTTTTGCATGCGTTTGAACTAATTGTCGAAGCACTTTTTCCACTCTGATTCAGATATCTCCAAAACATGCATTCTAAACGCAGCAACCGCTTTTTCAAGTGTCGAAAAACGTTGACCTCTCAGTTTGTTTTTGACATACGGGAATAAAAAGAAGTCATTTGGTGACAAGTCAGGACTATACGGCGGATGACTCATCAAATCAATGTTTTGAGTGGTCAAAAATGCAGTTGTTTGAGCCGATGTGTGAGAGGTTGTATTGTCGTGGTGAAGAGTGATCCGTCTTTGGCGGTTGGTTTTCCTCATTTCTTGGAAGAGAACTGGCAAACAAATGATAGTGTACCACTCAGAATTGACTGTTCTGCGTTGTTCTAGTGGTACAGTTGCGACATGTCCAGTTTTTCCGAAAAAACAGGCGATCATTTGCTTGGAAGTGCTTCGTGCGCGAACAACTTTTGTTGGATTTGGCTCATCTTGAAACACCCATACAGTCAGTCGACTGCTGTTTATTTTCGGGCTCATACGCGTAAATCCACGATTCATTACCTGTCACTATGTCATAAACGTGTTTTGAAGCACCGCGATCGTACTTTTTGAGCTTTTCTTTCGACCAAACGACACGAGCCTTTTTTGAACGATTGACAAATTGTGTGGGATCCAACGTGAACATTTTTTTTACATTCAAATGTTTATTCAATATTGAATGTATGCTGGTCCCAATAATGTGTAAGGTTGACTCAATCTCACGATAGGTCACATGTCGATCTTGCAATATCAGTTCGCACACAGCATCAAGGGTTTCCGGAACTACAACTGTTTTGGACGACCTAAACGAAATTCGTCTTGGAGTGAACTACGACCTCGATTAAATTCACCATACCATACTCCTTGATGGAGTTTCATCGCCAAAAATTAAATTAAGTTCATCCATGCACTCTTGCTGACTTAATCCACGTCGAAAGTTGTAAAAAATAATCGCACGAAAATGTTCACGATTTAATTCCATTTTTTGGCCGAGATGAATCCTTTAAGTTACTGTAAACAACACATAGCGCTCGTATGTCAAAACGTTGTGAGTACGTATAACCTCAAAAATGTCAAACTTTACGATAGAGCTGTCAGTTGTCAGATTGCAACACTAGGGTTGTCCAATCCCGAAATATAAAAGGCAGTCATAGTACAGGCAAGGCATTATGTGGAGGTGCTCCGTCCTGTTGAAAAAATAGGTCGGATCTTGATCTTTGGTTTTCTAAAGATTTGTTTATAAGGGGATTTATCACATTTTCTAATAAGTCCAAATACACCTCCCCAGTTAAATTTTCTCTTTCCGAAAACCTTGTTGGCTGGCATTGTCCCAGTATCTATAATTAAGTTTATTGAGAAATCCATTTTAAAAAATCAAAAGATAGTCAAAAGATTGCTAAAAAAGAGACCTTTAAAAGATACCCCTTTGTATTTAAACCAGCTGATAGTATTAGTCACTGTGTTATGTAAATAAGTTTATTTTGGTAAAAAGTCATTGAAAGAGTGTGAACATTTGTGCATTTGAACCCACCGAAGTTATTGCAATACTATTTCAGGATTTCTGGGGTTCTATTCGAGAGGCTGTACTTCTTATAAATTAACGTATATAAATATCTTTGTTATGAAAATATACAGCATGAAATTGATTAGATTATTGCTATCTTACTGATTTATTCATTATCTCTTATTTTCTAACATATCTAAATAACAGTTCCGTTTGCATATTCTTAACAACGAAAGGAAACCAAACCGCATTGTTGTACTAATTAATAAACTTGATAAGCATAGTTATCAATGTGTGAGGTACATATCCTTTTTGGAATTGGTCTTTCGTATATACAGGGTGACGCAGCGACAATGAGCCACCAAAATACTCATTATGAAAATAGCAAAAACACGGCAATAGATTTACCAATAATAATGAAAATGGGGATAATTTGCTAATAATTTTAGTCATTAGTTTTAATATGTTTCCCCAAACATATGGAAATTAAAGATAGATAAATTCAAGTTATCATCTTGTAATTGTTTATAATGTGGCTGTTCAAATAAATATGTGCTTCAAATTTTTAAATTAATAAATTTTTCAAAAATAGATATCTTTAGCGATTTTTCTGGATTCTTTCGGTAGAATATGACACAATGAAGATTTATAAAAAACCAGTCAACAGGTTTTCCAATTCTCTATAAAAATACCTCGGAAAGTGTTGTAAAACAATCACTAGTTGTCATGTTATAAGGAAAAACATAAGAAATCTATATTGTTACAAAAAACAAAACCAACTTTGGCGATGGATTTTGGTGATTTAAAACTGTTCTGAATTCTTCAACAAATCAATACCAGTGCGGACAAAAGATACTAAAGATTTTACAATTTAACTGCTTAGGTCAGGGGTTTTTACAAACTTTTCCAGTTGGGCGCTTACAACAGATTTTGGTAACCCCTGGCTTAAGCGATTCTCATCGGTTGAAAAGTTGTAATTTGTTATTAACTTGCCGCAAGTGTACACAGTTACAATAATGCAGTATGAATATTATCCGTGCTTCGATTTTTAAAGGTATATAATAGCCGTATTATATTTCCGTGACAAACAAAAACCATTAACTTCCGTGACATGGAAATGCAATCATTTCCAATCAATTTATTATAAACCTAAATTTAACTTCTATTGTGTTCGTTTTTTAAACAATTACTAATAGCTATTTCATTTTTTTTATTAAAATATTTTAATTTTACATCTTAGAATTGTGCCTTTTTTATCCATAGTTTCTTAACCATTGACAAAGGGGTCTGATATTTAGGCCTAGAAGCATGGTAGCTGTCACAGGAATACATAAAACAAATAACTAAATAAATTAAACAACACTAACAAACTTGGATAGGTTTAAACATGGACTAACATGAACTGATAAAAAAATAGTGTTCCTTAAACATCGATAGGGGCTGGTTTCGCTTGCATTTTTAGATGTTACTATATAATTCACGACTAAATATATTTATCATAAACAATTGTTATCAATAAGAATTGATAATTGAATGTAGAAAATTTTTGAAAAAGTTCAAGTCCCGGACACAAATTTGCAAAAGTAAAATACAGGGTGAGTGTTTTTTGATGATCAGTATGGGGATCTCGGAAACTAGCGGAGATAGAGCAATGGTTAAATTCGGAAAGATTTGCAGTTTTACTGGTCCAATTTAATGACACTTTCGGATTTTTGTAAAAAGTCATGGCTTACTAGATATTTTGAAAACACGAAATTCTGTCGATTTAGTCAAATCCCTCTAGCTCCTTTGTTTTTGATTTTATTAATTGGCATGTCCTCGTTTGCGTGACAGCCCTCGTTTTCGAGATATGACACAAACTTATCTTTTTTTGAATTGAAACCATAGTTGGCTATGACCTCAAAAAATCGGATATTTTTAGAGCTCTTCAAAGATATAATGTAGGTAGCCATGAAAAAGATTGTTTTCAGTTTGACGTTTCCTCATTTGAGAGTAATTCCATTAGTAGTGCGGAACTGACAGTCGATATTGACAAGTTTTCGTGATAAAATGGAATATTCTAACGAAGAAAAACTGAATGTTATACCGTATGCCATAAAAATTCAGTTCGTGCAGCTGAGGAATACTTTCATAGATATTTTAATCGTCGTCAATCTGCTCTATGTACATTTAAGAGGCTTTACGATAGTTTACGCAGATATGGATCTTTTACTAAACCACCAAAGGAACGTAATCAAATTAACGAAGCAGCACATATAAGTGTTTTGGCAATTTATAAATCAAAATCCATCTACATCAACTCGTGAGTTTGCGGCAGAAGCTGGCACATCTCAACGAACTGTAGTTAAGGTACTAAAAGCGCACAAGTTCCACCCGTACAAACTTTCAGTTTCTCAAACTTTGCATGATGGTGACGAACATAGACGTATTTTGTTTTGTACATGGTTTAGAGACATGTGCCTTGACAATCCACAGTTTCCATTAAATGTGTTATGGTCAGATGAAACTAGATTTACTAACTGCGGTATGTTCAATAGACACAATGAGCATATCTGGGCTAAAGAAAACCCTTTCCATGTAGAACAAAGAGGACCCCAGATAAAATTTGGTTTTAATGTTTGGTGTAGTATCATAGGGTCTACTATTCTGGGGCCTTTTATCTATGACGAATCACTTACTTAGTGGGGAGCGCTACTTGCATTTCTTGCAATACACTTTTCAAGACATGTTGTATAATTTGAATTTGAGAACTCGTTTAGAAATTGAGTGGTTCCAACATGATGAAGCACCTGCTCATAACTCGTTATTAGAAGACAACACTTAGATAATATCTATCCAAACTCGGAAGAAATGGCCCACGCGAATGGCCACCCCGGTCTCCCGATTTGGCAGTTATAGACTTCTATTTATGAGGTGCGCTAAAAAACAAAGTATGAGACAGTTGGTGACCTAAGGGAGGCGGTATTACAAGCAATTGAAGAAACTGATAGGCAGTCTGTGAGGAAAGTGGTAACGTCAATGCAATTTTTGTCTAAATAACACTGGTGGACTTTTCGAACATAAATTATTATGTACTTTAATTTCTTAAGTTTTTAGTAAGTACCTACTTATTTAGTTTTTTCGTTATATGTGAAATACCTAATAAAAAAATTGTTAAATCTTTTTTGGAATAGTTATTAATAAATCAATCTATTTCATGGCTAACTACGTTAAAAGTGAAAATAAGAGAGAAAAGCATCCATAACTCCGTTATTTTTATGAATAACTATATCGAGTATTATATCGTTAAAAAGCTCTAAAAATGTCCGATTTTTTGAGGTCATAGCCAACTATGGTTTCCATTCAAAAACAGATAAGTTTGTGTCATATCTCGAAAACGAGAGCTGTCACGCAAACGAGGACATGACAATCATATTCGGGATACAATTCTCTTCAATTTTGTTACTTACAATTTTTTTATAAAATCAAAAACAAAGGAGCTAGAGGGATTTGACTAAATCGACAGAAGTTCGTTTTTTCAAAATATCTATTAAGCCATGACTTTTTACAAAAATCCGAAAGTGTCATTAAATTGGGCCAGTAAAACTGCAAATCTTTCCCAATTTAACCATTGCTCTATCTCCGTTAGTTTATGAGATCCCCTACTGATCATCAAAAAAAACTCACCCTGTATAATGTAGAAAAAAAAAAGAAAGGGGGGGTTCGTTTTTCCGAATATCTGGAAAACTATTGCAGATATGTAAATTTTGTCAAAAACAGGAAATTTCTTAACAACTACCTCCCGAAAACTGCCAACAAAATTTCTAATTTTAAATTGCAAGTGAATATAGGTATAAAAACAAAAATAAATTATTTAAACCATTAAATTTGAAAATTATGGGAAAAAAATTAGATAAACTTTTAGAAACAATCAGTGGAAAAAAAATATTGCCCAATTATTTATGCTTTTGTTAATTAAGTGACTTTTCCAAATTAAAATTATTTAATACCCCCCTGATCAAATTTGGAGCATTGGAACTAGAAATATTATTTTTTAGTTGTTTTCTCAATTATACAGGGTGTGTCAGAACAATAGCGGGCAACTTGAAGGGGCAACTCCAAAAATAATGATAGTTTGTAGTATAAACGTTAGGTTAAAAGTCGATCATTACAGACATATCGCGATTCAAAAGTGTCAGAAAAATGTTTATTTTATTTTTAATCTTAATAAGGAAAAACGGTAGAATAATGAACATTTATAGACGTTTTACCACTATGAAAATATTTTTTCACTTTTTTAAAATGAGTGGAAGTAATAGGAAATAAAACTAAATCAACAATAAAGCTATTTTTCATTTGAGATCCCGAAAATATATTGACAGTTTACAGAATAGTATCGATATTGAAAAGAACGATGTTTTAGGAACACTATAGAGAAATATTTTTACATATTTAACTTACCCATACATGTGAATCGTACAAACCCTGTAGTCCAGCAGCAAAGATAATGACATTCTTTGTTAGTAACTAAAAATATTAATATTCACATGCAAAGTTAAATCTACATTAAAAAATCAATAAAGCCTTGAATTAGTTACAAGAAACGTACCCGCCAGATGGCACTAACCCAGTCAACTGACTACAAGTTGGACTAGATATAAAGCAGAGTGAGTTTCTTCAAACAGTAATTGATTAAAAAACAACGTCCGGTATAAATATTATGAACTTGACAAATATATTCAGTTGCGTCTATTGACTCAATTTAGACAAATGTTAAATATGTTACGACTAAAAGTAGTGTCATAAAACCGATGATATGTAATAGAATATACGAGGATTGTTCAAATACATTATGTTGATGTTACCCAAAAACTGTGTTAAAATAAAAACACTAACGATTTTCACTTATTATTGGTGTGAATATTAGCTTTACCTATGGCCGTAATTCACATCTGGGTTTTAGATTTCAATTAAACAGAATTCCAGTTCAAAGAGTATACCAGTTTTTGTATTTGGGACTAGGAGGGCTACCTTTTATATTTCGGGATTAGAGAACAAAAACAAATATTAATCATCGAAAATCGCTTTATTGTTTTTCAAAATATTCCCCATGAAGATCTTATACACTTTTGCATGCGTTTGAACCAATTGTCGAAGCACTTTTTCCACTCTGATTGAGGTATCTCCAAAACATGCATTCTAAACGCAGCAACCGCTTCTTCAAGTATCGAAAAACGTTGACCTCTCAGTTTGTTTTTTACGTACGGGAATAAAAAGAAGTCATTTGGTGACAAGTCAGGACTATACGGCGGATGACTCATTAAATCGATGTTTTGAGTGGTCAAAAATGCAGTTGTTTGAGCCGATGTGTGAGAGCTCGCATTGTCGTGGTGAAGAGTGATCCGTCTTCGGCGGTTGGTTTTCCTCATTTCTTGGAAGACAACTGGCAAACAAATGATAGTGTACCACTCAGAATTGACTGTTCTGTTCTAGTGGTACGGTTGCGACATGTTCAGTTTTTCCGAAAAAAGCAGGCGATCATTTGCTTGGAAGTGCTTCGTGCGCGAACAACTTTTGTTGGATTCGGCTCATCTTGAAACACCCATGCAGTCGACTGCTGTTTACTTTCGGGCTGATACGCGTAAATCCACGATTCATCACCTGTCACTATGTCATAAACGTGTTTTGAAGCATCGCGCTCGTATTTTTTGAGCTTTACATTCGACCAATAGACACGAGCCTTTTTTGAACGATTGACAAATTCTGTGGGATCCAACGCGAACAATTTTTTTTGACATTCAAATGTTTATGCAATATTGAATGTATGCTGGTCCCACTAATGAGTAAGGTTGACTCCATCTCACGATAAGTCATATCAGTTTGCGCACAGCATCAAGGGTTTCCGGAACAACAACTGTTTTGGACGACCTTCACGAAATTCGTCTTGGAGTAAACTACGGCCTCGATTGAATTCACCATACCATCGATAAACCGTGGTCCTTGATGGAGTTTCATCGCCAAAAAGTAAATTAAGTTCATCCATGCACTCTTGCTGACTTAATCCACGTCGAAAGTTGTAAAAAATAATCGCACGAAAATATTCACGATTTAATTTCATTTTTTGGCCGAGATGAATCCTTTAAGTTACTGTAAACAACACATAGCGCTCGTATGTCAAAACGTTCAGAGTACGTATAACCTCAAAAATGTCAATCTTTACGATAGAGCTGTCAGATTGCAACTCTAGTGTTGTCCAATCCCGAAATATAAAAGGCAGCCCTCGTACAAAGTGTAAGAAATTTAAATCTGAAAGTCTGCTATAAACAGGTCAGAGGAGTATCGAAATGATAAAACCTCCTTCAAAGAATGACAAAAAAGATATTTAGAAGATGAATGATACTATCAAAATAATGGATATACAGAAAATGGAGCACAACAGAATTAATTAAAGAAATAAATAGGAACACCCAAACAAAAGCAAGAATAGAACTTCACAAACTCCCAGTAGTAATAGTAAAATAGAAGACGATGTATAAATAACTGATAAACAACTTGATACCTCCATAGACTCAGTGTCGGCGATTTCTAAAATATTCGACTGTATTTAAACATGATATAAAGTTTGTCTATGGAACTTCCAAATCTGCTTACTATGGAGCCACATTTACATGCATCATCAACCTCATAGCTACTGATCAATCAACCTCGCCAAAATACCATGCAGAATAAATGCTGCAGACTTACCCAGGCATTTTGTTTGCTGACTTTTTCTGCTTGAACGACAGGTTCTTCTACAGCAACTGAAGGTTGGTCCAAGGCAGGGTACATGGGCGGTGTGTGCCATGATTTTGGATCTACCTGCCAACCGTAACCGTTACCATGCCAGCCATAACCGTTGCAGGCACTGGGTGGTTGAGTGTAATGTATGACGGGATACGCGTTGGCGTACTGGTTGTACGTAGGAAGAGGTGGGGGAAGTGCCATTGTGACTGAGAATTACTGGAACAAAAAAATAATTAAAGAATGCTGATGAAAATCTCTGGTTCTGATTTTTTTTTAACATTGAGATTAAAATTTTCCTGTAACATGAAGCTGAAAATTTAGTTGTTTTCTGAATGATACTTGTGGCATATTTTTCAATGTCTAAGTGCTTCTTGGTTCAGTTTAAAGAAAATTGCTGTATATTTCAAACGTTTCGGGGTCTAGATCAGACCCCGTTGTCAATGGTTAAGAAACTACGGATTAAAAAGGCACAATTCTAAGATGTAAATTAAAATATTTGACAATGTGTATTATTTGATTTCTGACGTAACTAAGAGAATTTTATTTGTAATATACAGGGTAGCACTGAAATTTCTAAAGATCATATAATCATAAAGTTCCTTTCAAATTGGAAGAATTTGAAAGGGAGAATTTGAAAGGTCATAAGATAGTACATTCGCCAAAAATGCGACCAAAGAACTTTGTTGATTCAGTAATCCCATTAAAATCGTAAGGGAAAGCCTAGGAAAAACCTTAATAACCAAAACACAATCGACATTTGAAACAGAAGTTTACAGAAAACAAACCCATACTAACAGGTATCTCAACTTTAACTCTAATCATCAAAGTCCAGTAAAAAGAGGTATCATTAAATCTCTATATGACAGAGCAAAAACCAACTGTTCTAATATCAATAAATTGAATGAAGAAAAAACGTTTATAAAAAATGTACTTTCTGCCAATCATTACCCAAATAAATTTATTAATAACAAGTTAAACAATATGGAATACCAAACAATCTCTAACAACCAACATCAAACTTCACCAAGCAACACTGACTCCCAAGAGAATCACATTAATACAATAACTATACCATACATACAGGGTCTATCATAAAGACTAAAAAGAGTAGGAAACAGATATAATATCAAAACATCATTTAAAACAAGAAATACACTAAAATCAATTATATCAAAAACCAAATCAAATAACACAACTCAAAATACAAAAAATTGCATTTATAAAATCTCGTGTGAATGTAATACATATTGGAGAAACCTCTAGACCTCTGAATGTTCGAATAAACGAACACAAAAATTACATAAAAAAACGACAATTTGAAAAATCCAAAATTTGTGAACATGCTTGGGACCTTGGCCATAAAATATAGTTTCAAAATTCAGTTATATTACACAAAGAAGAACACAACAACAAAAGAAAACTAAAAGAGTCTGCTTTAATTTTGTTAAATGAAAACGATTGTATCGCTACTACTTCCGTGGAATTCAGTCGTTCCTGGTTGCCAATGATTAAGGAAGAAATTGCTAATGGTCATGTCCTTGTGAAGAACCCAATATCGGGATAGTTCATGAGGTTTTTCCTAGGTTTTCCCTTATGATTTTAATGGGATCACTGTATCAACAAAGTTCTTTGGTCGCATTTTTGGCGAATGCACTATCTTATAACAAAGTCGCACCTAGGAGCGCCACATAAAATTCTGAAGATCTCGCTTTCAAATTCTTCCAATTTGAAAGGAACTTATGATTATATGATCTTTAGATTTCTGTGCTACCCTGTATATTACAAATAAAATTCTCTTAGTTACGTCAAAAATCAAATAATACCCAAGAAGCACCTAGACACTGAAAATTTAGATTGTTATAAATCATAGGAAAAAAAATTAACCATTTTTTTTAAATTACTAAGAAGCAGTTTGTTCTTATGAACAAATGACAAAATACTTTTGAATTTTCATTGGCGAAATTTTAAAATCTTATATCCCTAATATATAACATATATTTTTTCAAAATTTTAGGTCTTATAGTTTCAGAAATAAAGGTAGGGGAATGGGTAAATTTTGTTTATATATACAGGGTGTCACACGAAGATGAGCGGTTATCTGTAACTCAAACAATATCGATATTAAAATTCCGGTAATACCGGAAGTAGACAACAACTTTCTTATATCAAATATAACACCCTGTATGTTATTGGGTATTTGGATGCTACGTTAAATTGTAGAGAAATTTTATTAACAACATGTTATCTCTAAATTTAACCATTCTCAAGATATTTGCATTTTTATGTCAAAAGCATCAAACTGAGTACTACAACAAAGTGCATTAAGACGTCGAATTTGATCATGACAGTTGTTTAGAATCTTTCCATTAGGTCTAAGGAACCATATAGACATTATTGAAAGGTGGTGCGGAAATGTGTTCAAGTCATTTAGTAACAAATAAAGCCTAGACAGGAAAAGCATCAATCTAAGTACTACAACAAAGTTAGATCTAAGGAACCATATAGACATTATTGAAAGGTGCTTAATTTATAAGTATAAGTGATATTTGAATATTTTTGTTAATTTCTTGTAAATAATTATTTTTAAATTATGAAATATATATCTTTGTGTTCCTCAGAATGAGCCCTGTCATTGGTATATTATATGACGCATTAGAAAAATTTCAAAAATGTATTTAATTCTCTATTTTGCCCCCTAAAATTAATATAACGGGTTTTTCTTTATTTTTCGTATAAAAACTGTAAACTTGACAACCTCGTATATTCCCTATTAATTTCAAGGGGGAACGGTGGATTTTGAAATATGCAACAAAACTAATTCAGGCACTTTTCACAAATCACTCTGTACCTCAGAAACTAATCGGTTTATTTCAACACCGCAAAAAGATGTTGAGTGAGTGTCAATTACGACAACTTTACTTTAGGAGATATCTAGTGACATACGATATTTAACACACCTTGTATCTAAACAACGCAGAATATTAGTTTTCATCTACTCCAAAAATATACTAGATCGCTAGGTAAATAATTTGTACTTAAGAAGCACTTCTTTTATTACTTTTAAATTGTTTAGTACTTATTGTGTTTTTATTAATGAGTTAATAACTTTTTTTTCTATTCAGGTTCTTCCTCTTATTTAGATTCTTTAAAAATAAGAAATTATAAGTACTCAGTAAAACAAAGTAAGAAATTAAACAAAATTACGAAAATGTACGAGTAAACTGCTGAAGTCATTAAAACTTAACCAATAACACAGAACATGAGAAATAAAATGTTTATTTATGTTTACTTTCAAGAATAATGTTTAATGGTCACAGTTTGACTGAGACGTGACATCAACAGATGAAAAAGCACGAATTATCACCCGACAGTTATAGCGAGGGAATTGGACTGAGATTATTTTTACGACTGGGGATAAATCCTAAATAATGGTAGAATTACAAGAATTTCCGAAATACGCAGAGTTTTAACATAAGCCAGCTTGTTGATAAAGTTGTTGACACTCAGCAAACTACCGCAAGTGGTACACAGAGAACTCATACATGTATGTACTCGATTTCAAGTGGATTTTGTTTACATACAATGATAATATCTTACCAAATATTTAACCAAGTTTATGGATCTATCTATTTGAAAATTTAGATGTGTTCTACCTTAATTTCGTATTTTACAGACTAGGTGAACTCATTGCCTTTCGCTATTGTAAGATGTTCATCAAAGTATAAAAATTTTATTATAGAATTAAATTATATTTATAATAAATTACATGTTAAATGACTTCAGAAAAAGTATTTAATTTTTTTAAGTCGATTTTTAATGTATTTATTTTAGAATTTTGTGTAATACAATGGCGTAATTGGATGCAATTTTCAAATCTAATTAACTTTTTCGATATTGCCTAACATAAGGTACCTCCTTTACTGTTGAATAGAATAACTTATTTTCTAGATATGTATATGTATTAAGCAAATTTTGTATATGATTCTAACTTAGGTGGATCCACTATATTGTAGACGATCTGAGTATCATTATTCTTTAGGTCTGTTAATTATACTGACAATCATTTAATAGTATCCTCTCCGCGGAATCATATAATAAATCGTTATACAGTTTTAATTGGGAATTATTATTAAAAATAATGGTACTTAACTTAAACAATATTTATATTCTTTATCAAACCTAGTACACAATTTGGAAAAGTGACTGTCAAAATTTTTTGACAAACAAAATCCACATCAGAGCGAACATTTTTTGAAAAATACACTATTTATATAGAGGAATACTGGTTGATCATTTTAAGACATCTCTTTCTATTAGAATAACTGTGAGTAAGAATTTCTGTACGGACAGCTAGTAATTAGGGCAATTTTACGAAATTGCCTTACTACATTTTGCTCTCCAAATACGATTTTAAATACTAATCTGTTGCAGGAAAAAATTTTGAGAAGAAGCTTGTCGTACAGTAGCAGGTGGTCGTTTACAGGATATTTTTTTCCATTACTAAACCGAAACAATTGTACTATCATTTGAAATAAAAGATTTGATCATTCTCAAAAAATTTGTGTATTTTATTAAAAATTAACCTCAAATTGGAACACCCTTCATAATACCGCGACTTCACCAAAGTTTACTGTATAAGAAAGGACCACTTTGGGATATCCCCGAACTAATCCAATTTCTTTTTAATTTGTCCAATTATCCGTATAGAAAAATTTCCGGATTTGTAATAATGGCGACTCCACCAAAACATAATGTATAAGAAAATCGGTAAACAAGAAAAAAATATGAGATCACTTCGCGATCTCCCGGAATAGGATACAGTATAAACGATCGAAATTCCTTGAAACGTGTGCGATCAATCGCTGAACATAAAAAAAACAGACGAAATGAGAACCTCCTTCTTTTTGAAGTCGGTTAAAATATAACGAAGTACGACTTAACTACGATGAAGCGACAATGGAAAGAAACTAAGGCATTTACTAGCAATTTTTTTTAACGAAAGAATTTATTAAATTTAATGTTATATGAAAATTACACGTCGAAATAGTACTCTTCATCAAACAGGCTATACAATGGAGACCATATCGAACATCTGTTATAATAAAATGATTTAAAATGCAGTGTCAGTTTAATTTCCCTTGTTTGTAATAGGAGAAGGTCTGTAAAATAATACATTATCTATTATAATTATTATACTTTGTCAATTACAATGTAACGATTTTGAAAAAAATCAAAATCTCGAATCTATTTCTACCTAAACAGGTCATATTTATTTAAGAAGATTAATTTTCATTTCCTTTTTATTGTTGTTTGAATCACCCTTTTATCTAATCACAGTCTAAATTTATATGATTTTTAGGATATAAACATAGTCATAGTTTTACTCAAATATCATGATCCTAAATGTAGCTGCTAGGCTGGAAACAAGAGGAAAGGAAATTTATTTCGATAGCAGTTGAAAAAGTCGTCAGTTTAAACTAGTAATAATAGACAAAATGATTTATTACCAAGTTTATTACACCAGTTGTAAAACAATGAACTTCAAATGTGAAAAAAAAACACACAAGTAGGCGTGTATTATTTTGTTCTTGGCAACTACATCGGAATTTTCACAATAGCAGACGAAACTAACATAATTTGTTGGTTAAGGTTTTCCTTCCCGCATTATTTATAAGAACCGCCTTTGTTTAATTCAAATGAGTTTATAATGAAGCGAAGTCTAGTCAGAAATGTCGGCGTTTGAGAAAACCCAGTCGTAGCAGACAAATAGTTGAATGATGTGATCAAAACACCCACTAAAAGAAATACATGGTTAATTTCGCACTCAATTTTGATGGAAATTTCAATAGTTGCGGTTATTCCATTCGAAAATTTTTAAAAGGAAAAGATGCTTGCTACGAGGGCTGCCTTTTATATTTCGGGATTAGAGAACAAAAACAAATATTAATCATCGAAAATCGCTTTATTGTTTTTCAAAATATTCCCCATGAAGATCTATACACTTTTGCATGCGGTTAAACCAATTGTTGAAGCACTTTTTCCACTCTGATTGAGGTATCTCCAAAACATGCATTCTGAACGCAGCAACCGCTTCTTCAGGTGTCGAAAAACGTTGACCTCTCAGTTTGTTTTTTACGTACGGGAATAAAAAGAAGTCATTTGGTGACAAGTCAGGACTTTACGGCGGATGACTCATCAAATCGATGTTTTGAGTAGTCAAAAATGCAGTTGTTTGAGCCGATGTGTGGTGAAGAGTAATCCGTCTTCGGGGGTTATTTTCCTCATTTCTTGGAAGATAACTGGCAAAGAAATGGTTGTGTACCACTCAGAATTGACTGTTCTGTGTTGTTCTAGTGGTACAGTTGCGACATGTCCAGTTTTTCCGAAAAAACAGGCGATCATTTGCTTGGAAGTGCTTCGTGCGCGAACAACTTTTGTTGGATTCGGCTCATCTTCAAACACCCATATAGTCGACTGCTGTTTACTTTCGGGCTCATACTCGTAAATTCACGATTCATCACCTGTCACTATATCGTAAACGTGTTTTGAAGCACCGCGATCGTATTTTTGAGCTTCTCTTTCGACCAATCGACACGAGCCTTTTTTGAACGATTGACAAATTGTGTGGGATCCAACGCGAACAAATTTTTTTGACATTCAAATGTTTATGCAATATTGAATGTATGCTGGTCCCACTAATGTGTAAGGTTGACTCAATCTCACGATAGGTCACATGACGATCTTGCAATATCAGTTCGCGCACAGCATCAATGGTTTCTGGAACAACAACTGTTTTTGGACGACCTTCACGAAATTCGTCTTGAAGTGAACTACGACCTCGATTGAATTCACCATACCATCGATAAACAGTGGTCCTTGTTGGAGTTTCATCGCCAAAAATTAAATTAAGTTCATCCATGCACTCTTGCTGACTTAATCCACGTCGAAAGTTGTTAAAAATAATCGCACGAAAATGTTCACGATTTAATTCCATTTTTTGGCCGAGATGAATCCTTTAAGTTACTGTAAACAACACAAAACGCTCCTATGTCAGAACGTTCTGAGTACGTATAACCTCAAAAATGTCAAAGTTTACGATAGAGCTGTCAGTTGTCAGATTGCAACACTAGGGTTGTCCAATCCCGAAGTATAAAAGGCAGCCCTCGTACTAAAACGGGATACCCTGTATTTATTTTTTCATTTTCCAATACGTTAAATCAAAGGGGTCACTCATTCTGAGGAACATAAATATATTTTTCACATTTTAGAAATAATTAGTTTAAAAGATACCTATTAACAAAAATATACAAAAATTTACCTATCGCCTTACCTTATCTCCAAAACTATAAGACGTAAAATTTTGAAAAAAATTAGAGATATAGAGCCGCACCTGAACTGTACGGGAAAAATATGGCGAAACCCCTAATATTAATTTTGGGGGGCAAATTACAGAGATAAATCAAAAATAAAAAAATATATATTATTTCTAACGCATCATGAAATATATTAAATCAAAGGGCTCATTATGACAAATACCAATATATTTTTTCCATATTTTTAAAATAAACTGTTTAAGACATATTAGCAAAAATATAAAAATACCCATTTTCTTTCTATTTCCGACACCATACGACTTAAAGTTTTGAAAAAAAAAATAGGGGTATAGGCTTCATTTGAACTTTATAGGAAAAATAAGTAAAAAAGAAATTAATTTTGCGGGACGAAGTATAGAATTAAATGGCAAATAATAAATTATTTTTTTCCATACGCATCATAATGTAATTGGTTTCTAGAAAGCATTCGTAAAGTAATGTATCAAAATAAAGGAATCATCATAAAAATATAAATATATTTCATACGTATTTTTAAAATAATTTGTTTAAAAGATTTAATAAGTTTTTAGTTAAGATTAGAGCAATTCTCTCCTTTATCTTCTAAACTACTAGGCCCAACATCAAGCCCATAGCCAGGGGGAGAGGGTCTGGGGGTTCAACACCTCCCCCCACCCGAAATTTTGGATGTTTAACCAATTAACCATGTTTTTCATAAGAATGCATTTTATATACAGGGTGAGTATTTTTTTTTTTGATGATCAGTATGGGGATCTCGGAACCTCGCGGAGATAGAGCAATGGTTAAATTGGGAAAGATTTGCAGTTTTACTGGCCCAATTTAATGACACATTCAGATTTTTGTAAAAAGTCATGGCTTACTAGATATTTTGAAAAAACGAAATTCTGTCGATTTAGTCAAATCACTCTAGCTCCTTTGTTTTCGATTTTATAAAAAAAGTGTAAATATCAAAATTGAAGGGAATTGTATCCCGAATATGATTGGCATGTCCTCGTTTGCGTGACAGCTCTCGTTTTCGAGATATGACACAAACAACTTTTTTGAATAGAAACCATAGTCTATGACCTGAAAAAATCGGACATTTTTAGAGCTTTTCAACCCGATATAGTTATTCATAAAAATAACGGAGTTATGGATGCTTTTCTCTCTTATTTTCACTTTTACGTAGCATCCATAACTCCGTTATTTTTATGAATAAATATATTGTGTATCATATCGTTGAAAAGCTCTAAAAATGTTCGATTTTTTGAGGTCATAGCCAACTATGGTTTCCATTCAAAAAAGATAAGTTTGTGTCATATCTCGAAAACGAGAGCTGTCACGCAAACGAAGACATGACAATCATATTCGGGATACAATTCCCTTCAATTATAATAATTTTTCACTTTTTTATAAAATCAAAAACAAAGGAGCTAGAGGGATTTGACTAAATCGACAGAATTTCGTTTTTTCAAAATATCTAGTAAGCCAAGACTTTTTACAAAAATCCGAAAGTGTCATTAAATTGGGCCAGTAAAACTGCAAATTTTTCCCAATTTAACCATTGCTCTATCTCCGCTAGTTTCCGAATTTTATGTATCCTGGAAATATATGAACAACATTTTAAATATTGCAGTCCTAATCAGCCCATTACCAATCAAAAAAAATTATCCAACCCCCCCAGGAAAAAATTCCTGGCTACGGCCTTGCCTAACATTCAGATCAGTGAATTTTTTGGGTAAAATGAAGCGAACAAAGGAATTTTAATTTTGGGGGAGAATTAAGAAATTGAAATAAATATTTTTACAAAAATCAAGTATGAGTGAGTATATTTTAACACAGTCACATATTATTTATAACAATTATTCTCCAAGTAAGATGTTAATACCGTATGAATATCCTAAGTGAAAAATACCTAACTTTCTCTTTTAATATTCCACATAATTGAGAATATGAGAGGATAAATGGTTTTGGGGTGCGATAAAAATCAATACCGTCGCGACCAAAAGTCTGGACAAAGAGCCTTCAAGTCGTGTACTTTTTTGGCCAACACAGTGGTTGAGTTATTGGCATACTTAAAAGTCAGCAGTTCCATCCATAAGTCTTGTTCTGCTTTATATTGAAATTTTTAGTTGTGTCATATAGAAAAACTTCATGCAAAATGGCGAATAAACCTGATTTTTTTTTTCTAGAAATGAGTTCTAAAAAATATGTATAATAATTATATCTATAGGGTGAGTTTTTTTTTGATGAACAGTATAGGGATCTCGGAAACTAGCGGAGATAGAGCAATGGTTAAATTGGGAAAGATTTGCAGTTTTACTGGCCCAATTTAATGACACTTTCGGATTTTTGTAAAAAGTCATGGCTTACTAGATATTTTGAAAAAACGAAATTCTGTCGATTTAGTCTAATACTTCTGGCTCTTTTGTTTTTGATTTTATAAAAAAAGTGTAAATATCAAAATTGAAGGGAATTGTATCCTGAATATGATTGTCATGTCCTCGTTTGCGTGACAACTCTCGTTTTCGAGATATGACACAAACTTATCTTTTTTTGAATGGAAACCATAGTTGGCTATGACCTCAACAAATCGGACATTTTCAAAGCTTTTCAACGATATAATACTCCATATAGTTATTCATAAAAATAACGGAGTTATGAATCCGTTTCTCTCTTATTTACACTTTTAACGTAGTTAGCGATGAAATAGATTGATTTATTAATAACTATTCCAAAAAACATTGAACGATTTTTTTATTAGGTATATCAGATATAACGAAAAAACTAAATAAGTAGGTACTTACTAAAAACTTAAGAAATTAAAGTACATAATAATGGTTACAATTTATGTTCGAAAAGTCCACCATTGTTATTTAGACAAAAATTGAATCTTTTTAAGATTGACATTACCGCTTTCCTCACAAATCGCCTATCAATTTCTTCAATTGCTTGTAATACCGCCTCCCTTAGGTCACCAACTGTCTCATACTTTCTTTTATATATCTTATTTTTAGCGCACCCCATAAATAGAAGTCTATAACTGCCAAATCGGGAGACCGGGGTGGTCATTCGCGTGGACCATTTCTACCTATCCAAGAGTTTGGATAAATATTATCTAAGTGTTGTCTTACTAATAACGAGTTATGAGCAGGTGCTCCATCATGTTGGAACCACTCAATTTCTAAACGAGTTTTCAAATTCAAATTATGCAACATGTCTTGAAAAGTGTATTGCAAGAAATGCAAGTAGCGCTCCCCAGTAAGTGATTCGTCATAGATAAAAGGCCCCAGAATAGTAGACCCTATGATACCACACCAAACATTGAAACCAAATTTTATCTGGGGTCGTCTTTGTTCTACATGGAAAGGGTTTTCTTTAGCCCAGATATGCTCATTGTGTCTATTAAACATACCGCAGTTAGTAAATCTATTTTCATCTGACCATAACACCTTTAATGGAAACTGTGGATTGTCAAGGCACATGCCTCTAAACTATGTACAAAACAAAATTCGTCGATGTTCGTCACCAGCATGCCAATTTGAGAAACTGAAAGTTTGTACAGGTGGAACATGTGCGCTTTCTGTACCTTAATTACAGTTCGTTGAGATGTGCCAGCTTCTGCCTCAATCTCACGAGTTGATGTAGATGGATTTTGATTTACCATTGCCAAAACATTTATTTGTGCTACTTCGTTAATTTGATTACGTTCCTTTGGTGGTTTAGTTAAAGATCCATATCTGCGTAAACTATCGTAAAGCCTCTTAAATGTATATAGAGCAGTTTAACGATGATTAAAATATTTGCGAATGTATTCCTCAGCTGCACGAACTGAATTTTATGGCATACGGTATAACACTCCACCATATTCAGTTTTTCTTTGTTAGAATATTCCATTTTATCACGAAAACTTGTCAATATCGACTGTCAGTTCAGCACTACTAATGGAATTACTCTCAAATGAGGAAACGTCAAAGTGAAAACAATCTTTTTCATGGCTACCTACGTTAAAAGTGAAAATAAGAGAGAAAAGCATCCATAACTCCGTTATTTTTAGGAATAACTATATCGAGTACTATATCGGTGAAAAGCTCTAAAAACGTCGGATTTTTTGAAGTCGGTGCCAAGCAACAATTAAGTTTGATGAAGTAGTAGATAAGTATGCAATGCAGGATTTTAGATTTGCTTGGCACCGACTTCAAAAATATACTAGATTGGTAGGTAATTAATTTGTACAGAATGAAAACCTTTTAATGTTTACATTTTTTACTTTCTGGGTAGGTACCTAACAACATTGAATGTGTTATTTATTTGCTAGAGTTGTATTTTGTTATAATTATTTTCAGCTGTTTAGTCATAGGTGGAAGTCGGTTATATATTTTTTAATGTTTTATTACAGAATAGGTTTATAGTCTGTATCGACATCCAAATATTCCATGTTCGAATATTATTCGCGTCTATTATAACAAACTTTTTTTTCGATAAATAAATGTAAATATTTCAAAAAAAATCTTCAGTATTAAATATCTAAAACATTATAACAGTTTAGGAAAGATTTCTATATTTGAATAAATTAGGATGAATGTAAGTACAATACATATACCATCTATATGTCATAATTTTCTTCAAACTCATTAGGTGAATAATCCCAACTGACTCTCCTCTCATTTACATTTAAATCCAAGCTATCAGCAATTAATTATAGAATCTTATGACGAAATGATTAAGCATACAAAGAATGTTTACAATGTTATTAGATATTCATTTACCATAAGAACTAACATACAAAATGACGTCATCATTGTGTCGGCACCCGACTCTTTATCATAATAATCAAGTCTGCCTCGAAAAATACTCCTAAAACTTGCATTACTTCCTATCTCATGTTCATTAAATCATTTCGAAATGCTATAAACAAAAATGTAGATTTCGAATCAAATATAAACAAACCATAGGCATGTAAAATCTGAAAATAGAGGCGTAAATTCCTAGTACAAACTTAGAACATCACTCCAGAATATTTTGAAAGATAATTTTCATGTTATTGCATCTAAATAAATAAACTTTGAACTAGTAAAATTATTTTTAGCTAAATAATTAGAATTTTAAATTAGAGGAAATTAAACGTCAAAACGTTCCATTGTCTTTGTTTCTGTCATTAACGAAAATTAAATAATGTTAAAACTAGCGTAAATGTTCCTCTTGACAATAATTTCGCGTGAAAAGCGCAAATAAATAATTGCGTACATATAATATCAACAATTTGTAGGCTTGGCATAATCGATATCATGAAAAAAAATAATTAATTAACGTTAAATTGTTTCACACCCTATGTTTTAAACACGATAAACGTCGAAAACGGTTTATAAAACCGTGACAAAGTAGAATTTGCACAGTAAATGACTAATGGTGATAATACTCACATAACCTAAGCTAAAGAGCTGCTGTTCAGGAAAACTATCACAATATCTTGTCACAAGCACTGCATTACCGAAAAAAAGTTAATTCAAATCCGTGATTATCACTTTATTTTGGACGTTATTGTATAACTTTTGACTAAATCGAGTTGCCACTGACTGACGGAATACGAATACGAAAAATATGTTGCTGCTTGTAAAAGACAAGCAAGGTCGATTGTGTCGATGTTACGATTCCTTTGCCCCCAATCCAAGTTATTTTGCTCTTTATTTTACGTTTATTTTGCTTCGATGATTCAGAGAGCTTGGTTCTCACGATTAGTAAGTTTCGGGAATCCTTGTGATTTCATTGGGAAACAAAATACGGCAATACGGTAGGCCAAGATTGCTAAGATGCTGTATGTAGATAAACAGACGTTACACTTGGGAGTGGCTAACAGTCCACTGTGAGTAAATTGCGGGGTAATCAGTTTCAGTCCGTACATGGAAGTTTACATTAAGTGAATATTACTACATGTTTTAGACGTATCATTTTAAATAGCCTTTCTTCATCTTGGTATAAGAAAAATTCTACTGGAATGTAAGTTTTAGATTTATTGCTTAGCTGAAGAATACGCGGTTTACTTAGAGCATGTATCTTCTGGAGATGCACAAATTCGTAACAATGCTAGAAAGAGAAGACAATAGAGACAGTAACCGGCTACTTGGTGGGTGGAAGCAGCTCCCAACCGAGTGAAATAGCTTCTTATCCTCTCTATTGCCCCCTCTCTCTCTCTATATCTCTCTCTCTATCTCTCTCTCTCTCTCTCTCTTTAGTCTTACCAGGACATTTGGGCATTGCAGGCTCTCTCTAAAAGGTACAAGCTCTAAAACGGCTCAGGGGTACTTGTACGAATTTGCCGCTAGTTGGCCATGTTTCTTTTCTGTTCCATACTTAGAGGTTATTCTTCTGGAGATAGCCTGCAATCTTAAAGCTTATACTTCTGGAGGTAGCCTGCAATTCACAAATCCATAGCAAGGCTAAAATGAGAGGCTATTTCGCTCGACTGATACTCGCTTGCAATGAAAGACGTCCAGCATGTATTTCATTGGCTACTTGCACCCACCAAGCGAGATAACCTGATGCTCTCCTCTCTTTATTGTCCTCTCTTTCTAGTCTTGTCAAGATATTTGTGTTATTCAGGCTTCCTCCAGAAATACATGCTCTAAACATGATCGTTCATGTCGCCTATGAGGAAGATTCACGGAAACTCAACCAAATGGTGGCGCCACTGCATATAAGGGTACAACGGCACCTCAAGTATAAGAATTTTGTATATGTGGTGGCCATTGTACCCTTGTATGCAGTGGCGCCACCATCCGGTTGATGTTCGGTGAATCTTCCTTATAGGCTGAGGACTGTACTGATGTTTTCTTTCCAACTCGCAGCATAAATTAAATAATATTCAACCTTATTTTTAGCTACCAGTACTCGGCCACCCAAAAACGTCCATTATATTGTTTAAACATGAACAGCAAATTGCGAAGACATTTAAAAAATTTCTATTGTCGGCCATATTTCATTTAGTTACTTTTGTAACCTACTGTGATGAAAAAATTTCAAAATCTAGGTAACTCTGACTCCTTCGAAAATACTCCAGTACAATAATCACAGCCTTGAAATGACAATATGTGATGTTGAGAATAGAGGCCAACTTTTGCAAAATATGATATTCTTTATTTCAATAAACACTTAAGAAAACATAGTTAACTAGCTAAATCGACTTTCAAAACTTAGTTGAGTAGTTAATTTGGTTGACTCCTTTTTTAAATTTTTACCACGAAATACATTTTGTTTATATTGTACTATTTTTCTGCACTCTGGGTACGTGGATTTGTTTAAACATCCGATCGGACTTACTGTAATTTATATCCGCTAATTTTTCATTTACACAACTATATACAATTTATTTTTGAACACCTGGAAGGATCTAGAAGATCAAATAGTCGTCTAGATATTTCCTATATAAATTCTCGAAGCTCTCGAGAACTTTAACAGCGCTGAACGCGGGCCTAGAGCAAGTAAACTGAAAACAATTCCCCGGTGGCAACAAACTTCCATCCAGATGAAGTTAGGAAACTAGTTTGGGCTGGAATTTATAATTATCAAATACTAGGACAATATTTTTTGGAGGGAACTTAAATGGTGAAAAATATCTTAATTATTTATAAGAACCGCCTTTGTTCAATTCAAATGAGTTTATAATGAAGCGAAGTCTAGTCAGAAATGTCGGCGTTTGAGAAAACCCAGTCGTAGCAGACAAATACTTGAATGATGTGATCAAAACACCCACTAAAAGAAATACATGGTTAAATTCGCACTCGATGGAAATTTCAATAGTTGCGATTATTCCATTCGAAAATTTTTAAAAGGAAAAGATGCTTGCTACGAGGGCTGCCTTTTATATTTCGGGATTAGAGAACAAAAACAAATTTTAATCATCGAAAATCGCTTTATTGTTTTTCAAAATATTCCCCATGAAGATCTATACACTTTTGCATGCGTTTGAACCAATTGTCGAAGCACTTTTTCCACTCTGATTGAGGTATCTCCAAAACATGCATTCTGAACGCAGCAACCGATTCTTCAGGTGTCGAAAAACGTTGACCTCTCAGTTTGTTTTTTACGTACGGGAATAAAAAGAAATCATTTGATGACAAGTCAGGACTATACCGCGGATGACTCATCAAATCGATGTTTTGAGTGGTCAAAAATGCAGTTGTTTGAGCCGATGTGTGAGAGCTCGCATTGTCGGGGTGAAGAGTGATCCGTCTTCGGCGGTTGGTTTCCCTCATTTCTTGGAAGACAACTGGCAAACAGATGGTTGTGTACCACTCAGAATTGACTGTTCTGCGTTGTTCTAATGGTACGGTTGCGACATGTCTAGTCTAGTTTTTCCGAAAAAACAGGCGATCATTTGCTTGGAAGTGCTTGGATTCGGCTCATCTTGAAACACCCATACAGTCGAATGCTGTTTGGGCTCATACGCGTAAATCCACGATTCATCACCTCTCACTATGTCATAAACGTGTTTTGAAGCACCGCGATCGTATTTTTTGAGCTTTTCTTTCGACCTCGATTGAATTCACCATACCATCGACAAACAGTGGTCCTTGATAGAGTTTCATCGCCAAAAATTAAATTAAGTTCATCCATGCACTCTTGCTGATTTAATCAACGTCGAAAGTTGTAAAAAATATTCGCAGGAAAATATTCACGCTTTAATTCCATTTTTTGGCCGAGATGAATCCTTTAAGTTACTGTAAACAACACATAGCGCTCGTATGTCAAAACGTTCTGAGTACGTATAACCTCAAAAATGTCAAACTTTACGATAGAACTGTCAGTTGTCAGATTGCTACACTAGGGTCGTCCAATCCCGAAATATAAAAGGCAGTCCTCGTAGTTGAAAAAAAGTGTCAATGAAAATGTTTTTTTTTAATATTTTGGGTTTACTCGTCAATAGCGCTATAAAAAACGAATTCTGCACTTTCCTATTTTTTCCGATGTCTTCGGAAAATTTAAATCTTCATATAGACTGTCTTCACATCTCAAAATTCGTAAGTTTATAGTTCTAATACATTAGGATATAAAAATAAAAGATGTGTAAATATTTGTAACACCTATATATTTCATGTAACATAACAAACGCAGCATGTTCTATATATTCCAGAAAAGTCAACCTAAAATACACAAAACAAACCGATATTGTCGAATATTACACATCTACAAGAACTGTTTCCATTGAAACTGGACATGTATCAATTTCAATAACCAGTCTTATATTTTAAAAAATTGTTCTACCTTTAATATAGTAACTCTCACCTAAACCTTTATTTAATATATATGCGCGGTATGTACAAAGAGGCTTAAAAATTAACAAAAGAACTTTTTTCTTGAACATTTCCAGCTTCAACCGGACCAGCTCTCGTTTTATCATACCTATGAATATGAACATTCCATTTTTTCAGATATAGGTATCATATACATTTAAATATTTACAATTCTTAAAATTATTTAAAGCATTTTTTTATTAATTTAGGTTTTTAAAACTTACTACAAAACATCTATATAACTAGACTACAATTTAATAACTTAAAAGTTTGAATGTACTCCAAGTGAAAGAATTTGTATACCCGATAAAATGAAACGCTGTGTACATCAGAATCATGTTGAAATTATGTATAGTGCATTCAAAAAAAATGTTGATATTCAGAGACAAATCCCGTCGAAATTATGAACTGTGAGTTCAGGTTGGTTTAAATTATTGCTACTGTTGGTGAATACATTTGTAAGGCCTTAGTGAATTCTAAATGGTGGGTAGAAAAATATGAAAAAATTTCAAACCATCACGAAAACAATTATAGAACATATTACCGGATTAAAATTAGAAAAAATACGTAAGAAAAAAAATTCTGAAATAGAAAGAAATCTTTCAATTGTATAAATTTTGTTATTTAAACAAAACATTCTGAAAAATTTGTTCATCAAATTATTCATTTTTCAGGCAAGATCAAAATTACAACTACCAAACGTATGCGTAAAAAAGTATAATTTTTAAATCTTATATCTTGTAAACCCTTTGAGATAAGACCATTTGCAGTGTGTAAGTCTCTGTAAAAAAATAGTGGGCTTCAAAATAAGTATACGGACAAGTTTCTAGCCTTTGTAGTAAAATTTTAAAAATAGATCTATGTTTTCCATTTGTTGTTTGTCTTTATAAAAAAACTTCGTGTTTGTGTGTTTGTCCTTATTTCACCAGTAACATAACAACAGATGGATGCTGGTTTGAAGCTTTTACACTTTATCTAAACTGCTGTTCAAATCCTGTGAACCCCACTCAAATTTTTACTAACGATAACAAAAATTAACACCAACTTGGACAAGTGAACGAAATTATTGTCTGAGTGTAAATTCAATATAAACCGTTCCCTTGGAGTACAGACAACATAGAAAATCAATCTCAAACCACAACCTATGAAGATTTTTTTTAATAGGAAGAACGAACATAAATAAATAATGTTTTAGTTTCGTTGAGCTACATTTTTGTATGCAATAAAAATGTGCACTTTACACAACCGTTAATAGTCATAATATTATTATAGAATTCGAAAAGACAAATCGAAAAATTTGTAAATAAATTTTTCATATAGATCAACAAGTTTTTTAGCAACGGATAACATATCACTCCAGGAAGTGTTCAAATACGATAGATATTTAATCTTGTTTGTCTTTTATAAATTTTAATTAAATGTGACGTTTAAAATTCCCTATTAATAATGTTAAATTGTACACTCTGTGTGTAATATTTGCTCTATTGTTAAAAGTGTCAATAGTAAACCCATAGTAATTGCTGAATTGGTTGATAGAGGGGGGTAAGGTAACCCTTCCCCACCAATCATCTGAGTTGAATGCTTTAAAAACCTACCCTCAGTAGAATATTCCCCCCTCCAACGCGGTCAAACTCCCCCCCCCTCAACGATAGTCATGGATCCGCCTCTGTTTAGACAACCATGTTCTAGAATCTAGCAAGGCTTTGCAAGTGCTTCATTGGTAATATCTTTAGGTGGTAAGAATCAGTTTCGATATAAATGTTTGAATTGTACATTTAGCTATACACTTCCAGAACTACAGACAGGCAACAGACTAGGATTGGGTAGGAACAGAACTAGGAAAGAACGTCCAGATGCTACATTTTATATACGAAAACCTCTTACGTGACTTTTAAAAAACTACAATAGTTGTCAGAGAACAACAAGAAGTGATAAGAAAACCCTAGCGAAATCAGTTTACCAAAGGTCCACAAATTATGCAGATTAGTTTATAATTAACACCAATCTTCTAATACAAAGTTATAAGGGAACATAATTATTGAATGTTTGAGAAGATGTAACAATACCTGATACTATTGTCACTATAATTACGACTGCATAGCATTATTGCAAAGATCATTTTGAACCTTAAACCACTCTAGACCATAATCTAAACCCAGACGTACGCATAAATTTGTTAAGTCTTGATATTTGCAGTATACAACATTGCATTAGAGTCGAAAATGGCCAAGTTATGTGACTGATAGCAAGCTGATAACTGCTGACCATGTTATGTCCTATTTGTCCGATCTAAATTCATATACTGAAGCTGTGAATCAATCAAATAGGAACTGACAGGGAAAATACAATGGAAAAATGGAAAAAGTACTAGTCTAAATCACCACCAGCTCCATCAATATGGGAAAGCATAATATTCTACAACTACCAGCTCATGTTCATGGGACTAAAAGCTGCAGCATACTCCTTACGCGTCTAGTGCCACCTATGGTAAAGTAGCAACATTCATCGAACATTTATTGTTTTCCGAATTAAAGGTCTTCCTTAGACTTGGTAACATAGCTGGAATGTTCAATTCCAAACGCGATGACCTATCAGCAGTTTGGTCAGCTAGCTGTTTAGGAACACCAATATTTAGAGTAATACTGTTCAGAGGACATTTTATGTTCCTTTCTTCTTGTCTTTGACGACGCAAGCTCATGAGAAGAATGAAAATATGAAGAAGGTAAGTTATGTCAGAAAATTTTAATAAATTTGTTGTACCCTCAAACTACGCCCCACCAGAATTTGTAGCACTTGAAGAACTTTCAAAACACAAGCAATAGAAACACGTTTTAAGGATCTTGTCACATTTTGGTGCAACAACAGAATAAAATTCTTGTTGTAATCTGGCAAAACAAATGAAACCAATCTTCAGAAATTAATTACTACGATTAGTTAGATCAATCATAACGTCTTAGGGCAATGTAGCTGATTCAATTCTGTCGAAGTCCAAAGGAATGAAAAATGTTGGTGTAATTTATATGGCTTCTTTAAATGGACAATATGGATATATAATACTAAAGGAATCGCTTTTAAAAGAATAATTCACGCTCTTTGCAAGTCTTGAGGAACAGCTACTAAATGATCACCTTCAAAATCGAGTCCCAATAGCGAAGTCCATCTTTTAATTAAATTATGTAAAAATTGTTAACAAACTTGGATAAAAGGGTCTACTGTCTGCCAGAATTGCTTTGATATTGTTTGATAGACACATTCCCATAAAATTGTTTGCGATGTATGTTAGGTAGGTACTTCGAAAATTATATCATTTGCCTTTTTTATAGTCAAAATCCCACTTAGGCAATCATGCAATGCCCATACAGCATATTATAAAATTTTTGTAATGTTTCTTGTATGATTTGAGATATTTCGAAATATTTCTTGATATATTTCTCAAATATTGCTATGTCCGCGACAAAACCCCATTTGAAATATTTCATGAAATATTTCGGTAATATTTTGTGAAATATTTCTGAAATAATTCATGACATATATCAAAAAAACATTATAGTGAAATATTTAAAAAAAGTTTTATAATATTTCCTGTTTGTTTTGAAGTATTATAAAATATTCTGATTTTTGCAACAAAAAAACATGATATATTTCAAAAGATTTTTGTCGTGATACGAATATTTCAAAAATATTACTGTGAAATCATTTAAAATAGTTTTACATATTTTGTTAATGAAATATTTTTTAGAAATATTCCTATAAATTCGACCAAAAATTTCATAAAATATTTCTTGACATATTTCTGTACTATTTCTGGAAATATTTCTTAATATTTCGTGAAATATTTCAGTAGATGTTTTGTGGCGGATATAGGAATATTTCAGAAATACTTCGTTGAAATATTTCTTCAGATATTTCTTGCGGTGAGGAAAATAGTAAGTATATATATTTAAGGTTAATTTGTCATAGGTAGATATAATATCGCAGTAAGAAATAAGATGAGAATATTACCATATGATATTTTAAAGTTGCATAATACTAAATCAACAATTAAACAGAAGATCAAAAATTGATATCGAAAAAATCGGCTTAAAAACAAAGTGTTTAATTTAACATTTAATAATGGAGATTGTCTTCATTTAATTGTTTAAAATTTTTTCAAGCAATATCTGTTTCTGGATACAAACCATGGACAATCAAAATCGTTTGAATCGCAATCAACAATTTCTTTATTAGTTCTTCAAAATGTATAAAAGCGTAACTCTCTTAGGCCGTCTTTTCAAATTGTTGATTTTTTCTTAGAATTCCACAAGGTTCGTTTTTGAACACTTTCGGAGTTACAAGCGTATTATTTGCTCATTTATTCCTGTAAACATCTGAAAAAACGTATCATTTGACCTAACGTTTCAGCAAACTACTGTATATGGTCTATAGCAACCAGTTTTCAAAATATTTATCAAAAAATTACAAACTAATGCACACTGAGGTTGGCATGTTTCCTTTTGCTTTAATATTTGCATGCGTCCATCATTCAAAGAAAAAAATTTTCACACACTAAATTTATATTTTACTCAGTCAAAGTTCTTTTAGTGTCAAATGCGCTTGAAATCGGATATTGAACTACAGGGTTCGTATTTGTATTTTTTTTGCATTGTTTCTATTTTCCTTTGACCCTGTACAAATAGAGAAAACTTCATAATTACCTGTTACGGTATATTAGGTACATGTAGTATTTTGTTGGCCAAGATGCTAGAACTGGCAATTGAATATTAAAGTCTTGACAAAGTTTGGTTTGTCTTCTTTAACAATAATAGATCTATGTTTTCCACTAAATATTCATGTAGGAGAACACCAAGAATAGTTTACAGAGGATTGCTTGATCTATGTTAAAAAATTTCGAATAAAACTAGTCACCTTGTGACGTATCACGTGTCTTGGGCCCGCTCACGAGTTCTTGTGGGGCTTTGTTGACAGTTGAAGAGTTTTTTCTGGTTTTGTTTCGTCTGTTTAATGTGATATTGGTAACAACTTAATTTGAAAAGCCTCCGGTGCAAATATTAGGAGTCACTTTGTGACGTATACTTGTGGAAAAATTTACATCTATCGAGCAATCTTTTATGTACTGTCCTTGGGAGAACAAACTATACAAAATTGGAGGACCAAAGCTATCCATAGACCAATTAGAGATAAAATTAAAACTCTTGTACTCTAGGAACTAAAAATAATTGTAGGCTATATGAAAAACGTCATAACAAAAAACAATTTCCTATCCTAATGCTTTTGGTTATTTAAACAATCTGCAGAGTTTGAATCTACTTTCTACGTTATAGAAGATTGTCCTTGTTGTAAAACTTTAGTCGTAAAATGTGGTTCAAATATGAGAAAAAATTTGTTATATAGGGTAGACCATGAGCAGTTCCATAAATTGAATACTTGACATATGGAACCGTCAGTAGTATGGAGAGGATTTATACGTATACAGGGTGATGTTAAAGTCATCAGGGCGATTGCAATAACCTGTGGAATTGAATTATACTTGTACAGGGTTGTTCAGAAAATGAAGAATAATTTATATTGGGTGACTAATACACAGACGTACATACAGGGTGGTTGCAATATAGTGTGAATTAGAGTTACACTTACAGAAAGTGATCCAAATAATAAGACAAATAGAAAAAGTTTAAAAACATGTGAAAAATATAGAAAAACAATACAAATTAGAGAGAGATGGAGAAAGAGAGAGTTAAGAATACGCTAAAATAGTCAATACAAAACCTTAAAACACATTAAAAAGGAACGTTTTTATTTTAAGTCAGTTAAATTGGTTCGTTTTTCAATATAAATTATTTGTACCTTATTTTCAAACAGGTTTAATTCTTTATATAACCCCAATTGCTCTTACTAACATGTCAAAACATGCTTGTGTCCCTCTCATTGGACATGCTATCAAGATCAACGACCAGCTTTCATAGACAGATATAAGGGGCTAAAGGATTAACAAAATATAGAGGTAGACTCAAGAACAAGATGATTAGGGTCAGCCATATCTAATACTGCCCATTCCTTTTAAGGTTTTCTTCCAGAAAATGCTAGGACATGACAGCCCAGGTACTTTAGATAGCACACAAACAAACACAGACGACTATCCTGCCAAAGAGATGTGCTATTAAACAGAGCAAACAGAGAGAATGAGGTTAAAACCAACCAAACGGATAATACGACATACGTAGACAATGATCACAATTTTAAACATTTTGCTTGACCAAAAGAGGATGTTCAAAATTGATAAACAAACATTTTAATGTAAATTCTGTCCTCATATGTAAAAGTGATGAGATAAACAGATTTTTCACATAATTTATTACCAGAATTTATTTTAACAGTTTGTTAAATTATTTGGAACTTTTATTTAGAAAACCGATATATGTTTAACTCTCTATACTTCAGTTTCAGAATAACATTTTACCTTTTGTGAACAAAAATATTCAAAATTCTTGCAGAAGGTTAACTTTGCCTATAAAACATCCTCATCAACTTGTTTTCATCAGCCTCATCATAATCATCATCAACATCATCATCATTAACATCATCATCATCATCATCACACTAGTACTATACCATCATCTTCAAGTGCTTTTCTATTCTTCATATTTCCAAGAGCATTTTTGATTTCGCCGTTAGTTTTCTAAGCCCTTGTTGACCACTTTTTCCTGTCTCATATGGTTTCTTTTTTTTGACTTTTGTATAGTTCTTGACAGAAAATTCACAACATTTCTTTTTGTTTGACGTTGATTCACCTTTTTTTTTCTCAATTTTTACAATCTCTTTCTCGCCATTTTGTTAACTTTCATCTGAAAACTTTCAAGCATTTATATTGTTTGATTGTTTGATGTATGAGATTTTTATTGGATTGTATTATGTCTTTGCCAATAATTTTGATATCTCTTTGTTTATAACTCTTAGTTCTTATTGTACTGGGTTCTTGTGATTTAACTATCTCCTTTTTTCACTACTAATTTTATCTTCTTCTTCCTGGTTTGGGCAATATTTCTTTATTGATTTTATTAAGCTTCTGTTTATTTGGTTCATTCATGTCTGATCTCTGTGTCTTTTCTAGTGCTTCAGAAACCGTTTTTCTGGGTTTATTAATTTTCTTTTTGTTTCGGTTTGGTTGCTTTATTAAGTCAAAAATCAGGTTTAGCTTAATGCTAAACCCTAGTTAACTTTAGTAAATGGACCTCTTCAAAATCCAAATAATGAAGATAGTAATACACGCAATGAAGTTTTTATACTATCTATTAAAAAATGTGTTTCACAGCCATTATAAAAATAACTAACGAATATACTACAATACAGTTCCCCATACGTCTATACTTTATTGAAAACTATTTCTGTTTATAGTGTAGACATCTTTGGACTTCGTACTAACTACAACACTCTATAATCTAATAGGAAAATCTACAAGGACAATGTCATAGGTGTTCTTACAATCAACAGTAGATAGATTCTATAGCAGATTGAAGTAAAATACGTTAGAGCAATCATCAAGAGATAGTTCACGTTGGCCCTTTAAAACACTGCCTTCTGGGCAGCTTGTGTTATAGTTAAAGGAAGCAAGCTGCACTTGATGAACCTGATCAACGCTCTTTTCTACCCAGTACTAACGAGAATTTATGATATTCGCTTGTATCTGGCATCAGAGCGTCTTACACAACCAACCGAAAGACATATGTCAATTTGGTAGGCGATTATGATCTACTATTGGTAAATCAAAAGCACCAACAAACTCGCTCTAATTATGCTGATGAAGATATAGAAATACAACGCTGTAAATCATAGTCATACCAACTAAATGACGAACCCCAAATAATAATATTATACAGTGATAGGCAAATGTGTGGAACCAAGTAAATATCTCTGGAATTATTAGAGATATCAAAATGAAATTTGGAAGGTGGATACTGCAGTAGATTGCCTATTTGTTTCCAATTTTTTTTACAATTTTGAACTTCCTGTTTTACCGGAAGTAATGTCGATTTTAAATTTGTAATGAAACAACGTGTATATTATTTTAGTTTCTGATGAAACATTTTATTGCGAATACAAAAATATCGGGTTTGATATTGTTTACTTCAATACCTACCGAGACATTAAAAGAAAAGTAACTAAGGAAAGGAAAAATTCGATGGTTGCTAAACTCGGTTCAGATTTCAGTTACGCCCGATATAAACAAACCGCTCGGTAAAGATTTGTATTTCTATTGGCCAATCGGTGGCATTATACCGTCACAGCCAACAGCACTGGTTGTTCCATAGTCGAATACACGTGCGTTTGTTTAAATCAGGCGCAAATTAAATCTGAATCAAGTTTAGTAGTCCATGAAATTCATTGCAGATGTGACAGTAGTTGTCAAAATAAGTTATTCGTTTTTTTTATTTGAACGTAAAAAGATTGTATTGTTTTAATTTGATCGTAAAATGGCCGAATTAAGTGAAAGAGAAAGAATTGAAATATTAATGATGATTGGGTATGGAGAGAGGAAAAGGACGCATCAAGAAGTTTGTGACCTTTTTTACATTGTTCATCCGAATACACAAATATCCCGTTTAGTAGTGACGAAAACTTTGCGAAGGTACGACACAAGTGGAAGAGTTAGCAATTTACCAAAAAGTGGACAGTTAAAAAGTGCAAGTAATGAAGGTGTAGCTCAAAATGTTGCTATATCTTTAGAAGAAAATCCTCACTTATCCACTACCGACCTCGCCAATGTGCATGGAATTAGCCGTCGTTCAGTAGGAGGGATATTAAGGCGAGAAAAATATCATCCATACAAAATTCGCCTCGTTCAAGAACTCTCCGAAGACGATTTCGACAGACGTTTGCAATTTTGTGAAACGATGATGGATATTTGTAACCGTGATAATAATTTTATAAGAAATGTGGTGTTTTCAGACGAGGCTACATTTTGTTTAAATGGTACGGTTAATCGACATAACTGCCGCTACTGGTCGCAAAGTAATCCTAATTGGGTACAAGAGGCTCATACACAACATCCCCAAAAATTGAACGTTTGGGCCGGCATTTATAACAACAGAATTGTAGGACCCTTCTTCCTACAAGAAACTTTAAACGGAGATAGGTATTTACAGCTCTTGGAGACACAAGTTATTCCGGCATTGGAGGTAAATGGACAATTACCAAATAATATCTGGTTTCAGCAGGATGGAGCACCACCCCATTACACTCGCATTGTTCGAGATCATTTAGATAGGACATTTCATCACAGATGGATTGGAAGAAGGGGTACTTATGAATGGCCTGCACGAAGACCCGACCTTAATACTCTAGACCATTTTCTGTGGTGTTACTTAAAGTCTAAGGTTTATGTTGATAGACTAAATAATTTGCAAGAATTAGCTGCAAGAATAACTAAAGACACCCAGAGAATTACATCAGAAGTAATAGCTAATGTTACTAGAGAGTTTAAAAACCGACTTGCTTATTGTCAAGAAGTAAACGGTGCTCAGTTTGAACATCTAATACATTAAGTTCAGTTAAGTTTCAATGTTTTGAAAATCACTTAGATTTAGTTAATAATTATGATTATGTATTTCTTTAATGAATATTAGATTTTTCCTTTCCTTAATTAATTTTCTGTTAATATCTCGGTAGGATTTGAAGTGAACAATATCAAATCCTATATTTATGTATTCGCAATAAAATGTATCATCAGAAACTAAAATACTATACAGGGTGTTTCATTGCAAATTTTAAAATCGACATTACTTCTGGTAAAATAGGAAGTTCAAAATTGTAAAAAAATGGAAACAAATAGGCAATCTACTGCAGTATCCACCTTCCAAACATCATTTTGATATCTCTTATAATTCCAGAGATATTACTTGGTTCCACACATTTGCCCATCACTGTATAGTAACACCAACGGTTTACAGTAAATCAATGGAACGAATAACCAAAACCTATTATGGAGAGATACATAATAATTTAAACAGAACACAGTACAGTATACAACTGAATTGGACAAACCTCAACGAACTGGCCAATCTTTGTAGAAAACTAGCTAACAGAAAGTGAATCTATAAAAACCATCACAAAAATAGTAAACAACATCTTCTACAAGTACATACAAGAGATAAGGAAGGATTAACATCGATGATCAATGCCTATTACGTATATTCGAAACTTTCCAAGATTCTGATAATTCAACTGCCACTTCTCGCATTTTTTGCATATTATTAACCCTATAAACATGAACAAAACACGTAAAAATGCAATTAGTTATGTCATATCTCACTATTATTTTTATTTTTCTTTATTAGAGATAAAGTCCATACTTGAGCTAAATGCTGATTGTTGGGAAAGTTCACTCGTTTCTTGTCAGATTTTTTTTTCTAAACAATTAAAAACAATGTTTAATAATGTGCTTATTTGAAATTTGAGTCACCAATGTCGCTTCAATTAATTGATGAAGCATTTTTAAATTTTCGGCCTAGTATTTCCTGGTTTTGATACCACTACAATCAGGTATTGGTGTCGGGTTATAGCGACGAATATTTAAATTATTTTTTGATGTAACTATATAGTACTGAATGATTCAAACAATGTACTAAAACAATGCGTTCAAATTCTGTAAAAATAATTACGACAATGACAATTAAGACAAGTCTTTTGCCTCAAATATCAGGCATGATCTGGATACTGCAAAGCTAGAACTATAGTTTCCTTAACCATTGTTTCCTGAAAGTGTCAACCACCTTGGTTAAATTTTTATAAAATATCAAAAGATTCACACGATATAAAATTTTGATCGTCAAAGTTATTAATTCAACAATATAAAGAAAAACATGGCTTATATTATTGTCGACTATAAAAATATACTAAAACAGACTTATTGTTTGGTTACCTCATGGGATTTTGTTTTCTAAGTTTATGTCCACCCTTGAATTTCCAGTATTAGAATTGATGTTTTGTGTTACCCAAATGAATTTGTATAAAATTCTCAGAAACTGTTTTAGTTGACTAAATGAATTAGAAAAATTATAATGTTCAACACCTCAATGACAACAACGCATATTGACAAATAATGCCCCTGAACCTTAATAAAAATCGGAAATTTTTTAATTAATAACAGTAAACAGTAGACAAGTAACAAATAACTTGATCAACCGAAGGAATTATTCTAAATAATAACCCTTCGTAACCTGTTTATTATCCCAATTTGATCTGCACAGTGTGGGATCAAAAAAACGCTTCACAAGGATGATGTTATGCTTCAGGGGGGAGGGATGATTATATACTATTTATTTGAGGAAGATCTGAGACTCTCTATGATTTTTCATTAACAATTTTCCATATATGCTGTTTAAAACCATAGAAGTTAGTGTCTTTTAGGATTTCGGTTTCCTTGCTTTAGGATTAAATTTACTTACTTTAAAGTCTTAGAGAGGTCATCGTCCTCAATTCCTCAAGAAAATACTAGATCCTCCCCTGATCACTCTTTTTTAACATTTAGATTAAAATAAATAATATTACAATTTTGGCAATTTTAGGATAGTGCATAATGATGAATAGCACAATGTATATGAAGAACACGGTACTAAACAATGGCGGATAAATACAGTTCGATAATGCAACGTTGCCACAATTTACTTCACATGTATTGACTCGTGTCTTCGGTATTATCAATATTGTATCATCTTTTGTATGATTTGGTCCACATGAGAGTAAGCATTCATACTCTTTGCATCCTTGTAATGAAGCGCTGCTCAACTGGAACAATAATGCTTTGAAGTATTTTTTGCAATACTATGCTGAACAATCACGTATCCAACGAAAACGGTGGATTTGTAAATCCAAGAACCTGGAAGAAAGGAGCTTCCACATATTTAAATCATCTCACACCGTGGAGTAGAACTTCTACTCTCTTTAGTACCAGGTTTTCCACCCCTCCCCACCCCCTAGGCGAGAGATTGTGCCCTGAATTCTAATCTGAATCCACCCCTGAGTAATGATAGACATGAAGAAAGTTTACTAAGAAAACGTGAATAGTTTTTGCTTATTTAATTTTGTCTTCATGTTGGTTTTTCTAGGTTCTGTTTGATGAAAACAACTTTTGAAATCTCTTTTGAACACATCTATTACACATTTTGACGAATGATTTAAGTTCATGGATTTTTTTCTGATACCGAATGTAAAGAAATAAGATAAGAACTTTGTGTGAAAAACGTCATTACCAAATTGTCATTAGTCTTACTAATTACCAAATCTTAGCTTGAAAACCTTTGAATCAAAACAAAGACGTCCAACCTTTCTGATCTCAAAAAAATGCATACAACTTAGAAATACAACTGAGAATCAGATACGTGAACACTTTGTTCTCCAAATACGATTTTAATAGGAACTTGTCTGTTGCAGAAGAAAAATTTGAGGAAAGAAAATCCCAATGAACAGGCAAAGTATTTCTTGTAAAAGTTCGTGTTTAATACCTAAGAGAAATTATTACCTTCAGTAAAAATGGTTGATTTAAACCATCGTAGTGATTTCCCATTTGAGGGGCTGAGATGGAGAAGAAGTGGTCAATCTATATTATGGGTTTTAATAAAAATTGATCGACGAAAACTAATAACTGTTTTTTTTTTGAGAAAAACGTTTTTTCTCAAATTTTTCCACGGGGTTTTAATCTCAAATGATCTAGATCAGTCATTGGTAAATTAGATGGTTGAAGAAATTGCAACTATGGTAATATCAAGTGACAAACTATGAGTGAAAAAATATTTGAAGTATTATAGAAGAAAATGTGTTGGCAACATATTTTTGTTTCAAAATACCAGTAATTCAGAAGTCGGGAATTTATGAAATCAAATTAACGATTGTGATCTATATTGCCCAATTGAAATACGGAAGTGCTGATAAATTTGTGTTGCACATCATGTTTTAGAACATAACCACTTCGTAGCTTCAACTTCTTTAAAATTAGTTTAAAATTTCTGAGTACTCTGTTATTTAGAATTCCCCCCCTAGTCGAAAACCCCCTGTAAATCAATCAATCATATTTCTAAGGCTTCTTCTGTACTGTACCTCTTACAGGACAGGTCGCAGCCAAACATTTTGGGGGGGTCACGCATTTTTGAAAATTATTATGAATAACGATTTTTATTTATTTTATTTTAACAGATTTGTCATTTGGCTTGTACGATTTAGGGGTGTCACTACCCTTATGATCCGCCTCGGCCCGCCACTGAACTCTTGTTTAATTCCATAGAATTGGTTACAAAGTAATAAAAGAAAACCATATACAATCATATGGTGAAGATGTATGTTAAACAATTTTTTATTTCTCAAAATTGATAACTAAATTTTAAACAAGCACATTATTTTTTCATAAGTTAACTGTTCTATTTATAACTGCTGATAATTTTCTTAAATATATTAATAAATATAAATAATGATTTAATTTTAAAAATCACAGCACACTAAAAATATATAGGTATGTCAGTATGTATCCATTCGTTTCACTCGTTTGAATTTAACAAATCGATATAAAACAGTTCAAAATTTGGCACCTGATAATCATTATAATAATAATAATTTAAAAAACTGATATTTAAATAAATTAACATATCGAGTGTTAACAACAATTTGGCACCAAATTAGATCACATTATTAACAAAATAATAAATTTTTTTAATAGTTCACAACCCCACAGAAGTATTGTGAATTATTGTTCACAATAGAGAAAAGTTACTCAATGTTTTTGTAGATACATTTTGTCGCAGAAATTTTTGATTTCGCTTTCGTAGAAAGGTAAGGGAAGAACATGTAAATTCATACATAAGAACTCACTGGTGTGTCATTCCATGTCAAATCGACAAATAGTTGGACGCGACCCCCACCGATTCGGATGAATTTTGGTGGAGAGTTTTGTCTAATCATAAAACGAAGTTTTGCCAAAGGAAAAAATTTAAAAAATTTTCCCAAGAGATATTCAAAATTAAAAATTTCACTGTTTTTCCAATTTTATGGGTTTAGTTATTTAATATTTCAGAGACTACTGAATATTAAAAAAAAACCTGGTACATTTTTAGAAGACACTTATAGGTATGAGAAAAAAAAATTTTTCGAAAAAAAATTTTGAAAATAATCAAAATTGAAAAATTTTGAATTTTTCAAAGTCGTGGAAAGTAGCCATCGCGGGAAAATTCTGGCCTTCAAATTTTTTATATCATACCTCTAACATATCTAAAGAACTTCTGAAATTTTCAGAGGGGTGTTCTTTTTTGTTTCAAAGATATGAATTTTTGAATTTTGGCAAAATAGTTTTTTTTTCTATTTTTTTGTTGAATATCATTATTCTACCACATGATTACCGAAATTTGAGGTATAAAATATTTTTCTTATGTTAATGGGATGTAAAACCATAAATATCTCAAAATATATTATAGATTTACCTTTAAATCAAAACTTAAATAATGTTAAAAGTGTCACACTCTGCCATCTATGTTCCCATCAGTGAAATCACTATTATCGATAGAGCCCATGCCAGAATTCACTAGAGGGCCCTATTTCTTATGATTATTATTACTAATACCTGGGTGACCGAGCTTCACTCGTAAATTCAAAGTTCCATCATAAATATACATATATCAAAATAATCGGATATTTCCAATGTCAACTTATTTTGAACTATCTAATATAATATGTTTTTCTTACATTTTTTTTAATTACATTGTGTAATCCTAGAATTCTGCTCTCTCCTGTATTTCAACCACCCTATATATTCAACTGCTTATGGATAACCCATTCAAACATTTTTTAAATCACCCTGTATAATTAAAATTCCACTTGATTTCATATTCCAACCATCTTGTATATGCGACCGCTTTTAGGCCATTCTACAAGCAAGCTACCCTATGATACATTTTTGTGCTAACATATTTTATCACACTGTATACCTATAATATTCCACCACCATATGTTTTTAACTACCCTGTATATGCATTTGCTTATGGGCACTCATTGTAATATTTTTTGAACCACCATGCATAATTATAATTTCAGTACATCCTATATGTAACCACCCTGTAAATGCAATTGCTAATGTGCTAATTCTAAATAAACAGATAATTACATACAATTTTGAGATATTTTCGTTTTGACATCCTATTAACATAAGAAAAATATTTTAGACCTCAAATTTCCGTAATCATCTGGTAGAATAATGATATTCAACAAAAATTTGAAAAAAATAGAAAAAAAACTATTTTGCCAATATTCAAAAATTCATTACTTTGAAACGAAAAACACCGCTCTGAAAATTTCAGAATTTCTTTAGATATGTTAGAGGTATAATATAAAAAATTTTGAGGCCAGAATTTTCCCGCGATGGTTACTTTCCACGATTTTGAAAAATTCAAAATTTTTTAATTTTGATAATTTTCAAAATTCTTTTTCAATTTTTTTTTCTCATACCTCTAAAGTGTCTTCTAAAAATGTACCAGTTTTTTTTTAATATTCAGTAGTGTCCGAAATATTAAATAACTAAACTCATAAAATCGGAAAAACTGTGAAATTTTTAATTTTGAACACTCTTAGGAAAATTTGTTTAAAATGTTTTCCTTTGGCAGAACTTCGTTTTATGATGAAACAAAACCCTCCACCAAAATTCATCCGAATCGGTAGGGGTCGCGTCCAACTATTTGTCGATTTGACATGGAATGACCCTGATACGTTTTCAGGAAATGCTTCCTATAACAAAGTAAACCTTTTGAATTCTTGAGCTTGAAAACAGTTTCAGATTTTTGACGCTACCCTATAAAAATACCGATACATTTTTCTTCTTTAACTATTTTTTAGATTTCTTCCTTATCTATTAATACTTTCGTTCGAATTCTGTCGCCAGAACTGCATTTTTTATTTCTACCCACTTCTGTTATATTGGTCAGCCGTGTCATTTATCTTAAACCGTTTTGTCTAGCAAATACAAAATCAAATTAATTTAATTTTCTTTGATCACTATATCCAATGACAAGCACACTGTTTTCTACCCAATGATCAAATTTAAGTTTTAACTAGCTCCTAACATCCCACAGTGCGGCCGATTCCTAAAAAGGTGGCCAAAAGTAAAAAAATATATGTACTAATAGGAATTTTGTTGTTGTTGTGTTGGCATTAGTATATCCCTAACTATCATAATTAACTGACAGTATTGTTTAATTTCTTTTACTTGCTCTAAAATAGTTGTCACAACTATACTTTTGTTAAAGTGTCATCAACAGTTATCTAAAGGTTCGTTCCTTCGATTGTCGACCGATCGACAATTGGTTAATGCATCGGTAAATGAATCGTTTATTGCCTTAGAGCATTTACTTTCTAGAGATAGCCTGCAGTGCACAAATGTCGTGGTAAGACTAAAGAGAGAGAGGGCAATAGAGAGGGCAAGAGGCTATTTCACTCGGTTGGGAGCTGCTTCCAATAAAGTATGTTGTTCATTGGCTGCGTCCACTGACCATCCACCCAATAAGTGAAATAGCCTCTTACTGTCTCTATTGCCCTCTCTTTCTAGCGTTGCCACGATTTTATGCTTTATCTAGATATAGCCTATCTAGATGGTAAATGATCAAAGTTTATTGCCTAACTCGATGCATGTACCAGTCGGTGGCTGCACCACCGATTCTACCAAGAAGCTGGTGATCGAAATTACCCTACATTAACTGGTTGCGAATCAATCACCGTGTCACTTGGAACACGAAACTGAACCGTTCACTAAACGGTTATAGTTTTGAAGGAACGCTATTTTTCTTGTGCGCAGGTACGCGACCGTTGTGTATCGGTATCTAGGCTGAAGGAACTAACCTTAAACTACGACGGTGAATCAAATATGAACCGGACTTTTCTGTTTCTCACCCTGTAGGTAATTCGAGTGGCGTGACGTCTCGATATATGTTAGGTAGGGATGTTAAGAAGAGGGAAGTTCGTCGGTTTGGCGAGGCGTAGTCGATGCGCTGTTAGTAGCATCATGTCAGAGCAAGAGGTGCATATGTCTGTTGCGCAACGTGTTGTTATCAAATTTTTGGCGCGGGAGGGCGTTAGACCGTCTGAAATTTTGCGTCGACTATCTGCACAGTTCGGCAATGAAACACTTTCAAGGACCCAAGTGTACGACTGGCACAAAAAGTTTTCAGATGGCCAACCCACACAGCATGAAATATCTGAAGAAATATTTCACTGAAATATTTCTGCAATATTCCTATGTCCACGACAAAACACCTACTGAAATATTTCATGAAATCTTAGAGAAACATTTCGTGAAATATTACACAACTATTTCATGAAATATTTCAGGAGAATTTTAGTCTTCAATATAGTAATATTTTGGAAAAAAAATTAAAAAATACTTTAGATAGATATTTTAGCACTATTTTAAAATATTTGACTCCAATATTTCTGAAATATTTGTATGCTCACAGCAAACAAATCTTTTGAAATATATCATGAAATATTACAGAATATTTCATGAAATATTTCAAAACGTTTTTGTAGCTAAAATACGAAGATTTCTGAAATATTTTAGGATACTTCAAAACAAACATCAAATATTATATAAATATTTTAAATAGTTCACTAAAATACGTTTAAACTATTTTTATATCTACAACAAAAGATCTTTTGAAATATATCATGAAATATGACACAAAGATTTCATAAAATCTTACAGGAATATTTCATGAATTATTTCAAATGGGGTTTTGTCGTGGACATAGCAATATTGCTGAAATATTTCAAGAAATATTTTGAAATGTTTCAAATCAAACCAGAAATATTGCATAAATATTTTAGAAATATTTTATGCTATGTGGGAAGAGACAATGGAAAATGAGCCTCATGCACGCCGTCCCACGACAAGCATCAATGAGTGTTCAATCAACCATTTCAGATGAGTTGGGTTACCGAAAAGTGTGTGCAAGATGGGTTCCTCGCCTTCTAAGGGAAGATCAGAAAGCCAACCGTCTTGCCGTATGTGAAAGGCTGCATCGAGCAGAGGGGGATGAGTTTTTAAGACATATTGTCACCTGTGATGAGACATGGGTGCATCATTATACCCCGGAGTCCAAACGTGCAAGCATGGAGTGGCGAAAACCTGGAGGGGCAGCACCGCGGAAAGCCAAGACCCGTCTTTCTGCAGGGAAAATTCTTGCAACAGTTTTTTGGGATTCGAAAGGCGTACTGCTGATCGATTTTCTGCACGAACGCCGTACAATTAATGCTGAGTATTACTGTGAACTACTCCAACAAGTGAAACTTGCCTATCGGCAAAAGAGGCGGGATATGTCTATCCGAAGTGTGATTTTGTTGCATGACAACGCTCGGCCACATACAGCTGCATTGACTCGAGGAAAATTGAACAAAATGCATTGGGCAACACTTGAACACCCGCCTTACAGTCCTGATTTGTCGACGTGTGACTACCACATGTTTGGGCCACTTAAAGAAGAACTGGGACGCCACCACTTTGAGGATAACGAAGGTGTAGAAACGTTTGTGCGCAATTGGTTATTGATACGACCAGTTTCATTCTTTGAGAAAGGTATTAAAAAACTTCCGATTCGGTGGGAAAAATGTATACATAAGAGAGGAGGAGACTATGAAAGAGACTAGAAAAATAATATGTATTAAAATTTGTATTGATCGTAACAATAAAATTTTTAAAACAAAAGTCCGGTTCATATTTGATTCACCCGCGTATTAAAAGAGTGTTTTTCAAGTAAACTAAACAATTGAGATCTATTTTTATAGACACGAGGAAACATGCAATTTTTTTCTGAATGTAGGTAGAATGTAATAAAATTTGTTCAAGAGTGATTTGCCATCCATATATTTTTTTCTGAGGCATTAATTATTTAGTGTTAATACTTAAAATCCTTTAATTTTTACGCATTATTATGATAAAGTATTATTGCTCCATGTTGCTCCGTTATATAAAATGATGAAGGTTGTTCTTTAATGTGTTGTCTTTCATAAAAAATAAAAATTAGGTGCTCGAATTTGCTCGATTTTTTTGTTGAAGGTTTTGAAAAAACAACTACTCAAGATATGAGGTTCAAGTGTCTTGCTTTACTAATATTTCGAAAATATTATATACTTTTTGATTAATTACTTTTTTCAATAATAAATAAAGATCTACTATTGAAAATAATATTACTGAATCATGATGTTTTTATAGTTTCAATGTATGTGATGCATTGACCAGAAAAGAGTTATTCGAGGCAGTTGCAAGCTATTTCGTGTGGTTATGATATAAATATTGAAAAGTATAAAGCATACAATTTACAAATAGCAAAATTTTTTATTGAATTATACGGCTGGTACTAAATGCCAACTACTACTCACAAATTGTTAATTCATGGCCCTAAAATAATAGCTCATTCGTTGCTACCTATTGGACAAACGTCCGAAGTAGTACAGTAATGGTGTAATGAATATTTCTAAGAATCTCGTGAAACTTTTTCTCGTAAGTGTTCGCGATCAAAAACAAAGCAAGATATATTTTTTAGATATTTGGTTACATCTGATCCTTGTGTATCAAGTTGTCGAAAATTATCAGCGAAACCACTGAAATCTCTATCAAGTAAAGTTGTTAATTTACTGTTACCTCCAGATATAGCATCCACAAACACTTTAAAAGATCTACAACACTATTTTCAAGAATGTTCAATATCAGAAGACACTGATGCATCTAGAAACTTATCATCTGACGACGAAACTGACTGGTTTTGTAAAAATAATTAATCTTATTCATTAATATATAATAAAAAAACATGTTTACTGTGACTTTGCAATTATCCACTTATAGTCCTTTGATAAATATTGAGTTTTTCCATGTAATTAAACTAAAAAAAATCGATCTTCCAGACCATATTATGTCCGCCATATTGAATCTGCAATTTAAAAAAAAGTTGTACTGGTATCAAATTCGTAATTAGTGACCTTAAAAACACCCCGAGTTTACATTTTAGAGTGAATTACTGGAATTTTCGAATTTTGGCCACCTTATTGGGAATCGGCCGCACTGTGCATCCCAACAGAATCAGACATGGGTGAGTTCCTGGAACCTAAAACAAATATCTCTCAAATTTTAGTCCCCTTTTTTGTCTTAGAATTGTATCGATCTATTTGACTTTTTACCAAGATCCAAGTTGTTGTAATGTTTTAAATTATATAAAAGAGTGTCTATATTGGGTAAATTCTGGAACCACACGAACGTTCTTCCCCCGCCCACAAAGAGATTTACAACCAAATTATTTTAGTCTAGTCAAATGTATGATTAACCCTGTAAAGTTTATCTGTAAATTTAAATCTCACTTTAATATATGTATGTACTAAGTTCTCCTAAATGCGTTGAATTCTTTATTCTTGCAACCCAACAATCTAACCTCACTTTCTTTATACCTTATGGAGCATTTGCTTAACAATTGATTTCAGTTTTTTGTCCTTGGCCAACGTGATTGGCAAATGCGTCATTTTGTAACACCCCGTTGCTGGTAATTTGATCGCCGGTATTAATGTTGGCATATTTTTTATTTTGGGAAGGCGTCATGGCTTGCTTCGCCAATGCTCCAACGTCCAAGCTTACTCCCGATTTCAAGGACGATTCGGTCTTGATGTTGTTGTTATGATTACCACCTGGAGTGCTTGGAGTTAGAATGTTGTTGGACAGTTTGGTGCTTTGGGCTGAATTGTCGATCGTAAGAAGTTTGTCAACCTAAAGAAAATGCTAGTTTTAAATTCATAATTTTGACATGCCATTATTATCAATGAAGTTGAAGTGAGTTCAAAATGCCCTGGAATGGTTAAACAACTTAGTAAGTAGTTCTGGACTATTTCAAGGTTAACTTCGTTTTTTTTTAATTAAACCCACACAGTTTTGACGCCGAAATGCTTTATTGTAGCAAGTGTTGAACCTTTTGAAATTTACCAGGTACCTACCAGCCATACTGGGATTTATTATGTTCCACCTTGAATCTCCAAATATAGGTACGCGGGCTGCCTTTTATATTTCGGGATTAGAGAACAAAAACAACTCATCGAAAATAGCTTTATTGTTTTTCAAAATATTCCCCATGAAAATCTATACACTTTTGCATGCGTTTGAACAATTGTCGAAGCACTTTTTCCACTCTGATTGAGGTATCTCCAAAACATGCATTCTGAACGCAGCAACCGCTTCTTTAGGTGTCGAAAAACGTTGACCTCTCAGTTTGTTTTTTTACGTACGGGACTAAAAAGAAGTCATTTGGTGACAAGTCAGGACTATACGGCGGATGACTCATCAAATCGATGTTTTGAGTGGTCAAAAATGCAGTTGTTTGAGCCGATGTGTGAGAACTCGCATTGTCGTGGTGAAGAGTGATCCGTCTTCGGCGGTTGGTTTTCCTCATTTCTTCGAAGACAACTGGCAAACAAATGGTTGTGTACCACTCAGAATTGACTGTTCTGCGTTGTTCTAGTGGTACGGTTACATCATGTCTAGTTTTTTCGAAAAAACGGGCGATCATTTGCTTGGAAGTGCTTCGTGCGCGAACAACTTTTGTTGGATTCGGCTCATCTTGAAACACCCATACAGTCGACTGCTGTTTACTTTCGGGCTCATACGCGTTTTGAAGCACCGCGATCGTATTTTTTGAGCTTTTCTTTCGACCAATCGACACGATTAACAAATTGTGTGAGATCCAACGCGAACAAATTTTTTTGACATTCAAATGTTTATGCAATATTGAATGTATGCTGGTCCCGCTAATGTGTAAGGTTGACTCAATCTCACGATAGGTCACATGCAATATCAGTTCGCGCACAGCATCAATGATTTCCGGAACAACAACTGTTTTTGGACGACCTTCACGAAATTCGTCTTGGAGTGAACTACGACCTCGATTGAAATCACCATACCATCGATAAACAGTGGTCCTTCATGGAGTTTCATCGCCAAAAATTAAATTAAGTTCATCCATGAACTCTTGCTGACTTAATCCACGTCGAAAGTTGTAAAAAATAATCGCACGAAAATGTTCACGATTTAATTCCATTTTTTTGGCCGAGATGAATCCTTTAAGTTACTGTAAACAACACAAAACGCTCCTATGTCAGAACGTTCTGAGTACGTATAACCTCAAAAATGTCAAAGTTTACGATAGAGCTGTCAGTTGTCAGATTGCAACACTAGGGTTGTCCAATCCCGAAATATAAAAGGCAGCTCTCGTACATGTACATACGTGCGACGTTATTTACAAACAAATCATTACATCGTCTATCGCAAGAGTTAATACAAATTGTTTTTATCGTCATAGCTGATACGGAAACTCACAGTTCGACTGCTTCCACAACCAAGACGGTGGTGAAGAAAGAAAAAAGCCAAGAACCCAAGGGGTAGCCCTAAACCCTTCCATCCACCTATATCTGAGGTTTAAAGAAACGTGATCTTTGCACGCTATCAAGAAATATATTGTTGCCAACTACAAGGTAGATGCCGAGAAAGTAGCGCTACAGAAAAACGTGCATCTGGTTCCTTTAAATTGGCAGTACCGTCCTCTTCAGGAGCTTCAGCGGCGAAACCGGTTAGCAGGGAAAAAAAATTGGGACTGAAAGTAGAGCAAAGACGTCACCTTCAGAACGAGGAGCTGTCAGCAGTGGACTGCGAGGCAGCAAAAAAAAACCTACCACAGCTGCGGAGTTCTCATCGTAAGTCAAAAAAATATTAAGTACACTTCCCCCAAGGCGAAACAAGCAGCTTCTCCAAAACACAAGAAATAAATAGGAAACAACTCCATTGACATTATCTTCACCAAAAATAATTTGTGGATAAGTCAGAGCCTCTAAATTTTTTCTATATATCCGATATTGAGAGGTCAAGTTCACAGTCGCTACCAGGGGCCAGTGAGGAACCACAAGCCCCTGGTACTTAACTCCCGGATATTTCACCTTTAATAGGGTCTCTAAGTTGTAAATGGGGGTAAACTAAGAACATAACTAAATCCAAAACTTTCTGCTACCTATGTCCAGCTTCAAAACTGTAAGGTTCCATTAACAAAATTGTAGTTGACCTTGAATTGAAGTTCAAGGTCAAGATCACCATCAGATGGTCATATTGGTATGTTCGACGGGTAGTTTTCAAATTACTCAATCCGTCCGGGACATTTTGAACACAACTTCAACTTCTCATTATTACGTTAAAAATTTGCAAAAGAAAATGTTAATTTTTAATTACCAAAAATTTTATTATTAGAAAAAAATATATTTACGGGGTGCTTACAGTACTGGACACTAAAATAAAATAAAATAAACTCAATATTAATTACATAAATCAGCGAAATGCGTTCAAATTGGTTTTGATTAACAAATATATGAGAAGATGGAACCTATACCAAAACATAATAACATAATATCTACAAAAAACTAGCTAGTCTTAAGAAAATGTCTTAAACGCGAAAAATAAGATCTTGAAGGAGACTTAGTCTCCAGTGCCTACTGTTTTGTTCAGTTTAGTAACATTAACAATAACAAAGAGAGGTCTGAAGGACGTTTTAACATTTTCAAGCCTAAAAATTTCTGATGAAGAAAGAAATTCGGTGACATATTTGGTAGGTTTGAAAATTCCCACAGTTTTTATTCTCTAAGGGTGAACAAAACCCCCTGTCATCCAAGGGCGTTTATTGCATTCCATGGTGAAGAATCGTATGTAGGTCAAACAGATCGGTTTATAACAACGTGCTTAAATGAACACAATTGTTGTTTGATAACAGGTTTTCTTTCCCAATCTGGTGTGGCGCAATACCAATGTGAACAATCCATAAGACTTTCTTTGGCAGCTTGTTTGAAATGGCAGATCTCCACACCATTTCAGCAGGAAGTTACATAAGGCTGTTAAGTTCGTCAAATATCGCCAAAACCCGACAGATCTTTTGATTAAATTAGGCAATTATCTTCGGAGAGACAACAAACGAAAGTAGGTTTCTTCAGAAGGAACGTATCAATTTGAACGCAAATCGTGATCAGGTTTTTAGGTTAGGCTGTTAACTTACAGACGTGGCACCCTCATCATCTCTAATGTTATCGGCCAATAGTAAAGGTTGTGTGGACCTCGAATGAGGCATTATGAATGAGGTTTCCCAATTGTCCGAACTGTCAGGCAATAGTTTTTCTACTGAGGATGTAGATTCGATTTGGTCTGGAGTTGTTGGGTTCGTGTGATTTGGTATAAGATAATCTGAGGATGTAGGTACCACCTTGAAAAAAAAACAAGCAACATGGTACAGGTTAGGGGCTAAATACGGCATTCCAGCTAGATGAATTAGTAAGAGGGTTAGTAAATTTACATCAGAAAATAATTTGAGTTCTAGCTATAGTGATGATATATATTACTTTTTATTTTTTATTTCATTTGATCCAGTTTGTCTTACGTTTTCAAATAATGCTTTTTATTAAAGACTAACTATTCCAATCATTTCTGTTTGTAAATTGCCCAGATAGTTGATTGCTATAATTGATCAAGTATGAATGTCATATTAACGAATATGTTAAAGGATTAACTGAGATTGGCTAATTTAAAACTAACAGTTAACTTTAATTCTAGTGCAAATGCAAAATATGAAGAAAAACTCAAATCGATCTAGATACATTTTAAATAATAATAAATGCAACAAATACATGGTGCTGAAGTACCCGGCCCTACCTAGAGATGGCGGTAGTTATTTGATCAATATCAGTCTATTAGAATGTACACGTTGATAAGTATTTGTTTAGTAACCATAAATGGTGAACGTTTTCAGTGAATTTGGTAAACTGGAGCAAATTGGTCAAGCCCTCAACAAAACCAATATAAAAGATGAGCTAGATTCTATTATGGCTTTAAACAAATTGTCTAGAATTAGGAACAGAATATTTGGGTATCAAACACGAAAAATTAAACTCAAATTATTTTCTGTTACTTTAGTTTTATGAATAGTCAGTCTATTAGTAGTTTCTCAAAAAAATCACCACCAAGCATTTCTTCTCAATCCCATGCCTCGATACTTGGATTCTTTTGACAACTTACATCATTTACCTGCAGGCAATTGTCATCGGAGCTAGTAGGTCTCATGAGGGTTGTGTCTCTTTCGTTAGAGGGTGGACGTTGAAATATCGGAAGCGATGCTTCCATCACTTGGGGATCTTGAGCACAATAACCTAACCTTTCCAATATGGTACCGAATGTTGGTCTTTGTTCTGGAGCGGGATGCCAACACTGGGTCATTATACCGTAGACTGGACCTTAGAACAAAAGCGGTTCATTACATTTCCTTATAACCAAAATAAGTCAGTCAATAGAGCTAAATTGAAGGCATTTTGGGACATCAAATTCAACAGCAAACTGCCCATACCATCTCTTCAGGAATAGTTCGTAGGTTATATCTGACATGACTTTAATAGCAAATTGATAGATCTGTACTTTTTAACAATTTTTTAAAGGTGAATCAAGAATTATAATATTTTTGTATTAAGCTTTTTTTGTTCATTGGAATATTTTAAAAATGATTGTATATATTGCATATTTCAGTACGTAAAATGCTCAATAAATTATAATGACATTAACATCCACGTAACTGACTACTTATTTGGACATGCCATTCATGACAAATAGGCAAAGACAAAACAGTTAGGTATTATTTTCTCCCCTGTTCCTCAACCGATTTTCTTCATTTTTGTTTTGTTTAGTAGCTATTGACGAGCTTCAGTGCAGAATGCTAATATTAATTTATAATATTGGTTTATTCATTAAATAAAATATAATAAAAAATTCATTATTTACGTCCACACTGTCAACTGTCAACGCCAAACAAATAATACTGACAGTCTGACAGTGACAGTGCCGCCAGACGGTTAAAACTCAAAACATTGAGTAACTATATAAGCAAGTCTAAAATCCTTCATTGCGTACTTATCTACTAATTCTTGATTGTTTCTTGGCAACGACTTCAAAAATATACTAGATTGGTAGGTAATTAATTTGTACAGAATGAGCACCTTTTAATGTTTACATTTTTTACTTCTTGGGTAGGTACCTAACAACATTGAATGTGTTATTTATTTGCTAGAGTTGTATTTTGTTATAATAATTTTTAGCTTTTTAGTTATAGGTGGAAGTCGGTTATATATTTTTTTTTAATGTTTTTTCTGAATTTACTCAGCGAAAAATCCTCCGATAGGGGCTTGTAAACACTCATTTTAAAGGTTTTCCGATTCCAAGTTTTCATAACACAAGCAAAAAACAAAAGAAAACAACATTTTTATGGGTTTATGTTGTTTAAATGTCTATTAACTATTACTAATATGATGGCATAAGCGGTTGCTGTTGAATTTTATGTCACTTAAAAACCTCTATTGACTGGGGTAAAATGTATGAAACACGATTTAAAAAAGTTCGCAATACCTGGACAGTTTGCAGGAGGATCTAACCTTCCCCCACTAGTCACTAACTGCATAACATCTCTATTTGCACAACCTGTATAAGGCATGTAGCCCATCGACATAATTTCCCACAACAGGACTCCAAAAGACCACACGTCAGTCTTACTGGTGAATATGCCATCCAAAAATGCCTCTGGAGGCATCCATTTAATAGGTAACATGGCTTTACCACCTTTCCTATAATAGTCCGATCTAGAATGGAAAACAATAAATCTTTAGTTGCTAAGGTATATACGTAGGCTGGACGATACAGTAAAATTATTGTTAATGATATTAAAAAAAGTTTTCCTGAAATTTTGAGCACGTGATAACAATATTAAGTGATGCTTCATCGCAATTGTTCATTTTTTAACAGTTTTTTGCCAAAAATTCGGACTTAATGGAGTTTAAATTTTTTTTCAATCCCATATCCTTGTAGAAAATTAAATTCCCCACAAAAAAGCTGTCTTAGTAAATTTTAGTAGGACGAGCCATTTCTCTGTAATCAAGCCTCAAACATTGGTTTACTTTTTCAATTTTTTACTTCGTATTCGGGATTCACAAAACGACCTTAAATATCAATATTTTTATAAGATCTTGATGATTCTTAAAGGAAATTTGGTTTTAGTACTTTGTTTGATTTTTTTACTCTCTCGGTTTATTTGTTGCTAAATGATTTGAACAAATTTCCTCCTCATGTTTTAATAATGTCTATATGATTCCTTAGTTTTAATGGAAAGATTCTAAAAAACTGTCATGATAAAATTCGACGTCCTACAGTATTTTGTTTTAGTACATTGTTTGAATTTTTTTACTCTCTCGGCATTATTTGTTGCTAAATGATTTGAACAAATTTCCGTCCCATCTTTCAATATTGTCTATATGGTTCTTTAGATCTAAAGGAAAGATTCTAAATAACTGTCGCCAACCCCATTTCTGAGGATCTTGGAGAAATCCTAATCAGGTTTGCACCTGCACATACGTCCGGAAAATGTGGTGGCGGACAACCCTTTTCATTGGTGGGAGTAGTGCGAGGTTATTCATTTTATTTCCAGTCACTGACTTTGCAAAGCGATGGAATCTCAAAATATTAAATAATTTTTTCCTGCTTATTACCGCCATATAGGACAATAAGGAATTGTTCTCCCGCACAAGTTGACATCTCCGCATCGACATTTTCTTATTTAAATAAAGCCATCGATGACCGTGGCTCCGGATTCTCTCGAGGCTGTTAATAAATTTCGACTTTCCAATGTTATAAAAAGAAGATATGTTATGGCTACCGCTAAAAGCGTGAATGAAAAGATTTGTTCTCAAGAATTCACTTATCATGTTTGAAACTGTTCAAAGAGAACAGTTTTGCCGGAGTATTTCCTTTTGTTGGCTTGAGAAAAAATATATTCTCTTTGTACTGTGCAAGTCCGGTGATTAAAACCTATAGATCGATCGTAATTTCTGTCCAAAAAAAAAAACAAAATGTAGGTCTGAATCCGCTCTACAAGTTTCATCTCGGCCAGTAGATGAATAAGGAAAGTACTGGAGCGGAAGTCATCGAGTTCTTGCCGGGAGCTGCTGCCGAGCTGTTGGTGGTTGTTGTTTGGATAAGAAGAATAAATCAAACACATTGTATTGTGGGTTGCGTATGTCGCAGGGGTGTGCGCCCTCTTGCGGCGAAAGTGTTAATTTAAACGGTGTCTTTGCACAATACAATGTCTTTGAACTATCAACACCTCGGCAGCAGCTCCCGGCGGGAACTCGATGACGGGGTGCCTTTATGTCCACTTCCGCTGATTTAGACCCTGAAATGTTTTGAAATATATGATTTTTCATTAATTGAAGTGTCATTTTCAAGAAATTCTATAAATACAGAAAATGTATGTATTTGCTTTATTAGGAATTTAGGAATTAGTATTGACCTTGGCAGGGCTTGTAAACAGATCGGGAATTAAACGTATCAAATTCGCGGGAGAATATGTACACTGGAGTTTTCCAAGAGTAGATTACTGCAGCTTCTGTTTAAGTACCTCAGATCGAAAAATACTTCTGTAATGTAAAAGTGGAATATCCTATCTCACGGAACTGGTATACTTGGATAGAACATCACATTGCTGATATGTACGAGGGTGAATCAAATATGAACCGGATTTTTGTTTTAAAAATTTTATTGGTACGATCAATACAAATTTTAATACATATTATTTTTCTACATAGTCTCCTCTCTTATGTATACATTTTCCCACCGAATCGGAAGTTTTTTAATACCTTTCTCAAAGAATGAAACTGGTCGTGTCGATAACCAATTGCGCACAAACGTTTCTACACCTTCGTTGTCCTCAAAGTGGTGGCCTCCCAGTTCTTCTTTAAGTGTCCCAAACATGTGGTAGTCACATGGCGACAAATCAGGACTGTAAGGCGGGTGTTCAAGGGTTTCCCAATGCATTTTGTTCAATTTTCCTTGAGTCAATGCAGCTGTATGTGGCCGAGAGTTGTTATGCAACAGAATCACACTTCGGATAGACAAATCTCGCCTCTTTTGCCGATAGGCAAGTTTCACTTGTTGGAGTAGTTCGCAGTAATACTCAGCATTAATTGTACGGCGTTCGTGCAGAAAATCGATCAGCAGTACGCCTTCAATCAGCTCACGAATTGCCTAGATATTCGCCTCATTGATGCTTGTCGTGGGACGGCGTGCATGAGGCTCATTTTCCACTGTCTCTCGGCCATCTGAAAACTTTTTGTGCCAGTCGTACACTTGGGTCCTTGAAAGTGTTTCATTGCCGAACTGTGCAGATAGTCGACGCAAAATTTCAGACGGTCTAACGCCCTCCCGCGCCAAAAATTTGATAACAACACGTTGCGCAACAGACGTATGCACCTCTTGCTCTGATATGATGCTACTAATAGCGCATCGACTACGCCTCGCCAAACCGACGAACTCCCCTCTTCTTAACATCCCTACCTAACATATATCGAGACGTCACGCCACTCGAATTACCTACAGGGCGACAAACAGAAAAGTCCAGTTCATATTTGATTCACCCTCGTACATTACAAATATTTAAGAGCCACTTGCTCTTCCTTATGCCCCTTGTGTTGGTAATCAGTAAGGCATGATAAAGACATCCTCTAGTCTCTGGAGTACTTAAAGAATAATTGCGACAAGTAATTGCTCCAGTTTTCTATTGACCTGGACGTAGCCCGGATTTAAACCCTATTGAGTATATGTGGGACAATCTGTATAGAAGCGTAATTCCAGGGAATTGATGGTGGCTAAACTTTAGGAACTGCAGGAGTTGCTAAAACCCAAATGGTAAAATATGAACCAAGCCAAATTGGGGGAACTGATTGGAAACCTGTAACCACGTTGTCATGGAGTACTAAATTCAATTTAATATTTCAAAAAATGTATATCATTTGTCCTCGATTTATCATTTCTTTTCAAAATATTTCATTAAACAAAAAACTAAACCGTTATTGATATAAATGAAGAGGACAATAGTTTTCCTTGTTCAGAAATGACAGTGATAGGTACGACTAGTGCTTTACCTGTAAACATCTCTCGACATTCCAAAATCAGCTATTTTTACCACTCTTCCAGGTCCTTTTGTAGTTAATAAGCAGTTCCTAGCAGCTATATCCCTATGTATAAACCTATTATCTTCCAGGTATTTGCAACCTTTCGCTACATCTATCGATATGAGTATCAGATCTTTCATAGTTAGAGGACTTGCCCTTTCCTGAAATTAAAATTTTTTAGAGTCACGAAAGTGATCACCAATATTAATCGAGACTTACAGGCTTTGGTCTGGACTCCCTTAAAAAGTTTTTCAAATCTCCTCCAGCTAAAAGCTCTAGAACTATAAACCTGGGGTGCTTGTCAAAACAGACCCCAATAAAATGAACAATATTTGGATGGTTGAATTTTGACATAATCAGTGCCTCCATAAGGAAATCCAACTCAGCCTGAGATGTTGACATTTCTGGTAAGGTTTTTACAGCTACAGGCATCTCGACTGTATCGCAAGGTCTTTGGCGGTAGAAACCTTGATAAACTTCTCCAAAGGCGCCTTGACCTAGGGCTCTGTAAAAAAAATGTGTCCAAAATCAACTTTTAAAAACTACAATATTGTTAGGAATTTTGTCTATGGCTATTTTCTGACAACCTTAATGCCATCTGCAAATACGTTCACAATTGTACTCGAATAAAGAAAGTCGTAGAGTAATTTAATGTTTTGTAAATGAGATAGTTAATCTAGGTAGGACTTTGGTTCTATGACCTGTTTTTGTTTATACTCGTTCGGTGCTAAACTAGCCTAAAGTATCCCTCCTCCTTTATCCAGAATTTTATCCATGGCATTAGATACAATGGAATTCAGAGAACTCTACAAATCCATAGTGCACTGAGATTTTTTGGTCAGAAACTTTTATTGACAAAACTCACCATCACCAGTAGAATATCGAACTTTCGGCATAATCCTTGGCAAGAGTGCCCAATAGAACATTTATAAAAGAAGAGACAATTAAGAAGCTAGATTAACAAATTAGAGACATGAAATTGACCAACAGACATATTAATCCTCATCACGAATAAAACAGAATAGTACGCTAAACTTTTGGACTAGAAAATTCGATGAAAACGGTTATGCTCTTCCAAAGCTGAGCAGGTAGAAGAATCGAGAACTATCTGTAACAGTAATCAGTTGATTTCAGACACGGAATTCGGCACGAAATATATGATTTGAAATGATTCTCCACGCACCTTGTGATGTATATAGATAGAGACGAAATTGTAGATAAAATTGATGAGTTGAGTTGATTTTTGATGTTGGCATTGATTTAAAATGTAAACGAAAACCTTTTTTGAAAAGTAAAGTTCATTTGTTAAAACTGCATATTACAATAAATCGAAACTAGGTATAGTGTCTTCTCCAGAACTTACTTCACAAGTCTCAGCTGTTCACGTGGGATATCTTTCAAATCCTTAAGCGTATAAACGACCCCACCGAATTCATAGTTAGGGTTGTATTCAGTCATCATACTGTCAGATGCTACTCGAAGTCTATCTAGTTGAAAATCGGGTCCTGACAGTATCTTTCTTCTCATTATACCTGAGGTTTTCTGCTGATATCTGTTATCTGCAAAAAATAGAATAAAAATTTGTTGGTTCCACTACTTAAAAACTTACATAATACGAAGCATACAACTCCAAATGTGAGAATCAAAAAGAAAAGCGTCACTATGAGACTTGTAACGAACCACGTTGGATATGGATTGTCCGAAGAAGCTTCAGGTGTGGCTAAAATCAACATAATTAATATTAGCAACACACAGCCAAACAAAAATTATCAGCCGTACTAACCTATACAGGTCTTTTTATTGTCTGCCAATTGCCAATTTTTGGGACACACACAACTAACTTCCGACCTTTCTATATCCAAGGCTACGCATTTGTAGCCACAATTACATCCATCTATTTCTGGAATGATTAGCACAAAACCTGGACCGGGATTTTTACCAGGCTGCACGTCGGAAAGCTCGAAACACTGTCTTAGCAGGATTGAGAAAGGAAAAACCTCCTTCTCCGTATGTGATATTCTTCGTGACATTTCCCACAGGACCACCACCGTTGCCTCCAGCATATCCACCACCCCCACCACCATACCTGAAATATAATTAAGCGTTTAATAAAAACAAAGAATCAAGTTGATTTGTAACTTACTGGCAACCCCCGCCACCCCCTCCGAATCCCCCGTCACCACGTTCGTCTGTGGAATTATAACAAGCTTTGCCGCCTATGCCGCCATCTAGTAATGATCTTCCCATCATTTGTTTGTGTGTTATATCTAGTATGCCGGTGTATTTGTTCCAACCTCCGCCAGCCCCAGCGGTTCTATATAAACACAATAAATGTAATATTTCTATTAGTTCAGTTGCACATATGTGAATCGCCTCTCTATGCAGTAAAAATACAGGAAGACAAGCCAAGCCACTAACAGGAAGACATTATGGAATGTTATAAATACATCTTAATTGCATTAATTTAATAAGGCTTTCAGTGCCCGCGATATATTTCATTTTGTTTGAAATATTTTTGGCGCAGTCAGCAGGATACATTTCTTGTGAATTCGTTTTATCAACTTCAAGATCCTGTAAACCGTCCTTTGTTTTTCGTTAGTTCTAACTATTTTCATAGGTAGTTAAATATTTTACTTTGTCATATTTTTGATTTGGGTAAGTGAATTGAATCATTATTTAGGTTTATAATAGGTAATAATCTAATGTTTTGAAAAATAGACGAAATTCAATAGAAATGTGTTTTGTTTTTGAAAGTTGTATCCTGTTATTCGTCTTTAGACACTTTTAACCCTCATCGAATTCTGTAGGACAATTTCGAGCGATAAAGCTGAACACTTGGCTCAAAAGAAAACAGGGACTCAAAAACATAAACTAACACGACTTATTACAAAACAAAATCTCGGTATCACCTCACTCCCTCAGACGGCCGTTCACAACTTTTCTGACTTCCCCTTAGACTCTACTAGTTTACACCACCTATCCAAAGGTTTCAATTTCGCAGTGACGCCAAAAATCATCCCAACTGAAAAAATAATTTCTCAAGATGAGGTAGCTATGGTTGAACTAACAGATATTGAGGCTGAAGATACTCGTCAAGACATTGCTAGAGTACTCCGCACATCAAAGCCACCAAAATCAAACCTAAATCCGACGAAAGGACATGCATTAAAACAACTACGTGACAACGATGACATAACTATTCTTCCTGTCGATTAAGGTAACACCACTGTTCTTTTCAACACTAAGGACTACAAGATGAATTCTCTACTAATTCAGCCTACGAAATAATTAACAATAATCCGACTACTTACTTAGAGAAAAAGATCATCAACAGAACACATCTTCCTCTTGATGTCAAAAAGACCATCATTCCTCGTGAAAAGTCTTCCCAAAATTTACGGACTACCAAAAATTCTTAAGCCGGACATTCCTCTTAGTTCCATTGTCAGTTTATTACAATCCCCGACCCAAGAATTAACCCGGTATTTAGCTAAAACCCTTCAACCTCTAGTCGAACAAGCATCCTCGTACATAAAGAACTCTTCTTCCTTCCTAGATATGTTAGGCGCTTATAGAATTTCAGAAAATGATATCCTAGTTAGCTTTCGATGTTGTATTTCTTTTCACTAATGTCCCCATTTCAGAAACGTTAGATGTTCTAAAAGCAAAACCTCTATCTCCAGTGCTTGCTAACATTTTCATGGAACATATGGAAACCCAGGCCCTAAACTCATCTAATTTAAAACCTTCCTGCTAGCTTAGATATGTTGATGATACTTTTGTCATTTGGCCTCATGACAGAGATTCGTTAGAATTCATTCTACAACACCTCAATGGTATACATTTTAACATTCAATTTAACAACACTGGAAAGCGTTCCTTCTGTACATTCGACGAGTCACTGACAAAATAACACGGATTCTACACTGAGATCAAATAAAGACAGTCTTCAACACCAGTCAAACTATAGCCAACTTAACCGAAAATCCTAAAGTTAAAGTACCTAACGCTACATCAGTCGTACCAACAGGCTTGCCAATCATCGAGTATACGAACATTCTTTGTCAGTTCGCAAAAAAGATCCGACTTCAGCTTCTCGCGTATCATCATATCCAAACAGGACACTCTATCAACTTCGAGGACAGTAGGACTATCATATCTATGAATTCCCTTAAGGCAATTATCCAGAATTCACGAGGCTATAGAAATAGGCAATTTTGTAATACTTTTACAAGATAATCCAATGAACAGTTGGAATTCAATTTTGCCTTCTATTGGTGTACTACCTTTTCAGTCAGGATGGAGGCAGTTAATGAAAAAATCTAGAGAGCTAATAACTGTCAAAATTTATTAGTCTATTTGCTGGTAGTGTGCTTACTTCGTTCCGTACATGTTTCCGGTATACGGAGGCTTCGTTGTGTTAATACCGTGACCGTGCTGGTCAGTGTATTCAGTGCTAAACTGTCCAAGACCAAGTCCTCCACCCCCTGCAGCCACAGCTAAAGGTATCTTCTCTCTGGCTGGATTCCTCTGAAAATCGATAGTAACCTTGAACAACCTGAACTTGTTTAGTTCAAGATTTTCTACTTACAACGAAAACATACGTTGCCCCACCACCACCCCCTCCTGTTCCCAGTAATTTCCATGGACAGAACAGCTCTTACACCTCCCTCGGCAGTTTTTGACTCTGAGTAGCAAGAAGAATTTTGGGCTGCGAAGCTCTGAAAAAGATAAAAAATAAGTTGATGTGTTCATAGATTTGGAAGATTACACATACCTTTAAGCAAGAGCTAGTACCCTCCTGTCCGACCAACATAAAATACTTCCTGATCCTTTCTGAGCTCTATCACAGTACTTATCATGGTGCCTCTAGAAGTTCCCATAGCTGAGCTGCCTTTTCCACCGCTGGCCTCCAGCCAAAATTATTCTAACAATACAAACGAGATATTTGAGAAATTATTGATTTTGCACTCTTAAGAAGTTTGAATATTTCTAGAAATCGATGTACAGTGAAGAGCGTGGAGTAGAAAAAATTCATTTAAAATTCAGGTGTTTTTTTGGAATTGCGTATGGTTTCAATAGGACAGATCGCCCCCGCTCTATTCGCGAACAGTGCCAGATTATCTTGACAATATTTTCCCAAATAGATGGATCGAAAGGAAAGGTAATATTGAATGGCCACCTAGGTCTCTAGAAATAAGCCCGTTAGATTTTTATCTTTGGGGTTACGTGAAATCGAAAGTCTACTTCAATAAGTCCGAATTAAAGAATAAAATTAGGGCCGAAATACAACGAACCCTGCGACAAACCCTAAATGAAGTGTTACGAGAATTTGAAAACCGTCTTAGGTATTGTCAGCAAGTTAATGGTCAACAATTTGAACATTTAATTTGATATGTTGATGTTTTATTTCTTCAATTTTGAAATAAATGTATTTTTTTAGTAACTGTTAATTTTAGGTATAGGACATTGTACATGAACAATACTTAAAATTCAATGCAGAATCCAAAAATAAAATAAAAAACAAATGTTTCCATTTGAAAAAATGAAGTCGATGGTCGCAATTTATTTCTGGCCCACCCTGTTTAAATGAGTATATCATCACAAAAACCGCAAGTCCAAAAAACAAACCGACGCGTCCGAGCGTTTTTCCAAAAAACCAACACCTGAATTGTAAATGAATTTGTTCCAACCCACGCGTCCTCACTGTATATTATAGGTTTGTTCCTACCCGATGCAAAAGCATACATTTGACGATCATCGTCATGTGCATTCAAGAAAACCTGTTCCAACCAAGTTATGGCAGTTCAGTAAACAATGCATCACGGTGTTCCAACCAAATAATGTACCGTTTCTGGCATCGTCATTCCAATCCTTGGTGAAGAGCAAGAATCGTTTGGTGATTCTTACTAATCATGCGCAGCAGAAACTGTCAATAAATTAAGGTTATGGAATGCAGGTCGCAGAGTGCAGACAACAAGCTTGTCACAAAACCGTTCCAACTAATATTTTTTGTGACTGTACAATGGTAGTACGTTGAACGATGCTAAATTCGCAGTTGCGCACAAATTCGATGCAGGCGATTTCGTGACAGTTTCATGGCGGTACGGTAGGAACAAACCTTATGTTATGTTGTGGTTTAAAACTGGACAAATAACCAATTCAAAAGTTGTTGACCACGCTGAACCTTTAACTATCGATTACTTTAATGAGCAAGTTAAAACACCATTCTTACGTATAGTAGCCGTCATTTGGTACTATCCATCTCTGTATGCCCGTCATACCAAATTCTTCATGCATCACTTTTGTTGAAGTACTAGTATTGTTATAGGCTTTGGTGCAAGCGTTTTGAGTCGGTCCAAATCTTCCTTTGGCGTTACAAGTTGATATAAGGTAGCCTGTAAGAGAAAGAAAGAACGATACATTTTTAATGATCACGATAACGAATTCACTTACGAGTAGCGTTAACAAAATCTCTATGCATTTCTTTTCTATCCATGTCGCATTCTTCGGGGTTCCAGTAGTTGTAGCAACGAAGCTCCTCTGGTGGTATATTGAGACCAAAACACTCTGGACTCAAAGATACATCATCAATGGCAATGTCGCTAATATATCGGTAACCCTTTTTCGCTTGAAAGGTGATAAAATACCTGCAAATATGAACATGTCATATATATACATATACATGCATATACAGTGATGGGCAAATGTGTGAAACCAAGTAAATATCTCTGGAATTATTAGAGATATCAAAATGAAATTTGGAAGGTGGATACTGCAGTAGATTGCCTATTTGTTTCCAATTTTTTTTACAATTTAGAACTTCCTGATTTACCGGAAGTAATGTCGATTTTAAAATTTGCAATGAAACACCCTGTATAGTAATTTAGATTCTGATGAAACATTTTATTGCGAATACAAAAATATCGGGTTTGATATTGTTTACTTCAATACCTACCGACATATTAACAGAAAAGTAACTAAGGAAAGAAAAAAATCGATGGTTGCTAAACTCAGTTCAGATTTCATTTACGCCCGATATAAACAAACCACTCGGTAAGGATTAGTATTTCTATTGGCCAATCGGTGGCATTATACCGTCACAGCCAACAGCACTGCTTGTTCCATAGTCGAATACTAGTAGAAGTGAAAGCAGAAGGCTACGAGAATTATGCGAACCGACCTGAAGAGGGCAGATGTGACTCTGCCGAAACGTCGTCATTTTACCATCGATCCCGGCAGGGATCAGTTATCAACTACGCGGTTGAATTCCCGGAAACCATCTAATACATTTAGTGCCCGCGAAAACTTAAAAGCCTATATATATATATACAGGGTGTCCCAAAAGTCCCGGAACGGCATTTTATCTCGGCGGGAACGCATTTTAGAGAAAAATGTTTCAAACAAAACTTGTAGGATTCGTCCCTGGCTATCGAATTGTGACCTTGATTTTGACCTTCAAGGTCATTTCAAGGTCAAGTCGATTTTTTCAAATGGGACAACATATTTCTGACCTCGGAAATGGAAAGATCGGAAAATTTTACGTTCAAATATGTCCTTGACCATTTTTAAAACTTGACCTCTGGTGATCAGTAAGGGTGTCCCAAAAGTCCCGGAAAGGCATTTTATCTCGGCGGGAACGCATTTTAGAGAAAAATGTTTCAAACAAAACTTATAGGATTCGTCCCTGGCTATCGAATTGTGACCTTGAATTTGACCTTGACCTTCAAGGTCATTTCAAGGTCAAGTCGATTATTTCAAATGGGACAACATATTTCTGACCTCGGAAATGGAAAGATCGGAAATTTTTACGTTCAAATATGTCCTTGACCGTTTTTAAAACATGACCTCTGGTTGTCAGTAAACGTCAAGTCGAGGTCAAGAACAACTTCGTTGAGTAGCTCGTCAAATATGGGTTTAAAAAAACGTTTCAAGAACTAAGGTTTAGGATTTTTCCACGGCAATGCGATACTTAGTATGGCTACGCAACGAAGTTGTTCTTGACCTTGACTTGACCTTCACTGACCACCAGAGATTAAGTTTTAAAAATGGTCAAGGACATATTTGAACGTAAAATTTTCCGATCTTTCCATTTCCGAGGTCAGAAATATGTTGTCCCATTTGAAAAAATCGACTTGACCTTGAAATGACCTTGAAGGTCAAAATCAAGGTCAAATTCAAGGTCATAATTTGATAGCCAGGGACGAATCCTATAAGTTTTGTTTGAAACATTTTTCTCTAAAATGCGTTCCCGCCGAGCTAAAATGCCGTTCCGGGACTTTTGGGACACCCTGTATATAAAATGACAATACTACGTATAGTATTCAAACTTACTTATGAGTGATATTGGGTAGGATAATAACATGGCGAACCCATTCTTCACCGTGGTCTTCGTAACTCCAAAGTATTTCTGTTGGTTTGTTTTCCGAAGGAAGAATTTCGTGAACATTTACAGCAAGACCACTTTTATGCTTCCCAAATTTATTTAAATAAAAACGTATCTGTAATAAAAGACAACTTTAAGTCAACTTTTAACTTATTTTATAATGGCAAATCTTTCAAAGAAATATATTCCCAGAATACTCTTGGACAATGATATCTCTCTGTATAAAATTTCAGCTTTTATATGGGTTCACAAAACTGAATAAAACATTAAAAAATATACAGGGTGAGTTTTTTTGATGATCAGTATGGGGATCTCGGAAACTAGCAGAGATAGAGCAATGGTTAAAATTGGGAAAGATTTGCAGTTTTACTGGCCCAATTTAATGACATTTTCGGATTTTTGTAAAAAGTCATGACTTACTAGATATTTTGAAAAAACGAAATTCTGTCGATTTAGTCAAATCCCTCTAGCTCCTTTGTTTTTGATTTTATAAAAAAAGTGTAAATATCAAAATTGAAAGGATTTGTATCCCGAATATGATTGTCATGTCCTCGTTTGCGTGGCAGCTCTCGTTTTCCAGATGTGACACAAACTTATCTTTTTTTGAATGGAAACCATAAGTTGGCTATGACCTCAAAAAATCGGACATTTTTAGAACTTTTTAACGATATAATACTCGATATAGTTATTCATAAAAATAACGGAGTTATGGATGCTTTTCTCTCTTATTTTCACTTTTAACGTAGGTAGCCAAGAAAAAGATTGTTTTCACTTTGACGTTTCCTCATTTGGGAGTAATTCCATTAGTAGTGCTGAACTGACAGTCGTTATTGACAAGTTTTCGTGATAAAATGGAATATTCTAACGAAGAAAAACTGAATATGGTGGAATATTATATCATATGCCATAAAAATGCAGTTCGTGCAGCTGAGGAATACTTTCATAGATATTTTAATCATCGTCAACCTGCTCTATGTACATTTAAGAGGCTTTACGATAGTTTACGCAGATCTGGATCTTTTACTAAACCACCAAGGGAACGTAATCAAAATAACGAAGCAGCACAAATAAATGTTTTGGCAATGGTAAATCATAATCATCATAATCCATCTACATCAACTCGTGAGATTGCGGCAGAAGCAGGCACATCTCAACGAACTGTAGTTAAGGTACTGAAAGCGCACAAGTTCCACCTGTACAAACTTTCAGTTTCTCAAGCTTTGCATGCAGGTTTAGAAACATGTGCCTTGACAATCCACAGTTTCCATTAAAGGTGTTATGGTCAGATGAAACTAGATTTACTAACTGCGGTATGTTCAATAGATACAATGAGCATATCTGGGCTAAAGAAAACCCTTTCCATGTAGAACAAAGACGACGAAAATTTGGTTTTACTATTCTAGGGCCTTTTATCTATGACGAATCACTTACTGGGGAGCGCTACTTGCATTTCTTGCAATACACATTTCAAGACATGTTGCATAATTTGAATTTGAGAACTCGTTTAGAAATTGAGTGGTTCCAACATGCTGGAGCACCTGCTCATAACTCGTTATTAGTAAGACAACACCCTTAGAAAACGAGAGCTGTCACGCAAACGATGACATGACAATCAATCATATTCGGAATACAATTCCCTTCAATTTTGATATTTACACTTTCTTTATAAATTCAAAAACAAAGGAGCTAGAGGGATTTGACTAAATCGACAGAATTTCGTTTTTTCAAAATATCTAGTAAGCCATGACTTTTTACAAAAATCCGAAAGTATCATTAAATTGGGCCAGTAAAACTGCAAATCTTTCCCGATTTAACCATTGCTCTATCTCTGCTAGTTTCCGAGATCCCCATACTGATCATCAAAAAAAAAAAAACTCACCATGTATACATGTATTAATGGCTATAATTAGTATAACAGAAAAGGTATTTGACAATTATTGTGACATTGCAACAGATAAAATCCCCCCCCCCAGTGTCACATTTTGTCAAAAATCGAAAATAACCTTCCAAATCGCAACATGTAAATAAATGAACCTTCAGCGGAGTTTTTGGTATCGCTAGATGATTATTTAGCGATAATTCTCATTTAACAAAGTATCTACTTGCAGGTATAAGTGAGAAGTTCCATATAGTAACTCCGAATTTATTATCTAACGTGACATTTTGTATTGCTTAAAACAACTCTATAAATTACTGTATAATTTTTTTTTATTATGAAAAAATACTTACTGCACATGAATTGTAATACCTAGATGATACGTTTCCATGGACTCTAGGTGGAGGATTGAAATCCACAGTTCTAACTGTGGCTGATGTGGCAAATTTTACATTTTCCTGTAGCATATTAACATACAGGTAGTATCCTGTCGAGTTTTTGTAAGTATGATCACAGTTGGGGCCTGTAAAATTTGTAGGTGTCGACCCATTGTGTCGAGCCCATACAAAATCTTGAATGCCTATGCTTTGCCAACCACACCAATCTTCCTCAAAATTACAACGCGATCCAGCGGGCATTAGGTCTATAAAAATAAGTTTAAGGAAAATCAAATTATTGCAAATAATTTATTGATATAACTATTACTTAAATTAGACGAGATCTGTTTGTAATAAATAACACCAGAAAAATCATTTGTACGAGGGCTGCCTTTTATATTTCGGGATTGGACAACCCTAGTGTTGCAATCTGACAACTGACAGCTCTATCGTAAAGTTTGACATTTTTGAGGATATAAGTACTCAGAACGTTTTGACATATGAGCGCTATATGTTGTTTACAGTAACTTAAAGGATTCATCTCGGCCAAAAAATGGAATTAAATCGTGAACATTTTCATGCGATTATTTTTTACAACTTTCGACGTGGATTAAGTCAGCAAGAGTGCATGGATGAACTTAATTTAATTTTTGGCGATGAAACTCCATCAAAGACCACTGTTTATCGATGGTATGGTGAATTCAATCGAGGTCGTAGTTCACTCCAAGACGAATTTCGTGAAGGTCGTCCAAAAACAGTTGTTGTTCCGGAAACCATTGATGCTGTGCGCGAACTGATATTGCAAGATCGTCATGTGACCTATCGTGAGATTGAGTCAACCTTACACATTAGTGGGACCAGCATACGTTCAACATTGCATAAACATTTGAATGTCAAAAAATTTGTTCGCGTTGGATTTCACACAATTTGACAATCGTTAAAAAAAGGCTCGTGTCGGTTGGTCGAAAGAAAAGCTTAAAAAAATACGATCGCGGTGCTTCAAAACACGTTTATGACATAGTGACAGGTGATGAATCGTGTATTTACGCGTATGAGCCCGAAAGTAAACAGCAGTCGACTGTATGGGTGTTTCAAGATGAGCCGAATCCAACAAAATTGTTCGCGCACGAAGCACTTCCAAGCAAATGATCGCCTGTTTTTTCGGAAAAACTGGACATGTCGCAACCGTACCACTAGAACAGTCAATTCTGAGTGGTACACAACCATTTGTTTGCCAGTTGTCTTCCAAGAAATGAGGAAAACCAACCCCAGAAGACGAATCACTCTTCACCACGACAATGCGAGCTCTCACACATCGGCTCAAACAACTGCATTTTTGACCATTCAAAACATCGATTTGATGAGTCATCCGCCGTATAGTCCTGAATTGTCACCAAATGACTTCTTTTTATTCCCGTATGTAAAAAACAAACTGAGAGGTCAACGTTTTTCGACACCTGAAGAAGCGGTTGCTGCGTTCAGAATGCATGTTTTGGAGGATACCTCAATCAGAGTGGAAAAAGTGCTTCGACAATTGGTTCAAATGCATGCAAAAGTGTATAGATCTTCATGGGAATTATATCGATGATTAATATTTGTTTTTGTTATTTAATCCCGAAATATAAAAGACAGTCCTTCGTACTTAGTGGTTGTTTAGTTTCTGCTTGAAATGAGGGCATTAAGTTTATGTTTTTTTTTAAACGTAAATTGTGGAAATTGCCATTGTAGTGTTATAAGTTAATTATTAGAATGAGTTTTCACCAAAGTATCGGCCGAATCAATTCAGGAACCACATTAAACGAATCCATAGGGCCAAAATAGATTGAAGTTATTATGCGTCTGATCACGACGATCAAAATCAAAAAGGGGCTTGTTCTGGGTGATTTTATATGAGCCTACCTGGTGTAAATGTTAGCAGGAATTTACCAAGGACAGTAGGCGTTAATTGATTAGCTTACCACAATTCTGCGTTTCATCATCTCCATGTGGACAATCCTTCGTGATATCGCAAATACTAGTGTTGTTGATACAGGTCTGGGTTGTTTTACACTTGTACTGTTTGGATGAGCAGGTGTCGTCATTTTCTTGATAACAGTGAGTCAAATGGATATTGTCGAAGGCCACCGTCGCACCTTTTTCTAAATTGTCTGGTGGTTGGACTTCTAGCAGAATCGTGAAATTGCTGGAAATTTTTCCTACTGATACCATGTAATTGTGCCATCTGAAATTGACACAAAAATAATTACTTTATCTAACTATATTGTTTCTCCTCAGATCCATGGTAAACTGAATTAACTCCTTAATGTTCCTCAACCCGGCCATATTCTTTTTTTCTGTTTATTTGGACTAAATAAAACATTGAGAATGTTATTGGATGAAGATACATCAGAATGTTGTAAATGATAATAAATCAGTATCAGAACAAGCAATATAGAGTGTAAAAAACTCTTTTTCTTGCTAATTTCAGTTTTCTATATGAAAGAACGTAGAAATAAGAAAATGACCAGTTTTTTGTATTTTAATAGGTTTTAAATCACCACCAAGATCGTAATTAATACTTATGCTAAAAAAACAGTTCCTAGGCAATGGACAGGTCTTATTCATGCATATAGAAGTGCTATATTAAAATTCTTCTAATTATGTGTTTTCTAGCTAAATGTGAATTAATGAAATAATAAAGCTAGAGGTAACTATTGAATAGTGTTGCTCTTTTAAATCTTCGTATGGTGCTAGTTTCAAAAAAATAGACATTTTATTTCTACTATTAGGATTGCTTATATACAGGGTGTCCTATAACTAATGGACAATACGATAACTGTAGTTAGAGGCGGTAAAAATGTACCGATTAACACAAACATGCGTTAGTAAAACGTTTGTAGTAAACGATATACAAGGTCCTAAAGGACCAGGCACCTTTCTTATGGAAAAATGGACCTCCGTCAAATTGTCTGAAATTTTGGTATGTTGTAGGGGTTAATGTGCTGACAAAAAGAGTACATGGGCTCAAATAGATTCTCTTACTAGTTTTCGAGATACAGAGTGTTAAATATCGAAAACGCCGCATTTTTTATATCAGATTTCCAATGATAGACGTACTTTATTTCCGGTTATTGGAGAAATTGTGATTTGTACATTATTGGACATAAATATTTCACAAAACAATTGCCATAAGTTTTGGTGGATTACACGATATTTAAGAAATACGTAACATGTGATTTTGGAAAAATTCTTTTTTTTATTACAAAGTCGAAAACATAAGAAGATGTTATTGCACAATTAATGTCTCGTTAAAATAATAATTTCTTAGGTGTGCTTCATATAATATACAGTTTGAGCCTTAAATATAGCTAAAGAAGGCATATGTTATTTTTTCCTATTAAGGTGTCACCCTGTACGAACCATTCATGCTGCAATTTTAATAAGACATTAAACAGATATATTATCTGTCTCTTTATACTCATCGGGATGTTAAACTTATTGCAAGAACTATACTTATTGCAAAAATGTATTTTTTTAAACAACCCCGTAGTTTTAAATTCTCTCCGTCAACTTTGTATTTTATTACATTTTACGATAACAAATGTTCAGTGTTTTACTGAGCAGAATATTATTAAAATTATATGACTAGTTTTCAAGATATAGGGTGTTAAACATCGGAAATGTCTCCTTTTTCTTATCAGATTTCTAATAACAGATATTTTATTACAGAGTGTTTCCAATATATGTAACGTGTTTTTTTTTCAGAAAACTATTTTTTTTATTACAACTATAAATATTTAAGATGTAATCGCACAGAAATGAGTGGACGTGCCTTAAATACAGCTATAGTGGGCTGAGTAACCCTGAATTTGTACAATTTTTACACACAGTCGTAAATTTGTTATTGGTTTTCCTTATTATGGAAAAAATATAGATGTAGTACAACTCACACTGTATACGAATTTCCATTAACTGAGCAATTAGCTTATGCAACGTTATAATATGATAAAAAACATGTTACGTATATACACCCAGATATATTACCATCTGTCTCTGATTGAAGTTGACATAGTTTAACACTCAACGCTCAATAAAACACTGAACATTTGGATGTTAAACAGATTGCAAAAACTGTACATATTGAAAAAATGTATTTTTTAAACGACCCCGTAGTTTTAAATTCTCTTCTAATGTTTTCGACGTTGTAATAAAAAAATGATTTTTTCCAAAATCACATGTTACGTATTTCTTAAATACCTTGTAATCCACCAAAACGTATGGCAATTGTGCCGTGGTGCTTTGAGTTCAATATATGGAGCCGTTTTTCAAATATCAAAAAATTTCCAAAAACCAAATGTCAACTTTAGGACCCTGTATATCGTTTGCTACAAACATTTTACTGAGACATGTTTGTGTTAATCGGTATATTTATTTTTACCGCCTCTAACTGCAGTTATCATATTTTCCATTTGTTATGGGACATCCTGTATATGTGATGAAGTTAAACTCGAAAAGTATGCAACCTTTAACTGAAAAAGTTTATACTTTTGTTATGGTATGTACTTACGTTTTGTTATTGTCTCCTTTAATTAGCTTGAGCACTGTTGCCGTATGATTGACTTCACTGACTATATTAATAGTGCCGTCTTTCATTTGTTCCTGGTAAACCGAGAGCGCAAATTTGCAAGAAGAGGTCGTAGGACCAAAAAGGGGACTCTTCACTTGAAGGACTGGTGACTTGTAGAGAAGTCGCAATAGAAGATAGCTACCTGTTAACAATAAAATATCGTCATTTAATGTTTTCAGAGTTTCATGCAATAAAATACTCCTATGATGGTATCAATAAAATTGTCCCACTTTGTTAGTTGATAATTGTGCTAGATCATTCTAAGTATTAACTATTGTGGTCATTTTTCAAATTTTCATGTCACCCTCAAAAGAAAATGTTCATATCATAAGAAAAAAATCCGGCTTAGGCAGTTTTGATTCAATAGTTTGGATCATTTCTCAATTGTCTTCCAAAAATACTGCCTTACTCTCACCCACCATGTAAACGGCGTTGGACCGTGCGAACAGTTGTTTAGAGCGTTCTTACGTGTTCAGTCGTGCTAGCTCAAGGTCGATTTACATCAAACGAACAAAGAGCTAGAGCTAGAATAAGAACATTCTTTCTTGATCTTATGATGTAAACGAAAGCTCGTTTTCAGCGTTAACACCATAATATCAACGAGCTAGAATGAGAACCAACAACTAGAATTCTTGCACAATAGATGTTTGGATCAGCCGAACGAATGTTCTTTGCTCATTTGTGTGAATTCTGTGGTTGGTAGTGCTTCGCCATGTCTGACTCTGATAACTATGTATACAAATCGCTAGTACACAAGAACGCTTTAAAGAGACCGCTCGGGTGAGCACGTAAGAACGCTATAAGCAGCTGTTCGCACGCTCCAGCGCCATTTACATCGAGCGAGCGAGCATTCTTAGAATACTCCATAGAATCTTTGCAAACGTAGACAGAACAACGAAAAAATGTTCTACGTCTGTTTACACTGAAATAATTTGATAGAGTGGGGACAGAGTGAGCATTCGCTCGTCTAATGTAAATCGACCCTCACCCGAGCGGTCTTTTCAAAGCGTTTTTGTGTTCTAGCGATTTGTATCCATAGTTATCAGAGTCAGACATAGGGAAGCACTACCAACCACAGAATTGACACGAATGAACAACGAAAATTCATTCGGCTGATCTAAACATCTATTGTGCAAGAATTCTAGTTCTTGGTTCTAATTCTAGCTCGTTGATATTTTGGTCTTAACGCTGAAAACAAGCTTTCGTTTACACTGAAAGATCAAGAGGGAATGCTCTTATTCTAGGTCTAGCTCTTTGTTCGTTTGATGTCAATCGACTTCAACAAATAGGCTATATAAGATACAAGGCCAAAGCAATGTTATTTAGAGAGGAAAATGGCAATAAGTAGGTCATTTTACAAAAACTGCCTGATAATAGGTAAACTAGACCTATTTTAATCCCTAAACAGCGAAGTTTTAACTTTTTGTTCTTTACTTTGGTCAAGCCATATATCCAGTGAATATACTGAAAGCCGCATTATAGGTTTGATAACCACTTCCCAAACAGAATCCATTAAAATTGTAATGCTTTGAATTTTAGAATCATTTGAATTTTCATGAGTCAAAAAATAAACACTTTAATAAATATGTAGATCTATTTGGTTTGTAAAATAGACCTTTTTCAAGTATATTCAACCTGTTAAGCGATGGGTAGCATCCACCTAACTGTTGGTTAAGCAACTAATTTTGTCTGCCTAGATCTTCTGAATATTTATAATCAAATTAATAAGTATTTATTTATTTTAGTAAATAGAAATGCAATGTTGGCTTATTGTTTCAGTATCATAACATTGTATTGTTATAGTGGTGATATAAGTTCATCTTGATCAAACGCACAACAGATCAAATTGACTATTTAGCGGACAAGTGTGTTTTTCAAACCAACCGTTACGTGGTGCCACTCATTCCTTAACAGGCCGAATACATTACGTCAAACGCTAATATCGATTCTGGCAACATTACGAACTATCCCGAATGTACTGAATCTGAAGTTTAACCTAACCTAAAATGTATTGTGTCAATTTGTGATTTGTTTTCTATTTTACATTTCTTTCAACGAAATCTGTATACAAATTTCTAAAATAGAATGTTTGCCAAGGAACGGATAAATTTAAAGTAAGACATGCGATTTATTAAATAATTCAATTCTCTTTATTGTCAATTTGTTGCAGCAATCTATTAAAAGACGGAATTACTTTTACCACAAACGATGCCGCTCAAGGAAGACGACTTGTACACAGACGAAGACCGAGTATATGAAGAGAACCTAGGACAATATGCTAATCTCCAAGTGATCGGGGAAGAGTTACAAGATGAAGACACATACATAGAAGGTCAACCTTTTGAAATTATAGCTTCAAAAATGGAAAACCTCTTGGAGAATGGCAAGATGAAAAAACGCATTGTAAGGAACGGTTATGGTGACAAACCCCCTGACGGAGCTATTGTAAGGGTACATTACAATGCTTATCTCGAATATAGTGCTGAACCTTTTGATTCGACCTATGCAAGGACACGACCACATCAGTTTCAAATAAATGCAGGCCAAGTTCTTCCATGTTTGGACATTGCTGTACAGTCAATGTATTTGAATGAAAAATCACAGTTTTTGGTATCTCCAGAATATGCCTATGGAGTTTTTGGTTGTTTACAGAGGGTGCCTCCAAATTCTGACGTTCTGTTTGAAATCGAATTACTTGATATTGTGAATGTATCAGCTGCGATGGGATTTGAGGCCCTGACACCTGAAGACAAGAAGAAATTTCAAAACGTCTATGAATTTTGCCTAGCAATGTGTGCCAAAGGTAAAGACTTGTACCGAACTAATATAAAAGCTGCCATAAAAGAATATAATACAGCTGTTGGACATCTTGAAACTGCATTTATGGATACATATGATGACCAAGTAAAGCAGCAAGAACTTCTTTTGAAGTTATATACGAATCTCTTAGTTTGCTATACAAAGGTTGAAGAACCGAGGAAAGGTTGCACAAATTTTAATAAAATCAAAGAACTGCTAAAAGGTACAGACAAGCAGATCTCTGCTAAAGTTTTTTATAATAATGCTAAATGTTTACGAATGTTAAGTGAGTATGATTTGGCAAGGACAAGATTAATCAAGGCAAGAAATTTGGAACCAAAAAATCCAGAAATATTGAATGAATTTATAATTTTGGATCAAGAAATTACTGATTATAAGAAGAAAGAAATGGAGCAGGCCAAAGCTCTTTTGAACAGTGCAGAATGAAATATATATTTACCTACATGAGTACATGCTTTTTATTAAATTTTAGGTATTTTTGTTAATTAAAGATTATTACAATTGAATTGTTTTATAAATTCTTTAATTATAATCAATTAGTTACACTAAAAAGGTGTTTATCTACAAAGAATTCTATTTTTCTTGACCCCCCCCCCTTTCAAAGTAAATGATGTCCGTATATGATACATTTTTCTGTATCTCATGGAAATTACTGAATAGATGCCCTTATTTCAATTAACAAGAGTAAAATATGTAATAAATAAATAAAGCTTTATTGCCCAACAGTAAAAAAAGTATTAACAGGACAATATTAAGGAATCCATAAAAAAGCAGCTAGCAAAAAGTACTAAAAAATAACAAAAAAAATAAACAAATGCTTGATAACTGTGATATCAAAAATAAAGTTACAAAGTAAACTAAAAATTATAAACTAAATAAAGCATTGGCCCTACTCAAAATAACAAGCAAAGAGTCTACATGAATATCACATTCCCTACAAATAAGGTTGAAGTTTTGTGTCATACAAAAAACAGGAGAGTTTATGCCTAAGTTAGTTTTGTAGCGACTATGCCTAAAAATCACTGGATCTCTGAGAAAAACAGAAAGTACATTGAAATTAAGCTGTGATAACAAGTTCACTGCGTCTAATTTATTATGCAGAAGCTTGTATAGAAAAATGAGCGAAAATATTATTCGCCTGAGCTCCAAAATTTCCACATTAAATCTATTACACATAAGTTGCTCATTAACTCCTCTATTGGGATAAACTCCATCAATTTTAAAACATAGATACTTAAGAAACTTTCGCTGTACACTTTCTAATCCTAACTTCTGATAATTGTAAAATGGTTTCCACACGATCGAGGCATATTCTAGCCTGGAGCGTACGAAAGAATAATAAAGTACTTTCAGAGCATCTATATTACGAAACGATTTACAGTTTCTGACAATAAAGCCATATAATTTACTAGCTTCGGCAATTTTAAGGTAAACGTGTTCGTATAAATTCAACCTAGGATCAAACCAAACACCAAGATCCTTAACTAAAGTCGCGCGTGGAAGGCAATCATCTCTTACAATATAATTAAAATCTAGACAAGCTTTCTTTTTGGTAAAAGACATTATTTTGCACTTAGACACATTCAAATGTAAATTATTATGCAAGCACCAGTCACTAAAAACATTTTAAGATTCTCTTGTAGAAAATAGCAATCATCAATACCTGCAATCTCAACAAAGATTTTTAAATCGTCAGCATATAATAAATTATTACACTTTAGCCTACTTGTTAAGTTATCAATGAAAAGAAGAAACAGCAGAGGTCCCAGATTTGACCCCTGAAGTAGCAACGTATACGCTAGTAAAGTATCTTTGACACCAGACTTTTGCGCCATCTCGTGTTTTATTTGTGGAACGCTGGTTCTGTCAAAGCCGTAATTTATGTTTGCTGTGTTATAGATTAAAATTTAGTTATCTCATAAAATGGAAAAAAACGTCAAACCGAAAGTGCGGTGTAGTTGATTGTGAAAATACACCAAGAAAAAACCCAAAATTACAATTATACCACTTTCATGGATTTCCATATCAATTAGATATGAAGAAAAAATGACTTGCAGCAGTTCGACATCATGAGTAGGTAAATAAATTTTATTTCCACGTTGTTAGTATGTATACAATTAATCATAATTGTTGTTCTGTTAACAAAACTGAGATTTTTTAATTACAGCTGTGGGGCAAGCCATCTCAAACAAAAACAAATTCAATGATTTGCAGTGGTCAAATTGTTTGGGAAAAAAGGTAAACAATGCACATAACAAAAGTTACAATCCAACTATATTTCCTGCAATATGTATATAAAAAGCAAAATCTTCATGCTGGTTTGTGGGCTCAAAGATTACGAGTACCTACGACAAGAAAAAATTGCATCTTCAGGAGTCGATGAAGCTCCAATTAAGATTAACAATAGTATGTAAATATATATAAGAAAAAACAAATTAACTTTATTCATTATATATAATTTATTGGTAGATTTCACTGACGAAGTTTTAATGGACCAAGATAAAAATTTTGAAGTTGGAACATGGATAATAAATAAAGCAACAACAGATGCAAATATACATGTTAATTCACGAAGAAATGAATACTGATTATATATTATTTATAGCTTTTGTAATAACTAATAATAAAGAAGCGTTCATAAAAAATAAAAATAATGAGAATAAAAAGTGTTATTTATTTAAAAGAGTATAAACATTGATAGTTGAATTGTAAACTTTATGTATCTACATTGCTTGACTTTTCTGCTTCATCGGAATGAGCACAGCAAATCCTTGAATATGTTCCTGGTGCCATGGCTTTTAACTTTTCTGATTACAAGAGTTATTGAATCTTATTTTTGTTAACAGAACAACAATTGTGATTAATTTTATGTATTTAGTAATGACTGAAAACGTGGAAACTGAAATTAATTGCCCTTGACGACGAACTGCTTTAATCCATTTTGTCCTTCTCCGATTGCTATAGAAATCCAGGAAAACGGTAGAATTGTAATTTTTGATTTTTTCTTGATGTATTTTCAAAATCAGCTACACCGCACTTTCGGGTTGATGTTTTTCTTTCCATTTTATGGAATAACTAAATTTTAATCTGTAAAACAGCAAACATAAATTACGGTCTAGACAGAACCGGCGTTCCACAAATAAAACACGTAATGGCTCAAATGCCTATTGTCAAAGATACTTTACTAGCGTATTGGTTTGATTTAAATCCATTATACAAAACAGATTGGATTCTGTTGTCAAAATAAGAATTAAGAATTTAAAAATAATAATAGTGCAGGGCATAGTGGCGCATTCGTTTGCAAAATTGTTATAATTCATAATTGTTTTTTAAATGACCGAGGTATTCTTGATTATAAAAGTATAAGATGACACTTGATATATTTTGACGGTATTATTTAATTGCTATGAATTTTTTAAATTGAAAATCGCCGAAATTCTTAATTTTCTTCAATTAAATAATATACCTTAAAAATTGAAATGCTAAAATTTTTAATTTTTTATCAAAAATTTCAACTATATTAAACAAAATAGCCTAAATAGATTTTAAAAATTTTGTTTAGTTCTATGCTTTATTATTTAATTCAAGAAAATTAGGAATTTTGACGATTTCCAATTTAAAAAAATCATAACAATTAATGGGTTGGAGATATCCGATGTTGGGTGTGAGGACTTGTTTCATTCAAAATATTATAAAGAATATAAAAAAAATAATTAATAGCAAAAAATGTATTTTTAGGCTATATAGTTTTTCGTTGTTTATACAATAAAATAAATACATTTAAAAAATTATGAATTAAAATAATTTTGATTCCAGTTTTTGAAAAAACACTGTATAGTTGGTCTCTAACTAAGCACACTTTTACAAGTTAAAGTACAACTCTTTCTAAAGGTGTCTTTTTTGCCAATTTTTTGACACATCATTTTTTAAAATCAGATTTTTTACAGAGTAATGATCTAGAAACCGTAAAAAAAAATTGAAAATTCTTATCAATTAGATAGAGTATATAACAATATGAGTCGGGTAAATAGTTTTACCCAATTTTCTAAAAAACGTTATAAGCTGTGTCGTTGAAACAAATGTGAATCCACTTAGGGATCCCCCTTAACATAATCCAGTTTAAACGATCCAAATTCCTTCAGCCGGTTTCGAGAAATCGCCGAACAAGCATAAAAAACATATTTACAGATGAGTTGTGTCAAATTTTGATTAGAAACACTTTTCCACACAACTACTTGGGAAGTTAAAATCTATCTAGTTCACATAACTGTCAACGTTATGTCCCGTAAATTAAAAAATGCGAAAAAACAAAATTACAAAAACGAAATACGGGTAAAGGTAAACAACTCGATGGAAAACAACTTGTATCTCTCCTGCAGATATGCACCTTTGACATTTCAATGCTCTAACATAACCCCATGCCCTAAATACCGAAACTCAACCCGCATTAGCGGGGAGGAACATCGAGAATCTCCCATATTTATCTACGCCCTTGTTAGTCACCCACGTAAAAGAAGCAAAGACTAAAGGACAACTACATTCAACAGGACCGCGGCCTGAATGGCGTATATGACATGTTACTACAATTTTCAAAAAAAGGATTTAAATTTCAAAATATAATGCAGATCGTACGTTATATTCCCGGTCGTCGTATTTGTTATATTTTATGCAACGGTATGTACAAATCAAGATAAATCTCTCTGTGTTGCAAAGGTTTCAAAACGAAGTGGGATCTGACCTTTTGCCGTGAATGTTATTCTAAATGATTTATGCAGGAAGTTAACAAGAATCACTATAACTTGCCTTCGAAAACTTCCATTATGGAAATGAATTCCTGGACTCTGTACATTTGGAATAGTAAATGTAAATATTTCCGACGTTTCGTCATTATTATAAAATCGATCTTCAGTAGTAAGTTATAGTAGATAACGGATGAAGCAGAAACTAGACTAAGAAGGTTCTACAAAGTGAGTTTTTTTTGATGATCTGTATGGGGATCTCGGAAACTAGCGGAGATAGAGCAATGGTTAAATTGGGAAAGATTTGCAGTTTTACTGGCCCAATTTAATGACACTTTCGGATTTTTGTAAAAAGTCATGGCTTACTAGATATTTTGAAAAAACGAAATTCTGTCGATTTAGTCAAATCCCTTTAGCTCCTTTGTTTTTTATTTTATAAAAAAGTGTAAATATCAAAATTGAAGGGAATTGTATCCCGAATATGATTGTCATGTCCTCGTTTGAGTGACAGCTCTCGTTTTCGAGATATGACACAAATTATCTTTTTTTGAGTGGAAACCTTAGTTGGCTATGACCTCAAAAAAACGGACATTTTTAGAGCTTTTCAACGATATAATACTCGATATAGTTATTCATAAAAATGACGGAGTTATGGATGCTTTTCTCTCTTATTTTCACATTTAACGTAGGTAGCCATGAAAAATATTGTTTTCACTTTGACGTTTTCTCATTTGAGAGTAATTCCATTAGTAGTGCTGAACTGACAGTCGATATTGACAAGTTTTCGTGATAAAATGGAATATTCTAACGAAGAAAAACTGAATATGGTGGAATGTTATATCATATGCCATAAAAATTCAGTTCGTGTAGCTGAGGAATACTTTCATAGATATTTTAATCGTCGTCAACCTGCTCTGTGTACATTTAAGAGGCTTTACGATACTTTACGCAGGTATAGTTCTTTTACTAAACCACCAAAGGAACGTAATCAAATTAACGAAGCAGCACAAATAAATGTTTTGGTAATTGCAAATCAAAATCCATCTATATCAACTCGTGAGATTGCGGCTGAAGCTGGCACATCTCAACCAACTGTAGTTAAGGTACTGAAAGCGCACAAGTTCCACCCATACAAACTTTCAGTTTCTCAAACTTTGCATGCTGGTGACGAACATCGACGTATATTGTTTTATACATGGTTTAGAGACATGTGCCTTGAAAATCCACAGTTTCCATTAAAGGTGTTCAATAGATACAATGAGCTTATCTGGGCTAAAGAAAACCCTTTCCATGTAAAACAAAGACGAACCCAGGTAAAATTTGGTTTTAATGTTTGGTGTGGTATCATAGAGTCGACTATTCTGGGGCCTTTTGTCTATTATTTAATCTAGGCAGTCAGTGAGGAAAGCGATAATGGCAATCTTAAAAAGATGCAATTTTTGTCTAAATAACAATGGTGGACTTTTCGAATATAAATTGTAACCATTATTATGTACTTTAATTTCTTAAGTTTTTAGTAAGTACCTACTTATTTAGTTTTTTTTCGTTATATCTGATATACCTAATAAAAAAATCATATAATGTCTTTTGGAATAGTTATTAATAAATCAATCTATTTCATGGCTAACTACGTTAATAGTGAAAATAAGAGAGAAAAACATTCATAACTCCGTTTTTTATGAATAACTATATCGACTATTATATCGATTTTTTGAGGTCATAGCCAACTATGGTTTGCATTCAAAAAAGATAAGTTTGTGTCATATCTCGAAAACGAGAGCTGTCACGCAAACGAGGACATGACAGTCATATTCGGGATACAATTCCTTTCAATTTTGATATTTACACTTTTTTTATAAAATCAAAAACAAAGGAGCTAAAATATCTAGTAAGCCATGACTTTTTACAAAAATCCGAAAGTGTGATTAATGTGGGCCAGTAAAACTGCAAATCTTTCCCAATTTAACCATTGCTCTATCTCCGGTAGTTTCCGAGATCCCCATACTGATCATCCAAAAAAAACTCACCCTGTATATTCGACGTATGTTTTTTGTAATTGTTCATGAATATCTCGGGAACAGCTACCCGATTTGAACAGTTTAAACTGTATTGTATTAAGGAAAATCCCGAGGAGGTCCGAGATGTTTTTGTTTCCTATTTTATATACATTTTCTTTGTTTTTGGAAATGGTAATGTAATTTATTTAACTGTATTTTATTAAGCATTGCAATAGAATAATAAAGATCGTAAAATTAATTAGAACATTTTAAATCTGTTCAATTGAGGGAATATTGTGCGTGTGTGTAATTTTGAGCATTATTTCGAACTATGCAAATTCCTAGAATCATGACTAGAAGTAAGTATGAGAAGTCTAAAACTCCAATAAGAAATTGTAGGAATATTATTTTTCATACCTCAAAAAAATGAGAGCTTCTATTTCGAGAGAACTTTTTAAATACTTCATTTTGGCACTGACTTTGAACTACAACTCTTAAAAAAACAAAAGGGCACTCATTTGGAACTGAAGTTACGACAAATGAATTTTATGAACGAATAGTTTAATGCTTCTTTTTAACCGACTTCCAAAAAGGAGGAGGTCAGTATGTTCAGTGGTTATTTAAAAACGGCTTGGGAAAATTTGATGATTTAAACGGCATTGTATTAAGGAATATTACCGAAAGGTCCCATATAATATTCTATATCGTGTGATTTACAGTTTTCCAGAAAATCGGAAAAAAAACAATAATTAAGAGATTACATTTCAGTGAATTTTGATAAATCTACACTGTTTTCTCTAAAATGGCTCAACCAATTTGAATATTTTACATTGTATTCTACAAAGAGATATTCCAGATTGATTCCTTATACTTATCTATAACGTAAAACATTTCGTACAGGGTGTTTGTAACGGTTTTCATTGCATTCGAGTAAAATGCACAAAATATTCCATTAGTGTATCGAAATGAAAATAATTTGGAAAAGCGATATTTTCTGTATGGTATACGGCGGTGGTGTATGCTTGAATCGAAATTCAAGCAGCAAGCAATGTGCGCAGTTGAAATATTGGGCGAAGTAAAATTACTCTTAGACAAGTGGGTTCAAAAAAACTTACAAATAAATGTGATATTGGATGGTACATAAGTAGGTCCATGTATAGGATGGTTGAAATATAAGTTGAAATAGAATTAAAGTTATTCAGGGTAGTTAAAAAAATGTTGTATTGGGTGACACATAAGTAGTTGCGTATATAAAGTGGTTAAAATAAGAGTCAAGTAAAACCAGTTTTACAGAGTGGATAAAAAAACTTCAAAAATGGTTAAATGCATATGCAGTAAGGACATTCGAATTATAGGAGGAATGTTGTTGGTGATGAAAATTACCACATAAAAAAAAATGTTAAAACATTTAAAAAAATATATATAATCGACTTCTACCTATAACTAAAAAGCTAAAAATAATTATAACAAAATACAACTCTAGGAAATAAATAACACATTCAATGTTGTTAGATACCTACCCAGGAAGTAAAAAATGTAAACATTAAAAGGTGCTCATTCTGTACAAATTAATTACCTACCAATCTAGTATATTTTTGAAGTCGGTGCCAAGCAACAATCAAGTTTGATAAATTAGTAGATAAGTACGTAATGAAGGATTTTAGAGTTGCTTAACACCAGCTTCAAAATATACTAGATTGGTAGGTAATTAATTTGTACAGAATGAGCACCTTTTAATGTTTACATTTTCTACTTCCTGGGTAGGTACCTAACAACATTGAATATATTATTTATTTGCTAGAGTTGTTTTTTGTTATAATTATTTTTAGCTTTTTAATTATAGGTAGAAGTCGGTTATATTTTTCTTAAAAATGTTTTATGTGACACTTTGTTAGTGCATATAATTCGATATCTAGTTATAACATTCTCAATTGATACCAATAAAACATCACCAATTATCTTTTTAACTCGAAATACAAATACGCAAACAGCATCAAAAGATGTTTTCCAAATATAAAGCAATTTTTTGCAGTCTATTACTTCAATAATTTCCGCTGACAAATCCATAAACACGTCACGAATCCAATTCTACGCGTACACTTAAAATAATTTTCAAAACAACTTGCTACGTTTTCGTCACACAACTTCAAGGTTTCCCTTATTATTATTATTGTTTTTCCGACTTGCTTGTAACTAGTAATGAAGCGCGTGTCGATCGGTTTTCATTTTGACGTTGAAACCTATGACGACACAATCGGCGAAAATCTTGAGAAAACACAAAAGAACGATTACGCGAATCGAAATATCACGAACATTGGAAAAATTAAAATGAGTTTGATTTCTGGTTTATTAGTCACGAACAAATTCTCCACTAAACATCCCCCAAAAAAAGTGTTATTTGTTACGGACTTAGATATTTATTCTATAATATATTTATTTTTGTTCTTAAGTGGACACGTGAAGTAAATGTATCAGGTGGTTTCCGGAAATTCACCCGAGTAGTTAATAAATGATCTCTGTCGGGACCGACAGTAAAATGACGACGTTTTGGCAGAGTCACATCTGCCCTCTTCAGGTTGGTTCGCATAATACTCGTAGCATTCGGCTTACGCTTCTAGTTACTCGAATACTAAGATCTATAGTATCACGCGCGCGTTGTTATATAGTCGCGGTTCGCCGCTTATCGGTTGGTCCCGTGAACGGCTGCGCGTGATTGGCCGTTGACGCTCCGTGGCCTCGCCTCCGTCTCGCTGATTTGTCAGTTGCGGTTGAATTGTTATAGGGCGAGGCCGGGCCGGTTTTTTGCTTTCTTATGGCGTTTTGGTGTTCATCACGTCTGAGTTGTATTCGTCTGTTAGTTTGTCCCATATAGGCGTAATTTTTCTAGCGGTATTGAAAATAGTATAAATATTGTGCTTACTTAGAATTCTGGCAATACTGTCTGTGGTACCCTTGACATACGGCAAATATGCCCTGTTTATTGGTGTCTCATGTTCCTCCTCTGTTTGTATCGATTTAGACTTTAGGGCTCTTTGTATATTTCGGTCTGTAATTCATGGAAATTTCCATTAAACCCCTTACCAGCCCGGCCCCGCCCTATAACAACTCTACCGCAAATGACCAATCAACAAGCGGGAGGCGTAGCCCGCGTTACTGCAGATTTTTGTATTCAAATAACTAGAAGCATAAACCAAAGGATGCGAGAATTATGCGAACCGACCTGAAGAGGGCAGATGTGAGTTTTTAAGTGCTAAAAAATGGTTTATCTAAATTTCCGGCAAAACTACAAGTAATGGGAAATTAATAAATCCATTGTTTTACTGAAAAAATAGCAGCATTCACATTTTTTAGATAAAATTCGCTTAAAATATTATCTGTAATATTTAGAACAACTATTTTTGTATGTTTTTTGCAATCTTTATGGTTTATGGATTTTTGCTTATCAATGTAACATGGAATCTTACGATTTTAGGTAATTAACGTAAAAATTATAATAAATAGTTAAAAATTGTACATAAAAAAATTGGATTCGAATTTTTTAATTTCTTTGCATTGTCTGAGAACATTTAACGTAGTAATGTATATATTTTACATTAACAGAAAGTAGACATTTCAACAAACATAAAATCTATAACTTTTTTGAAAAAGCAAATATTTTGACGTGAGAATTTTCAATTAAAACTTCGGGTGCTTTTTGGATATTAAGTGAAAATAACGTGAAAAAATAAAAAACATTTTAAATAAAAAAATACAGTGTGTTATAAAGTGGTAAGTTTTCAAAAAATTTCGTGAAAATATTTTTTTCTTGTAAAAGATAAAAATAAAAAAACAAAATTTTGTTTTTTTGAATTTTTCAAATAAATTTTGAGGAAGTGTAAATACAAAAGTTGTAGATCTTTTTATTACCTACAACTATGCAGTTTAAATTTTTCCATAGGACTTGTAATGATGAATTAAGATTATGGTAATTATTCAGCCTGTTGCAACAAATATTTATTAAATGGGTTCTGTTTACACTCTTGAAACCATTGAATACAATTATAGTACTTACATTTCTTTAGTTCAATTTATACCGGTTAAATATAAGATTATAATTACGTAATTGGTATGATAGAAAAAATCAAAAATCACTCACCTCCTTCCTTTTCATCAGCATCCATTTTTGGACCAGTATCATTGCCCTGCAATTTCAGTCCTGTAGTTATATAAAATCCGTTAGCTATATCCTTCCTCCACGTCCATAAGCAATTCGACGATTCAAAATCACAATCGATTCCAGAGTCATAATTAGGTTGCCTTTCCATGGACTGTCTTAATTTGTTAAATGGATCAGTTAGTTTGTTATACAGCTGTTTAGTTTTCTTTTCACCTGTAACATTTTAGACATTATTGACAATTTTGACATTTTGTACATTTCTGACATTTTTGATATTTTTGACACTTTTGACATTTTTGACATTTATGACATTTTTGACATTTCTGACATTTTTGAAAATTGAGACATTTTTAACACTTGACATTTTTCAAATTTTTGGCATTTTTGACATTTTTAACATTTTTTGACATTATTGTCATTTGTTTTCATTTTGTGGGAAGCGCAACTGATGAATTCCCGACCAGAAACAATTTGTTATATTTATTTATAATATATACGTAAATGTAAAAAATGTCAAAAGTGTTAAAAATGTCAACAACGTTAGAAACGTCAAAAACGTCAAAAATGACTATTTTTGAAATTTTTGACATTTTTAATATCTGACATTTTGACATTTTTGACATTTTTAACATTATTGCCATTTGTTTTATTTTTGTCATTTTTGACGTAAATGCAATAAATGTCAAAAGTGTCAAAAACGTCAGAAACGTCAAAAACGCCAAAAATGACTATTTTTGAAGTTTTTGACATTTTTAATATCTGACATTTTGTACATTTTTGACATTTTTTGACATTTTTGACATTTCTAAGGGAGAACAGCAATTACACGGAACGGCTCCATTTTTTGCAATCAATTTGACAATTTTCCCGACCAGAAACAATATATGTTATATTTATTTATAATATATATTTTTGACATTATTCTTATTTGTTTCATATTTGTCATTTTTGACGTAAATGTCAAAAATGTTAAAAATGTTAAAAACGTTAAAAACGTCAGTCACGTCAAAAACATCAAAAATTGTCATTTTTGACGTTTTTGATCAAGCTCAATGAAGTGTCGAATTTAAAAATATCTACATGGGTTTTCAAAATATCGTGAATAAACAAAAATTGTTGCAAAAAATCTAGAAGGCCTAACACTAACCCCAACGCTAACACAAAACTACACAATTTGTTTACAATATGGCTAATATATTGCAATTTTTCGATTTTTTTTTTATTTTTTGATATTTTGAAAACCCCTGTAGACATTTTTAAATTCGATACACCACCTGAATGGCCTTGGAATATCGGAACTTTATTCTTACATAAGCCACCCTGTATCTTTTACCGTTTTGGAAATCCCCATGTAGTTGCTTTAATCTGAGACACATGGCATATCGCCACCCTTTATAATAACTTACCAAACTCAAAGTGTGCCAGCGCGTGCCTGCTCAATCCAGCAGTATCGTTAGCCTCCATTCTTGGATTGGCATCAGCCGCCATTAGCTGATCCTCCCGTTCCTTTTTATTTTCTTCATTCAGTCTTTTCTTAATTGTCTCCAAACTTCTTTCTACTGAAGACCTTTTACTTCTAACATACCTAATTCTATAACTATTCGAACCATAGAGCATGTCGTTGGTTCTGTCTTTTTCTATATTGCTAAATTCCGGATGGTTTTTAGTGAACGCACTGTACGTGAAGTCTGCGTCGAAGTCCTGAAACGTACTGTACGTTGGTACGTTTTTGTGAAATGCACTGTACGTCGAGTCGGAATTACGTTCGATTTGATACAGAATGTCTTTGGATTTTTTGTCTTTTTCATTTTGGCACTGCACCGCGGTCTTCTGGAGTATTAATAGAAATGTAAAAGGTAAAAAGGTGTGGACGACCAAACGCATTTTCATGGTTTATGTGCTTTTAAAGTCTTATGGCCAATGTAGAACAACTCGTTTTGCAAATGCGGTGTTCCTTAAAAGTGTACATTTTTTCTATCGTTGATTTGGGGTTGCTGTTGTTAAACGTTTACTCTGGCTTTTCCTGAAACAGAAAATACAGTATGAGTTATGGGATTTCAGCATTTTATTTTTTTTATACAGGGTGAGTTTTTTTGATGAAAAAACGAAATTCTGTCGATTTAGTCAAATCCCTCTAGCTCCTTTGTTTTTGATTTTATAAAAAAGTGTAAATATCAAAATTGAAGAGAATTGTATCCCGAATATGATTGTCATGTCCTCGTTTGTGTGACAGCTCTCGTTTTCGAGATATGACACAAACTTATCTTTTTTTGAATGGAAACCATAGTTAGCTATGACCTCAAAAAATCTGACATTTTTAGAGCTTTTCAACGATATAACTCGATATAGTTATTCATAAAAATAACGGAGTTATGGATGCTTTTCTCTCTTTTAACGTAGTTAGCCATGAAAAAGATTGTTTTCACTTTGACGTTTCCTCATTTGAGAGTTATTCCATTAGTAGTGCTGAACTGACAGTCGATATTGACAAGTTTTCGTGATAAAATTGAATATTCTAACGAAGAAAAACTGAATATGGTGGAATGTTATATCATATGCCATAAAAATTCAGTTCGTGCAGCTGAGGAATACTTTCATAGATATTTTAATCGTCGTCAACCTGCTCTATGTACATTTAAGAGACTTTACGATAGTTTACGCAGATATGGATCTTTTACTAAACCACCAAAGGTACGTAATCAAATTAACGAAGCGGCACAAATAAATGTTTTGGCAGTGGTAAATCAAAATCCATCTACATCAACTCGTGAGATTGCGGCAAAAGCTGGCACATCTCAACGAACTGTAGTTAAGGTACTGAAAGCGCACAAGTTCCACCCGTACAAACTTTCAGTTTCTCAAACTTTGTATGCTGGTGACGAACATCGACGTATCTTGTTTTTTACATGGTTTAGAGACATGTGCCTTGACAATCCACAGTTTCCATTAAAGGTTTTATGGTCAGATGATTTACTAACTGCGGTATTTTCAATAGAGACAATGAGCATATCTGGGCTAAAGAAAACACTTTCCATGTAGAACAAAGACGACCCCAGATAAAATTTGGTTTTAATGTTCGGTGTGATATCATAGGGTATACTATTCTGGGGCCTTTTATCTATGACGAATCACTTACTGGGGAGGGCTACTTGCATTTCTTGCAATACACTTTTCAAGACATGGTGCATAATTTGAATTTGAGAACTCTTTTAGAAATTGAGTGGTTCCAACATGATGGAGCACCTGCTCATAACTCGTTATTAGTAAGACAACTCTTAGATAATATCTATCCAAACTCTTGGGTAGGAAGAAATGGCCCACGTGAATGGCCACCCCGGTCTCCTGATTGGGCGTTATAGACTTCTATTTATGGGGTGCGCTAAAAAACAAAGTATACAAAAGAAAGTATGAGACAGTTGGTGACCTAAGGGAGGCGGTATTACAAGCAATTGAAGAAATTGATAGGCGGTCTGTGAGGAAAGCGGTAATGTCAATCTTAAAAAGATGCAAATTTTGTCTAAATAACAATGGTGGATTTTTCGAACATTAATTGTAACCTTTATTATGTACTTTAATTTCTTAAGTTTTTAGTAAGTACCTACTTATTTAGTTTTTTCGTTATATCTGATATATCTAATAAAAAAGTCGTTTAATTTTTTTTGGAATAGTTATTAATAAATCAATCTATTTCATGGCTAACTACGTTAAAAGTGAAAATATGAGAGAAAAGCATCCATAACTCCGTTATTTTTATGAATAACTATATAGAGCATTATATCGTTGAAAAGCTCTAAATATGTCCGATTTTTTGAGGTCATGGCCAACTATGGTTTCTATTCAAAAACGAGAGCTGTCACGCAAACGAGGATATGACAATCATATGATACAATTCCCTTCAATGTTGATATTTACACTTTTTTTATAAAATCAAAAACAAAGGAGCTATAGGGATTTGACTAAATTGACAGAATTTCGTTTTTTTCAAAATATTTACCACCTTCACTTTGTTTTTAGAGCAAAAAAAAATTAAACAAAAAAGGTTCACATTATCCTCGACTTTAAAAATCAGCTAATTTTTGTTGGGTTAAGTTAGCGGCATAGAAAAATGAACTAAAATCATTGTTCTGTGGTTAGCGGAATTCACAGAATCATCACTTTTTTGGTTCAAGATTGCAGTTACGCCCCCTATCGGGCATTTCAGAAACAATTTTCCGGGTTTTTCTCCTGGCCGTTTTAGTCATAGGTTTTTTTGCCTCAAGCCTCTACGATGTATACTTGCCGAGCTACACTACCTCGCAATCTTAGTTGATCATCCTATACAAAAAGAAGTACGTTGACGGAAAATTCCCTGATAATATCGCATTTCGCTCCACATAAAGAAATATTTTAAATTTGACTCCATTTCTTAGATATAGGAGCTATATTTCTAAAAACGATCAAACATAAAACTTTTCAAAATATTAGATTATGAAGCTGAATGAATTTTTATAGTACATACCCTGTACAAATAACTTTTGAAATCTACATTCGCCTGGTATATTCAACCTATAACCTAAAACCCAACTTCATTTCATTTAGATTACCAAAAAAATTATCATAAAACTGAAGGTAAAAGGGCTGCCTTTTATATCTGTTTTTATTATTGGGTTAATGTTGTTTTTATCTAATATGTCCGAAATTATAGTGATAGTGTCTGATGGATGTATACGAGGGCTGCCTTTTATATTTCGGGATTGGACAACCCTAGTGTTGCAATCTGACAACTGACAGCTCTATAGTAAAGTTTGACATTTTTGAGGTTATACGTACTCAGAACGTTTTGACATTCGAGCGCTATGTGTTGTGTACAGTAACTTAAAGGATTCATCTCGGCCAAAAAAAAATTGGAATTAAATCGTGAACATTTTCGTGCGATTATTTTTTACATCTTTCGACGTGGATTAAAGTCAGCAAGAGTGCATGGATGAACTTAATTTAATTTTTGGCGATGAAACTCCATCAAAGACCACTGTTTATTGATGGTCTGGTGAATTCAATCGAGGTCGTAGTTCACTCCAAGGCGAATTTCGTGAAGGTCGTCTAAAAACAGTTGTTGTTCCGGAAACCATTGATGCTGTGCGCGAACTGATATTGCAAGATCGTCTTGTGACCTATCGTTAGATTGAGTCAACCTTACACATTAGTGGGACCAGCATACATTTAATATTGCATAAAGATTTGAATGTCAAAAAAAATTGTTCGCGTTGGATCCCACACAATTTGTCAATCGTTCAAAAAAGACTCGTGTCGATTGGTCGAACGAAAAGCTCAAAAAATACGATCGCGATGCTTCAAAACACGTTTATGACATAGTGACAGGTGATGAATCGTGGATTTACGCGTATGAGCCCGAATGTAAACAGCAGTCGACTGTATAAGTGGTTCAAGATGAGCCGAATCCAACAAAAGTTGTTCGCGCACGAAGCACTTTCAAGCAAATGATCGCCTGTTTTTTTCGGAAAAACTGGACATGTCGCAACCGTACCTCTAAGAACAACGCAGAACATTCAATTCTGAGTGGTACACAACCATTTGTTTGGCAGTTGTCTTCCAAGAAATGAGGAAAACCAACCGCCGAAGACGGATCACTCTTCACGACGACAATACGAGCTCTCACACATCGGCTCAAACAACTGCATTTTTGACCACTCAAAACCTCGATTTGATGAGTCATCCGCCGTATAGTCCTGACTTGTCACCAAGTGACATCTTTTTAATCCCGTACGTAAAAAACAAACTGAGAGGTCAACATTTTTCGACACCTGAAGAAGCGGTTGCTGCGTTTAGAATGCATGTTTTGGAGATACCTCAATTAGAGTGGAAAAAGTGCTGCGACAATTGGTTCAAACTCATGCAAAAGTGTCTAGATCTTCATGGGGAATATTTTGAAAGACAATAAAGTGATTTTCGATTATTAATATTTGTTTTTGTTCTCTAATCCCAAAATATAAAAGGCAGCCCTCGTACATACAATTTATCTTTCACCAAGAAGGTAATCAATTAAGTTAATTGACGGCCAATAAAACAGACTATAAAGATGAAATTTGCAGACACCTGTCGAAACCAGCTGTAAAATTCAAAATAAACACCCCATGGAAATATATTTTCCTTTCCCAAGCATAATATACACATAATAAAATCGTGTTTGAAAATTAGTGAAGATATTAACAAAATCGACAATGATTTAAGAGATTACAGATTTCCTTTCTAACAAAAATTCGAAAAATTTGACTTTTAGATAATATCCACAAGTCAAGATGAAATGTTTTTGGAAGGATTTACAATTTTAATTTGACGCAAAGTACAACAAAAACTTGTGCAAAACATGAAGAGTTGGTATCATTTTTATTTTTGAACAAATTTTTGATGATATGATTCAGATTTTGATTACTAAGAACGCAATAAGATTTCTGGTCAAGATTAATTAATTCAGATTAAGTTATAAAAATCATGAAATTAAGTTTAAATTTTCTCTCAATAAGAAATATGTTTTAGACATTGAGGATTCCCCTTGGACGCTTTATGAAGTGAAAGACGCTAATGTAGTGGTTGGAAATCCCTTGCAGCTGCCTTTGTAGTACTTAGATGTATATATTTTAAGCAAATAATTCCAGCTAACTTTTTCATCTACGTGAATGGCTGATACTTCTTCTTCAAGCATTTAATTAGAAATCTTAATAACATTTTGAGTAATTAAAAACTTGTAGCTGGTCAATAAGGACAACACTAGATTCACGACCATATTCGTCTGTGCAACAGGCACCATTGAGAAAAAGAACACCATAATATGTACAAGATAATCAATAATTCATATTTAAAGAAGCACCGAATTTAGCAGACTTAAAATGAAAACCGTTAGAAACCGTGTGTCACTATTTTCAGACATTCTTCTTTTTTATCAGATTTTTAAGTATATATATATATATATATATATATATATATATATATATATATTGGTTTTTAAAACCCAGTTTGTGGTTGCGATATGTAGATGATACATTTGTGATTTGGCCTCATGGGAGGGAACACCTCAATACTTTTTTAGATCACCTTAATGGCATCCATCACAAAATAAAATTTACCATGGAGGTTGAAGCCAACAATCAACTGCCATTCCTTGATGTTCTCATAAATAGGAAGCAAGATGGAACCCTTGGCCATGCAGTATATAGGAAAGCAACTCACACCAACAGATACCTTCATGCTAATTCTCATCACCACCCAGCCCAACTACAAGCCGTCGTCAAGACTTTAGTAACCAGATCACAAAGGCTAGCTGACCAGGATAACATCAAACAGGAAATGGACAGTTTAAAAACAGCTCTGAAACAAAACGGATTTACAGACCGAAATATACAAAGAGCCCTAAAGTCAAAACCGAGACAAACAGACGAGGAGCATGAGACACCAATAATCAAGGCTTATTTACCGTATGTCAAGGGGACCACGGACAGTATTGCAAGAATTCTATGGAGACACAATATCGATACTATTTTCAATACAGACAGAAAAATAAGCACGGTGTTGAGGACTCCGAAGACGAGGATCCCTTTAGAACAACAGGGAGTGTACGAGATTCCATGTGCAGACTGTCATAAAACCTATATGGGGCAAATTAATAGAAGAATTCAAGCTAGACGTGATGAACACCAGAACGCTGTAAGAAAGCAGGAAAAAACAACATCCATTGCGGAACACGCCACCACGATGTCACACCGAATAGACTTTGAGAGCACCAGAGTACTGGCGAATATAGAACACCCCAAATCAAGACTCGTAAGAGAGGCAATTGAAATAGCGAAGAGACCACACAGTCTAAACGCACGCAATGAAATACAGAACTTATCGAATTGTTGGAAAATCCTATTAAACACCGTACCGGCCCGGATCCGTCCAATAACAACTCAACCGGAAATAACAACAAATCAGCAGGATGGAGCCGTGCCCACTGAGCGCCAAGGGCCAATCACACGCAGCCGTTCACGGTCTCAACCGATAGGCGCCGAGCCGCGACTATATAACAGCGCGCTCGCTTCAGAAAATCTTAGTATTCGAGTAACTAGAAGCGAAAGCAGAAGGCTACGAGAATTATGCGAACCGACCTGAAGAGGGCAGATGTGACTCTGCCGAAACGTCGTCATTTTACCATCGATCCCGGCAGGGATCAGTTATCAACTACGCGGATGAATTCCCGGAAACCACCTAAAACATTTAGTGCCCGCGAAAACTTAAAAACAAATATATATATATATATATATATATATATATATATATATATATATATATAATATATATATATATATATATAATATATATATATATATATATATATATATATATATATATATATATATATATATATACCTAACCTAACCTAAAACATTTAGTGCCCGCGAAAACTTAAAAACATATATATATATATATGTTTTAGGTGGTTTCCGGGAATTCATCCGCGTAGTTGATAACTGATCCCTGCCGGGATCGATGGTAAAATGACGACGTTTCGGCAGAGTCACATCTGCCCTCTTCAGGTCGGTTTCGGTTCGCATAATTCTCGTAGACTTCTGCTTTCGCTTCTAGTTACTCGAATACTAAGATTTTCTGGAGCGAGCGCGCTGTTATATAGTCGCGGCTCGGCGCCTATCGGTTGACACCGTGAACGGCTGCGTGTGATTGGCCCTTGGCGTTCAGTGGGCACGGCTCCATCCTGCTGATTTGTTATTTTCGGTTGAGTTGTTATTGGACGGGTACGAGCCGGTACGGTGTTTAATAAGATTTTCCAACAATTCGATAAGTTCTTACGAGTCTTGATTTTGGATGTTCTATATTTACCAGTATTCTGGTGTTCTCAAAGTCTATTCGGTGTGACGTCGTGGTGGCGTGTTCCGCAATGGATGTTGTTTTTTCCTGCTTTCTTCTAGCGTTCTGGTGTTCATCACGCCTAGCTTGAATTCTTCTGTTAGTTTGCCCCACATAGGTTTTATGACAGTCTGCACATGGAATCTCATACACTCCCTGTTGTTCTAAAGGGATCCTCGTCTTCGGAGTCCTCAACACCGTGCTTATTTTTCTGTCTGTATCGAAAATAGTATCGATATTGTGTCTCCGTAGAATTCTTGCAATACTGTCCGTGGTACCCTTGACATACGGTAAATAAGCCTTGGTTATTGGTGTCTCATGCTCATCGTCTGTTTGTCTGGGTTTTGATTTTAGGGCTCTTTGAATATTTCGGTCTGTAAATCCGTTTTGTCTCAGAGCTGTTTTTAAACATTTCCTGTTTGATGTTGTCCTGGTCAGCTAGTCTTTGTGATCTGGTTTTAAAGTCTTGACGACGGCTTGTAGTTGGGCTGGGTGGTGATGAGAATTAGCATGAAGGTATCTGTTGGTGTGAGTTGCTTTCCTATATACTGTATGGGCAAGGGTTCCATCTTCCTTCCCATTTATGAGAACATCAAGGAATGGCAGTTGATTGTTGGCTTCAACCTCCATGGTAAATTTAATTTTGTGATGGATGCCATTAACGTGGTCTAAAAATGTGTTGAGGTGTTCCCTCCCATGAGGCCAAATCACAAATGTATCATCCACATATCGCAACCATAAACTGGGTATAAGAGTTGCTGTTCTTAGTGCCAACTCCTCAAAGTTCTCCATAAAAAGGTTCGCTATTACTGATGAGAGTGGCGATCCCATTGGAGCTCCTTCCACTTGTTGGTATCGTTGGTTCTCGTAAACAAAATATGTGTTCATCAGACAGTGCTTTGTTAAGTCTACAAGGTTTTGAGGTGGTTTGTATTTTTCTAATATGATATCCAAGGCTTCATCGATAGGTATGTTGGTGAAAAGGGACACTACGTCAAAACTTAGGTACAAGAAAACACTCTCGTTGTAAGACCGTTTTGTAATTCGATGAAATATGTCGAATTTTTCACATATGAGTCTGCCCGCTCTGCAAACGGTTGAAGTTGTTGGGCTAGGTATTTGGCTCAAGCCGTTTTTGAATAATCACTGAGGATACATAAAAATAACGAGGCGACGACTTGTGGAAGCAGAAGAGGTCGCAGACAAAAATTTTGGGGAGGGTTACGAATTAAAAAGAAATTGATTTAATTTTCGTATTTTTTATTTCGAAATACCGGTGAGGAGAAACTTGATTAAGATAAGTACATTTGTTGCATAATGTGTTGTAGCTCCATCATGTTGAAACCATAAGTTTCTATTAATGTATGGAGGGTTGAGAGTTTATATATTCACTCACAATGAAATCTCCAGAAGGAGATGATTAAATTTTTGTTAAAACATAGATGCTATATTAAGGAATAAATGATTAAAATTAGACAAAAAAAAACAAGGAGTTTACAACCTGTACAATTAATAATAAAAAAATCTTGTCAAGGTGGAAATGAAATACGATATTTTAAAAGGTTGTTGTACTTAGTAAGTTTTATTTGTTTCTTTTCTTAAAACACAGTCTCTTCCAAAAATATCTAAACTCGTATTCGATTAGTAAAAGCACGAAGAAGTGTAATTAATAAAACAGTTTTATAAACCAATTTGTAAACATCTTCCTCTATTGGATGCGTTCCAATACGTTGAATATAACTACAACACAGGAAGAGGAAATTAGTCTTCACAAAAATACTACATGTCACAAGAAGATAATTTGATCTTCAGGCTTAAGTTAAAGAGATTCTAAATAGAAAAATTTCACAACAACATTCGTATTACCCTTGACCTTTCACACTCTTAAATTAAACGAATTATACCCATCACACTTGTATCAACACATTGACAACGACGATTGCATCTTAAATTCGAAAATTGCTTGGCATATAAACAGTCCAAAGAATGTATTCGATAAATTTAGCAGAGACTGTTGTAGACAACAAGGCACCTGCGCAATTCTAGCTAATCCAGATGGTTTTTATTTCTAAGTTTAATAAATATTTTTGCCACAAAGTAAGAAAACTTAATGTAAGTAATTATATGCAGCAGGTGCTTTGTGGATTTAAATTTATACAGTGTACACTTACACAAATAAAATCTATCCAGACAAAAAAAAGAAGAAACCCTCAGACATATCAACCTTAATTTAATAATGACCAAAATTTGACATAAATCTGTCATTAATGTGGTCTATATGGCGTCATTCACCATTTTTTTAATGGCAACTCCAATATTGTTTGATATATCGATTTAAAAAATCTAGTAATTCTACTAACCGGACGTTTAAATGTTAAATCGGTTTCTAGAAAAAAAATCTGTTATTCACTTATACCAAAAAAAACTAAAACGTATAAATGTAATCAAATAATAAGAAAAAATCAGGCAAGTGTTCACCTTGGCGATTTTCAATTTTTTCTTAATGTTGGTTAACACTTGAGGAGTGATTAGTCTGATTTTTTCCATTATTCTTATCTTTAAATCATCTTCCTGACTGGAAAGTAGCAAAAGTGTGCCCCATTTTTAAGAATGGTAAGAAAAATATATTAGAGAATCACAGACCTATATCTATTCTGTCAAACTTCTCAAAGCTATTCGAAATCATACTGTATAATCGCATATTTCCACTAGTACGCAATCATCTATCTCTATATCAGCACGGATTTATTGATAAAAGTATGCTATCGTAGTTCCTGTCCCTAAGGTGCCTAATCCAATGAGCATGATTGATTTAAGACCTATTAGCCTTCTGTCGATATTATCGAAGGTATTGGAAAAAACGGTACAACTGCAAGTTGTAGAATACATGGAAAATCACAACATGATTCCTAAAAGTCAGTCGGGGTTTCGGAACTGCTGATAGGTAGCAATGCGTTGTTTTGAAAAATATAAGGTCTGATTTTCGAGTTGTTGAGTTGGGAGCAAGGTTCAGTATTGGGACCCTTAATAATTCTCATATCCACAGCCTATTTATCGCAGACATATGATGTTCAACCAGCAGTGGTGAATCTAATGCAAGATATCGCGAATATTTGTCGGTATTCCCGCGAGCATAGATTAAGTATAAATCCGTCAAAATATAATATTATACTTTTTTCTCAGACTACATCGAACCTTTTCTTCTAAACATAAACATTTCAGTTTTCTCGAATGAGTAAAATCCTAGCTATCATGTTGGATGACAAGTTGAGATTTGAAATCAGGCGTCGTGTATGCAGAATTACTAGATCTTTCAAATCTATATATTAAATATTAGAGTTGCCATTTAGAAAAAATATATGACATCATACATGTTTATATGGTTTCATATAAAAATCCTATCTGATTCATTAAAGAGAAAACTAATAGTTACTTCATTCTAGAGACTGCTGAAATTGACAGAAAGTGATTCCAAAATTGTACATAATGTTATTAGGCATCAATTAACAGAAGATGGCCTGAAAGTTAATCACATGATTGGAATTGACATTGGCAAACACAATTCAGTTAATGCATTATTTAAACAGAGTTAAATAATTCGATTATTATCAAGCGTATTTGCCATTCACCAATAATTTGCGTGCTCAAAGGCAGCAGAGAGATTATCACATCAAATGGAATTTTAAATCCATGTGACAAATAATTGGTTTTCCTAGTACCCTAATTTCCTTGAAATTGCAAATTAACATTAAAACTTTATTTAATTTTCTAGAAGGAGTTATAGAGTGTAGGTCAACCAAATGCAAATTGTTAAAAGTAATGTTGGCGAAGTCGAATCAACAAAAGTGATATTTTCTATTTATTTGAGCAGTCGTAGATGGGAAATCAGGCAAAAATTCGCGTCAATTTTAGTAATAAAATTTAGAAAATAATAAGTTAGTCCCCATAAAAAATTGCATAGCCTGAAAAGAAATCGTCACATGTTACTTTTATCAATAACTGTATACGAGGTTTGTCAAAAAAGATGCGTTTTCCTTAATAGAGAAGGATCTACCATTTTTTTTGTCAATATCGAAACTGGTTATGAATTAACGTTAAAGTGTTCAAAGATAGAAAGTTGCCGATTATAAGATGAGTAAAACCTTACGAGTCACATGTTAATTTGAGGCACACATGAATGTTATACAGGGTGTTCCTAAATTGGAGGTACAAACGAAAAGGGGAGATTCCTTGAATAGTTTTAGGAAGAAAAAGTCCCATAAACATGGGTCCGCAAACGTTTCGTTTTCAAGATACAGAGTGTTAAAGTTTGAATTTTTTTCAAGTTTTTTTCTCATAGTATCTGCACTTCACAAGATATTCAAATGAAATTTGGCATAGATATTACAATTAAGAGTTTACACCTTGTGACATGCCAATTTCGATTGCAAATCTACAGGGTGATATTTTTTATATTTTTTCGGGAACACTGTCCACTGTTGTCCTTCAGAACTTTTTTTTGGTGAGCCACTGGTACTTTCAAAAATTGTAAAGAAAAGCTTTGTTGTTACAACAAACTTTATGTTCTCTTGTAGTTTTGTCGTATCTACTACCGGTTTCGAGAAAAAAATTTTGAATTATTAAACTAGCAATGATTCTTAAAGATTCGATAAACTGGTATAATCATCAAAAAAAAATGTATTTCTGCAAGAAACGTAGAACTCAAAAATTAATCATAATAAAAAACTAAATAACAACAAAGGAACTAAACTACAGCAATTGTTGAAAATGTCCTCCACCAACCCTTATACAAGCTTCTGTTCTTTTTCTCATAGACGATCGAACTCTTTCAAACACTCCTGGAGTATTCCTACTTGTATCAAACGCGCCTATTGTACGATTTTTCAGTTCGTCTACGGTATTCACTGGCGTTATGTACACTAGAGATTTCAGATGGCGCCATAGAAAGAAATCTAAACTATTTAAATCTGGGGATCTGGCGGGCCATTGCTGATGTCCACCTCGTCCAATCCACCTGTTTACATAATTTTCGTTCAAATACTCCCTAGCCAAAAGTGAACAATGAGCAGGAGCACCGTCGAGCATGAACCACATTTCACGTCGCATCATAAGAGGTATATCATCCAATAACAAGGGCAAATCGTTCTCTAAAAAATGTCTGTATGATTGACCAGTAAGTCTGGCAAGAAGAAAGGACCAATCAAATAATCGCCAATATTACCACCCCAGACATTTAATGAAAATTCCTCTTGAAACTAAGCTTCTGCAATTTCATGTGGATTCTTCTCAGCCCATATGTGTTCATTATGAAAATTTATGATTGAAGTCCTTGAGAAACAGGCTTCATCAGTAAATAGGATTTGGCAATCAAAATGAGGATTGTTCAATAGTCTGTTGAGGTACCACTGTCAAAAAATAATTCTTGGATGACAATCTCGAGGCAAGAGCGCCTGCACCTTCTGAATGTGATAAGGATAGAGCAAAGAATCCCGCAAGATCCGCCAAACAACTTGATGACTTGTATTTAAGGTAACACTAATTTTTCTTGTACTGGTTCCTGGATGTTCTTCTATTTCGTTTAGCACTGCCTCTTCGAGTCGTGGTGTTCTCACACTTCGTGGTCTACCTGCATTAATATTTTTCGCAGAAAAAGATCCAGTTTCTGAAAGACGCCTGTGAATATTAGAGAACATCCGATGACCAGGCATCACTCTATTGGGATAGCGTTCCATGTAAAGACGCTTAGCTTCTCTTGAATTACCAATAGCAAGACCATACTTGAAATGCATGTCAGCCATTTCGGAATTCGTAAAATTCGGCATGTTTTGATATTAAAATGCAACCATCTTTAATTTTCAAATCACAGGAGTTTAATTTGATGTGTCAAAACTAACAATAAATTTATTCATTCACCACAGCCTACTAGGTAGGTAACTATGACAATTCGGAATTTTCTGAGGATTTCAAGAGAATCATTCAAAATTTTTTTCTCGAAACCCGGTAGTAGATATGACAAAACTACAAGAGAACATAAAGTTTGGTATAACAACAAAGCTTTTCTTTACAATTTTTGAAAGTACCAGTGGCTCACCAAAAAAAAGTTCTGAAGGACAACAATGGACAGTGTTCCTGAAAAAATATCACCCTGTAGATTTGCAATCGAAATTGGCATGTCACAAGGTGTAAACTCTTAATTGTAATATCTATGCCAAATTTCATTTCAATATCTTGTGAAGTGCAGATACTATGAGAAAAAAACTTGAAAAAAATTGAAACTTTAACACTCTGTATCTTGAAAACGAAACGTTTGCGGACCCATGTTTATAGGACTTTTTCTTCCTAAAACTATTCAAGGAATCTCCCCTTTTCGTTTGTACCTCCAATTTAGGAACACCCTATATAGTGAGTAAATACATCTACAAGTTTATCGTTAAACAAGATAGTTAAAAAAATGTTATATGTAGTCAATAAGCAGTTTTATACGCTTATATAAATTCGTTGAAATATAGGGCGTTTTAGAATTATAATTATACAGGACGGTTAAAATACGTTAGAGACTATATTTTTGTTGGATGGCATATAAGTAGTTGCATATACAGAGAATATAGAGTGGAGTGGAGAGAAATTGTAGTTATACAAGCTGGTTAGAAAGATGCTAGAAGAAAATATAGCGTGAAATCCACAAGCAGTTGATTAGATATGATTTTTGAAAGATACAAGTTGTTTTAAAAAACAATGATATACCTGTTAAAAATGTTAAATTAGGTGGCTATTGGCAGAAGCATATACAGGGTGGTGATGTATATACTGGAGTATAATTATAGTAATGCACCTTGATTTAAAAAATGTTAGAACAATAGTGATATATTTGTAGCCCATAGGCAGTTACATATATAGGGTGGTTGCAATATAGGCTGAGAAGAATTGTAGTTATACAGCGTGTTTAAAAAAAATTGAGAATAGAAATAAATTTACAGTAGGTGGTTAAAAAATTTCCAAACAAAAAGTGTTTATAGTGTGGTCCACAGCCAGTCGTATATACAGAATGGTTGGAAGAAAAAGTGTTATAGTTATATAGGGTGGTTCACAAAATTCGGTCCATATGCATCTGGAGGTTGAAGTTATTGTTACTATATATGAAGTCGGTGATTTTTTTAAGCTATTTATTGTTTTATTCTTCTTTAAATATACTTAATTTTTATAATCTAGCTGTGAGAATTTGATTTATCTATATAGATACACAAGTTTTTTAAATTGACTGTCTGCCCATACTACTAAACATCAAATTTGAGGAATCGGTATTGAAAGTGAACTATTCAAAAATTCTGTATCTGAGGGTGATAATACATCAAAAATAATCAAGGGGGAGGGGCAGTGACCCACCAAATTATGTCTTGCCAATTAAACAGTTTCTGGATAATCGAAATGGGTTTTAAACCAAGGTCACTTATTGTAGGGTTCCAGCTAAAAAAAATTGATTCGCTACCGCTGGGACACCCTGTATACAGTGATGGGCAAATGTGTAGAACCAAGCTAATATCCCTGGAATTATTAGAAATGTCAAAATGAAATTTGGATGGTGGATACTGCAGTAGATTGCCTATTTGTTTCCAAATTTTTTTACAATTTTGAAATTCCTGTTTTACCGGAAGTAATGTCGATTTTAAAATTTGCAATGAAACACCCTGTATAGTATTTTAGTTTCTGATGAAACATTTTATTGCGAATACAAAAATATCGGGTTTGATATTGTTTACTTCAATACCTACCGAGATATTAACAGAAAAGTAAATAAGGAAAGGAAAAATCTAAAATCCATTAAAGAAATACATAATCATAATTATTAACTAAATCTAAGTGATTTTCAAAACATTGAAACTTAACTTAACTAAACTTAATGTATTACATGTTCAAACTGAGCACCGTTTACTTCTTGACAATAAGCAAGTCGGTTTTTAAATTCTCTAGTAACATTACACCAGAAGTAGTATCTGGTGTAATTCTCTGGATGTCTTGAGTTATTCTTGCAGCTAATTCTTGCAAATTATTTGGTCTATCAACATAAACCTTAGACTTTAAGTAACCCCACAGAAATAGTCTAGTGGATTAAGGTCGGGACTTCGTGCAGGCCATTCATAAGTACCCCTTCTTCCAATCCATCTGTGATGAAATGTCCTATTTAAATGATCTCGAACAATGCGAGCGTAATGGGGTGGTGCTCCATCCTGTTGAAACCAGATATTATTTGGTAATTGTCCATTTACCTCCAATGCCGGAATAACTTGTGTCTCCAAGAGCTGTAAATATCTATCTCCGTTTAAAGTTTCTTGTAGGAAGAAGGGTCCCACGATTCTGTTGTTATAAATGCCGGCCCAAACGTTCAATTTTTGGGGATGTTGTGTATGAGCCTCTTGTACCCAATTAAGATTACTTTGCGACCAGTAGCGGTAGTTATGCCGATTAACCGTACCATTTAAACAAAATGTAGCCTCGTCTGAAAACACCACATTTCTTATAAAATTATTATCACGGTTACAAATATCCATCATCGTTTCACAAAATTGCAAACGTCTGTCGAAATCGTCTTCGGAGAGTTCTTGAACGAGGCGAATTTTGTATGGATGATATTTTTCTCGCCCTAATATCCTTCCTACAGAACGACGGCTAATTCCATGCATATTGGCGAGGTCGGTAGTGGATAAGTGAGGATTTTCTTCCAAAGATATAGAAACATTTTGAGCTACACCTTCATTACTTGCACTTTTCAACTGTCCACTTTTTGGTAAATTGCTAACTGTTCCACTTGTGTCGTACCTTCGCAAAGTTTTCGTCACTACTGAACGAGATATTTGTGTATTCGGATGAACAATGTTAAACAGGTCACAAACTTCTTGATGCGTCCTTTTCCTCTCCCCATACCCAATCATCATTAATATTTCTGTTCTTTCTCTTTCACTTAATTCGGCCATTTTACGATCAAATTAAAACAATACAATCTTTTACGTTCAAATAAAAAAAACTAATAACTTATTTTGACAACTACTGTCTCTTCTGCAATGAATTTCATGGACTACTAAACTTGATTCAGATTTAATTTGCGCCTGATTTAAACAAACGCACGTGTATTCGACTATAGAACAAGCAGTGCTGTTGGCTGTGACGGTATAATACCACCGATTGGCCAATAGAAATACAAATCTTTACCAAGCGGTTTGTTTATATCGGGCGTAAATGAAATCTGAACCGAGTTTAGCTACCATCGAATTTTTCCTTTCCTTAGTTACTTTTCTGTTAATATCTCGGTAGGTATTGAAGTAAACAATATCAAACCCGATATTTTTGTATTCGTAATAAAATGTTTTATCAGAAACTAAAATACTATACAGGGTGTTTCATTGCAAATTTTAAAATCGACATTACTTCCGGTAAAACAAGAAATTCAAAATTGTAAAAAAAATTGGAAACAAATAGACAATCTACTGCAGTATCCACCTTCCAAATTTCATTTTGATATCTCTAATAATTCCAGAGATATTTACTTGGTTCCACACATTTGCCCATCACTGTATAGATACCATGAAGGAACATTAACACGTGGACAATAAGATTCTGGACTTTTAATAGAATAGAAGTCTATGTACCCTTTTTATGCAATTGCTAAAACACAATTTAAACTCTACGCGAACTGCCACAATCTTTCAGGGAGTATTTATTAATTTTTTTTTCCTGTTGCACCTACACTAAGAAAAAAGGTTTTTAAATTTTTTAACAAATTTTCACTAAACCGAAGAAAAACATTGATTCTCTGACGAGGTTATTGAACTGTAGGTGAACTGGGTGAACAAATTCAACAGAAGATTTTAATTAGACTAATAAGATAAAATGATGCACAATATAATGTAATATTATTTAAATTAATTAATTTGTATCAACATAAACTAAACAGGAATCTTGAGTTGAGAGCAAAATAAGCCGTATTTTTTTTTACCGAAGCAACATGTTCGGAAAAAAAATAAGTAATAAGGAGTTCACAAATCTATTATTTTCTTTGGACATTCTCCAAATTTATGAATATAATTTCAATATTTGTCTTCGGTTGGAATAAAACGATGTTTAGTTGTAAAAATATACATCAAAATTGTAATTTTTCCTTGACTATCAATCATGTAACTAGCTGTAATATTTCAATGGCATTCAGATAAATGTCAAAAACCTAGACGAAAACCGATTCCAAATTGCAAAATGAAATCAAAAGCGATACAACACGACAAACCGAAAGAAGCCAAAACAAAACAATCGCTACTATAAATACTCGAAGGAAAAAAATCAACAGTTAGATTCAACTCGTAAAATAATTAGCAACAAATAAGTGTATTTGCAAACAGCATTCACCTTTGAAGAGATCCAGATTACGCCATACGTGTTAGAAAAATCACAGTTCTCCCACACTAAAAAATGACTGAACATTCCAACACAATCACTAGAAAGTATGTTCCTTTACCGTACGGTTTGATCCGCGAGCTATCGCGATGGACGCGTCTTTAATTTTAAAATTGCAATCAACGAACTGATGAAGGAGTAAAAATATCTTCGGTACAACCCATAGTAGAGCGGTGTGCGCCCAAATAGGAGTAGAGCAGCAGATCTGGATAGTCGTCTGGAAAACAGAGACGGATGGTGTCTATCGATTTTTGCGTTCTTTTAGCCAACATCTCCGGTTGAATAAGACGAGATCGGTGCAGTGACACCTAGCGGGAGGCTGCGGAAAGTGCCGTTGGCCGGGCAGGAAATTTCGTCTGGCGAATTTTGATGTTAGCGGCGCTTTGATGCGACGCGAGGCGCTTCGACGGCTACGCTTTGCATGCATGCTACTGACTTTTGATTTGTTGTTGATTCGGACATACTGGGTCGTTTATTATACAGTGTAATTCAATATTTCTATATCAGATTTGCATTAAACAATAATTTTTAAAATAATGACAACTAAAACTAATTTTTTAGCATTCGGGAGATTTTTTGTTATTAATTCTACGACAAAAACTTATTTTTAAAAAGGAGGAGGTTATCAGTTCGTCGGCATCTTTTATTTTATGTATGCTCAATGATTTTTTAAAAACGGCTTGAGCAATTCTGATGATTTAGACAGCATTGTATTAAGATATATTACAAAAAGGTACCATGTAATTTTTTATGATGGGGATTTACGGTTTTCGAGAAAAACCAAAAAAACAGTAATTAAGGGACTAAATTTCAGTGAATTTCTATGGTTTTCCCTAAAACGGCTCAATAAATTTGAATATTTTAAATTATTCTACAGTATTCTACAGAGAAATGTTCCAGCTTGATTTCGTATAATTTTCTAAGACGTAAAACATATCGTATTTTTTTTATGTATGTTACTTGATTTCTTCTCCTGTGGTGCACCATTTTGAATGAATATGGTCTTGTTTAATAGAGTATATATCCGGATTGGTGAAACTTCAAACTTTGGAAAAGAATTCTATTGGTAAATTGATGAAATTTGTGAATGAACACATGCGTGCATGGAAATCGACCAATATCCCTAATATTTTAGTCGATTTTTCGATAACTCCTTAGAGATGTGTATAGTTTTTTAACGTTTAATCTATTAAGGAAGATCCTTAGGTGATCTCATATACTTTTCTGCGACGTGCAACTTGCAGTTTTGCAGAAAATCGCCAAAAATTCCAAAATTCTTATCAAAAATTTCTTCGAAATGACATAACCGACATTTCCTCATAAATATTTTAATTCCAACGTAATAGTGCTGTAATTTTAGGCACTAGAAGTTTTGATTGCTAATTTGAAAATTTTCTATGTACATCTCAAGCATATAGGTAGTAAAGCATAGTATTTTCGGCTCCTTAAATCAATAAGTACCAAGCTCGTTTCGTTTGTATACCAGGCAAATACCTATTTAAATGCAAATTTTTCTATTTTGTGAAGACGGTGCTTTTGGTTGTCACATTCTCCCGGCCTAATAGAAAATTCAGTGACAACAAATGTCAAACTTTAAACTGTTATTTGGTGCGTTTATGGCAGGGCGTTTAGTTATAGCAAACAAAATCACAAAGTAAAGTGATAGCAGGAGTTGCATTTATATGAAGATTGAAATATATGACGGACTAGAATGATAGTGATCCGTAGGCAGCTGTATATACAGGATGGTTGGAATATAGGGTGGACTGGACGTTTGGTGGTATAAAAATGGTCGAAAAAATGTGAAATTAACATTATATAGGGTGATTAAAAAACTGTTATATAATGTGGACATAAGCACATCATATACAGGATGGTTGAAATATATGCTGGAGTGGAATTATATTTATACAGTGTGATTAAAAATTATTTCTTTTATAGCCATAAGAAGTTGCATAAAGTGTGGAGAGGAATTAATGTTACACAGGGCGATAATATAAAATGTTAAAAATGAATTAATTTATGGGGTAGCCCACAAGGAGTTATATACTATGGTTGAAATATAGGACGGATTTGACTCCGTAAATATGGGATGGATTCTACTCCGTCATATAGTTTTCAGAAGGCAGCTAACAAATTTATGCTTGTCCGTGGGCAGTCGTATGTACAGGATGGTTGGTACATAGGTTGGAGTGGAGTTATCTATAGTTATACAGGGTTGTCAAAAAAAGTTGAAAAAAGGTTACATGACGTAGTCCATAAGGCATATTTTGGGCTTATTAACTCAACGCGTACTAGTACATTTTCTTCGTAAAGATTTACCTGTCAATTTAAATGAGAAAGTATCATTGTGTAATGTTGAGGCTTTCGATGTTACCTGGTTCTGTCTATTAAGGTTATACATACAAAATAAAAAATAAAGAATGAAAACTATCTGAGTTCAAAAAAACTAAAAAGTTGAAAATAAAAACATTTTTAAAAAATATATAACCGACTTCTACCTATAACTAAAAAGCTAAAAATAATTATAACAAAATACAACTCTAGCAAATAAATAACACATTCAATGTTGTTAGGTACCTACCCAGGAAGTAAAAAATGTAAACATTAAAAGGTGCTCATTCTGTACAAATTAATTACATACCAATCTAGTATATTTTTGAAGTCGGTGCCAAGCAACAATCAAGTTTGATGAATTAGTAGATAAGTACGCAATGAAGGATTTTAGATTTACTTGGCACCGGCTTCAAAATATACTAGAGTGGTAGGTAATTAATTTGTACAGAATAAGCACCTTGTAATGTTTACATTTTTTACTTCCTGGGTAGGTACCTAACAACACTGAATGTGTTATTTATTTGCTAGAGTTGTATTTTGTTATAATTATTTTTAGCTTTTTAGTTATAGGTAGAAGTCGATTATATATTTTTTTAAATGTTTTATTTAGTAAAGATATAGGGTAAGACAGAATAGAAACATGAAATAAACAAAGTTCAAAATTTCATATTATTTATTTATTACTATTAAATAAAATTACTATAATAAATACTGTTACTCCGAATTAGTGTTTTTTCGTTTTAATCTTCGCTGCTGATTTAGGCTTACAGATGTTTGAGCATATAATACATGATATTTTTTTCAGCAGCTTACATGTAAGATAGAACACTAAAAATGTAAGACAAGTTAAAACAGCAAAAATATCCAACATATAGTATTTCCAGGCAGGCATTTTGATCAACGGGCTTTTTAAAAATCGAACTCCCTTATGTTTGATGACGTACTCAGTCCAATAGACAGCTCTTTGAAGACTGGGTACTTCTTCATCTCGAATGATTTCCATAAGCTCTCTGGCTTGTTGCCGGTATCTGTAAATTCGATGCTCAAGATTAATATAATGGAAGATAAGCTTTTACGGTCTAAACTTTGAAAATTATTTATTTAAACTTTTTATTCGGTCAATCAGTTTCGAATGTAGCTCATGAAACAAAGAGGACCAAAATAAGGTGCTAAGTGCTAAACCTAGAAAGACTTTTGGTACCAGTCAACAGGAATCAAACCCTTCAAAAAGTACTTTAATTATAGTACTTTAAAAATAATAAACACTCGAATTATGAAAGAAAGAAATAAAACTTAAATTAATGATATAACCTTAGGCTTCTTAGGCTTCTTTGACCATCTGATGAACCCTGAAGAGATCGCAGGCTTCCCTAATGTACCCTAAACATCTTTGGGTTAAGGTGAAACCCGAATCCCAGTTTACACACTTCGGATGCCTTTGACAAAAGCAATTGAGATGTCGCAAATCTCCACGAATTTTGTAGGGCGTTTGACAGTTTGTTCAACGCAAAAGTCTTGGAATTCAAAGAAGTAAAAGTACTCTTTGATTCGAAAACCTGTTGAGTTTGGAGCTTGTTTCAACATTGGTTCGTCTTCTTGACTCAGGGAAAATATGCTTAGACAAGTAGATTTAGAAGAATTTTCTTTTGAGAAGTTGAAGATCACAAAAGATTTTGACAAGACAAAAGTCATGGACAAAGTCAATCCTGATTGTCTGGAACTTCCGGAAACCTTGACACTGCTAACACCCTTTGTGTCTTTGGAATTTTAAAGGTTTTATGTTCTTTCTCTTCAAAAAATCACTTCTTGAACTACTAGTTCTGAACTGACTTCAGTGTACATGTGTTTATAATATATACAGGGTGAATTTTTTGTTATGATCAGTATGGGGATCTCGGAAACTAGCGGAGATAGAGCAATGGTTAAATTGGGAAAGATTTGCAGTTTTTCTGGCCCAATTTAATGACACTTTCCGATTTAGGTAAAAAGTCATGGCTTACTAGATATTTTGAAAAAACGAAATTCTGTCGATTTAGTCTAATCCCTCTAGCTCCTTTGTTTTTGATTTTATAAAAAAAGTGTAAATATCAAAATTGAAGGGAATTGTATCCCGAATATGATTGTCATGTCCTCGTTTGCGTGGCAGCTCTCGTTTTCCAGATATGACACAAACTTATCTTTTTTTGAATCGAAACCATAGTTGGTTATGACCTCAAAAAATCGGACATTTTTAGAGCTTTTCAACGATATAATACTCGATATAGTTATTCATAAAAATAACGGAGTTATGGATGCTTTTCTCTCTTATTTTCAGTTTTAACGTAGTTAGCCGTGAAATAGATTGATTTACTAATAACTATTCCAAAAAACATAGAAAAGTTTTTTTATGAGGTATATCAGATATAACGAAAAAACTAAATAAGTAGGTAGAAATTAAAGTACATAATAATGGTTACAATTTATGTTCGAAAAGTCCACCATTGTTATTTAGATAAAAATTGCATCTTTTTAAGATTGACATTACCGCTTTCCTCACAGACCGCCTATCAATTTCTTCACTTACTTGTAATACCGCCTCCCTTAGGTCACCAACTGTCTCATACTTTCTTTTGTATACTTTGTTTTTTAGCGCACCCTATAAATAAAAATCTATAACTGCCAAATCGGGAGACCGGGGTGGCCATTCGCGTGGGTCATTTCTTCCTATCCAAGAGCTTGGATAGATATTATCTAAGTGTTGTCTTACTAATAACGAGTTATGAGCAGGTGCTCCATCATGTTGGAACCACTCAATTTCTAAACGAGTTCTCAAATTCAAATTATGCAACATGTCTTGAAAAGTGTATTGCAAGAAATGCAAGTAGCGCTCTCCAGTAAGTGATTCGTCATAGATAAAAGGCCCTAGAATAGACCCTATGATACCACACCAAACATTAAAACAAAATTTTCATCGTCTTTGTTCTACATGGAAAGAGTTTTCTTTAGCCCAGATATGCTCAGTGTGTCTATTGAACATACCGCAGTTAGTAAATCTAGTTTCATCTGACCATAACACCTTCAATGAAAACTGTGGATTGTCAAGGCACATGTCTCTAAACCATGTACAAAACAAAATACGTCAATGTTCGTCACCAGCATGCAAAGTTCTGAAACTAAAAGTTTGTACGGGTGGAACTTGTGCGCTTTCAGTACAAGTTGATGTAGATGGATTTTGATTTACCATTGCCAAAACATTTATTTGTGCTGCTTCGTTAATTTGATTACGTTCCTTTGGTGGTTTAGTAAAAGATCCATATCTGCGTAAACTATCGTAAAACCTATTAAATGTACATGGAGCAGGTTGACGACGATTAAAATATCTATGAAAGTATTCCTCAGCTGCACGAACTGAATTTTTATGGCAGATGATATAACATTCCACCATATTCAGTTTTTCTTCGTTAGATTATTCCAAATTTATCACGAAAACTTGTCAATATCGACTGTCAGTTCAGCACTACTAATGGAATTACTCTCAAATGAGGAAACGTCAAAGTGGCAACAATCTTTTTCATGGCTACCTTCGTTAAAAGTTAAAATAATAGAGAAAAGCATACATAACTCCGTTATTTTTATGAATAACTATATCGAGTATTATATAGTTGAAAAGCTCTAAAAACTTCCGATTTTTTGAGGTCATAGCCAACTATGGTTTCCATTAAAAAAAGTAAGTTTGTGTCATATCTCGAAAACGAGAGCTGTCAATCATACGAGGATGTCATTCGGGATACAATTCCCTTCAATTTTAAGAATTACACTTTTTTATAAAATCAAAAACAAAGGAGCTAGAGGGATTTGAGAAATCGACAGATTTGTGTTTTTTCAAAATATCTAGTAAGCTATGACTTTTTCCAAAAATCCGAAAGTGTTATTAAATTGAGCCAGTAAAACTGCAAATCTTTCCCAATTTAACCATTGCTCTATCTCCGCTAGTTTCTGAGATCCCCATACTGATCATCAAAACAAAACTCACCCTGTATATAACGTAAAATTTACTTACTTCGGATCTTGTAATACTTCAATTACGGTATTTTTAAATGACTCCTTGGTCAAAGTCTTGACATCTAGTCGTTTTCCATAACCCATAGCTACCATTTTATTAATATTCGCAAAAGCATCTCCACATATTGGTATTCCAACAATTGGAACTCCATTGTAAATACCTTCTTGAAGAGATTGTAAACCTCCATGAGTTATAAACAGTTTTATATTCGGATGGCCTAAGAAGAAACAATTAAATTTATGTGGTATCAAATTTTGAACAAAACTGATTCTACTTACGTAAAATGTCCTGCTGTGGCATCCATTTTTGAATTTTAACATTAGACGGCACGTTTTTTGGGATGGTATCTAACTTTAGCAAAACTTTGTATGGGATTTCTGCAAAAGCTTTGAGAACAGTGTCGATAAAATTTTCGTCCAACATACTGCCAATAATGTTGCTGCCCAAACAGAAGTATATGACTCCCTCTTTGGCCTCATCCAGGTACTTTCTTAAAGGCTGAATCAATATAAATGAACGTTGGTTTATATAAAGTTAAAACTTTATAGAAACAATTAATATACTCATTGACAAAGAAATCCCAACATTCATTAAATTTAATAGAGTTTTCGTAAAACTTAGATGCTATAGTAAGTAGAAAATGTTTAAAATTTGAATGCAAAAGATCAAAATTTCTTCTTGAGGAATACTGTCGCTCAGCATCAAATTAAGGTTGACGTCTTTCTTCTCTACGTCGTCAGAATCGAGTTTTATCAGAGAAGATGACCTGATGCCAGTTTCAACGGCCAAGAATTAGAAAAAAACAAGACAATATTTACCGCGTCCGGGGATATATTGAAGGAAATCCTCATGTTAGCACAAGAGCATTATCCCTTGAGTTTTACATATCCCAAATAATGGCTCAAAATGTTTTGAAGGGCCATAGGTAAGTTGAATGTTAGCCATGATACCCGAGAATAGAGAATTTTTATTTCAAATTCTTTAGACCGTGGAAGCCACCTTTAATAGTGATGGAAGCGTCAATCTGCACAATATGCATTACTAGTCAACAAATAAGCCGCATTGGTTTAAGTCGGCCTTTTTTACTGGCACAATAAAAATCAGTTTAAAAAAATAAATGTTTCTTTGCCCTAAATTTTAGGTTAGGAACAAGATATCGAGATGCGGTTTTCGATAGTTTGTTTAGGCTTCATTACAATGCATTTTTTTCTTCAACTATAACATATGTAGCCCAATAACAGCTCTTTTCAACTAGAGACCCCTATATTCCTTGTACTTTAGAACATTTAATGATCTATAGTTTTAGAGATAAAAGGAAATATGTTAATTGTCATAAAATTACCTGGTTAAGAGGCACGGGATCTTTCATAACTGTTCCAGCTCCAACACTGATAGTGTTAAAGTTTATGGGTCTTAAAGAATGAGTGACCGGATGTGTACTTATAAACAGCGCACTTATGTTGTTTTGAATATCGGTAAAAGGAGGCAAATCGTCGCCGAAAAACTTCTTTGCTTGCTCGTGGTGTCTTGGGAAAGTATTCCTGTATATGTGGTACCTAGGGAAATGAAAATTGAATTTTATTAAATTCAAACAAATGAATATGTAGATTTATGACAGTTGACTACTTCAGATATTCTTAGTCTCTCTCTCTCTACTCTACTCTACTCTACTCTACTCTACTCCACTCTACTCCACTCTACTCCACTCTACTCCGCTCTACTCCGCTCTACTCTGCTCTGCTCTGCTCTGCTTTGCACTGCTCTGGTTTGCTCTGCTCTGCTCTGTTCTGCTTTGCTCTGCTCTGGTTTGCACTACTTTGCTCTGCTCTGCTCTGCTCTTCCCTGTTCTACTATTCTACTACAATATTTGACTATTTGTCAAGTATAAGCAAATGCTTACGTTGGATACTATATTACATTTTTTAATCTACCTGTATAACTCTACTTCCACTCCCTCTTATATTTCAAGCATCCTGTATATGCAACTGCTTCTAACATTTTTTGAATCCTCCGCCATATAACTCGAATATACTTAACACGTTTTAGATAAGATGTAAAATCTTCGACTTGACTTTTAAGGAAATTGTTAATCATTTTAACTTAATTAATGTAGCATATAACGACATTCACTGAGAATTAAATAGGAGTAAAATGAAATAGCAGATGTAAAATCTTTGACTTGACTTTTAAGGAAAATGTTAATCATTTTAACTTAATTAGTGTAGCATGTAAGGATATCAATAAGAATGAAACAGGAGTAAAATAAATTAGCAGAACAAAGAAAGTGACAGCTAAATCAACGTACTTGTACAACACGTTATAGATAAGACGTAAAATCTTAGACTTGACTTTTAAGGAAAATGTTAATCAGTTTAACTTAATTAATGTAGCATGTAAGGACATCACTGAGAATGAAATAGGAGTAAAATAAATTAACAGAACAAAGAAAGTGACAGCTAAATCAACTTACCTATACAGCACGTTATAGAAAAGACGTAAAATCTTAGACTTGACTTTTAAGGAAAATGTTAATCAGTTTAACTTAATTAATGTAGCATGTAAGGACATCACTGAGAATGAAACAGGAGTAAAATAAATTATCAGAACAAAGAAAGTGGCAGCTAAATCAACTTACCTATATAGCACGTTATAGAATCAATCAATTTAACTTAATTAATGTAGCATGTAAGGACATCACTGAGAATGAAACAGGAGTAAAATAAATTATCAGAACAAAGAAAGTGACAGCTAAATCAACTTACCTATACGGCACGTTATAGAAAAGACGTAAAATCTTAGACTTGACTTTTAAGGAAAATGTTAATCAATTTAACTTAATTAATGTAGCATGTAAGGACATCACTAAAAATGAAATAGGAGTAAAATAAATTAGCAAAACAATGAAAGTGACAGCTAAATCAGCGAACTTATACAACATGTTATAGATAAGACGTAAAATCTTAGACTTGACTTTTAAGCAAAATGTTAATCAATTTAACTTAATTAATGTAGCATGTAAGGACATCACTAAGAATGAAATAGGAGTAAAATAAATTAGCAGAACAAAGAAAGTGACAGCTAAATCAACTTACCTATACAGTACGTTATAGAAAAGACGAAAAATCTTAGCCTTGACTTTTAAGCAAAATGTTAATCAATTTAACTTAATTAATGTAGCATGTAAGGACATCACTAAGAATGAAATAGGAGTAAAATAAATTAGCAGAAAGTGATAGCTAAATCAACTTACCTATACAACACGTTATAGATAAGACGTAAAATCTTTGATTTGACATTTAAGGAAAATGTTATTCATTTTAATTAATGTAGCATGTGAGGTCATTTACTAAGATGAAATAGGAGTAAACTAAATTAGCAAAACAAAAACGGTGGCAGCTAAATCAACTCACCTGTATAAGACGTTGTATATAAAACTCTTCAATCTATCTTTAAAACCCATATTTTCCAGGTCTACAATATCGAGATTCATATCCGGATTGGCAACCGGATGAACCACATTTCCGACAGCATCGTGAAATGTAATCGGAGCATCCATAGACGACACCGATATTAATGGACACCCAAATTTCCATGCGAATGACATCATTATTGGGGACTGAGCTTCAGCTATTACCAAATCAAACTTAGCATCTTTGCTGTGGATTAATTTCTGAATCTCTGAAGAAGACAGTTGATACTCTTGTGCCTCATGAAAGACTTTCGCTAATAACTTCCCTATTTCGAGAAAACTCATGTTGCTTCCGCAATGGGCGTGGAAAACCTTGTTTTCCTCGTATATTTTGTACGTGTGGCTGATATCAATTTCTCTGAGGTTCCTGAGCGAAGCATTTCTTTGTGGATCAGTAGTAATGACAGTAACTTGGTGGCCCCGGGTTGCCAACTCCCTCCAAAGAGGTTGGAAAGGTGCTTGATGGCTATAAGACGGTGTTGTTATGACACCCAAGATATTGGCGGTATTTACACTGACTATCTTGTATGTTAACAATGTTATTATGAATAGCATGGCTCTACTATGATTTTCACTACTAACCTACAAATTGTTGTGACGGAAATAATGTCATTCAATAAGATATCAGATATCAAGTTTACGTAAACACTTCAAAAAAACCATCTGATTAATGCAGGTGCCAGATAAAATTGATAATCTTCACGGCATCTTGTAAAGTAAAAGATTTTGTACTTATACAACGTGTCCCAAAGTTCAACGTGAAGCAGAAACTCTGGAGTGGGTCAGGGAAAAATAATGTAGAAAATCGGAATCATTTTTTTTTAAGATATACGCTTTTTATTGAAAAACATCCGAAAGTATTACCTAGACTACATTTTTCAGTACTATAAGTGCAATTTTGAAAATGTTACCATTTCACAAGGTTCAATCCCAAAAATTCTGTTTATTTGACATCTCTTTGTATAAATACAAGTAAATATGCATAAACTACTATGGCAAGTTTTTGTAAAAGTTGGCACTATTAACAAAATTTACAACATGGTATAATATTTCTTCCAGAATTCCCAAGTAAAAATTCATGTTGGTACCTAACTAAGTATTAAAGTCATTCCAAAATTCTCGACTTATTTGAAATAAAACGAATGTGAAAATTAAAATGAACGGTTATGACAACTTTATTACTAACAGTAAAGCAAATGTTCAAACCCTTTGACGCCAGCATGCAGACCTGATTCTCCGAGATTCTTTGACGTAGTTCACCAATTGTTGATATGTGTTTTAAAGAAATCTTATGTTTCAGGCAAGCACAGTAAAAAAGTCCAATGAGTTTGAATCGGAAGAACGTGGTGGCCATAAAATTGGACCGAGGCTCAATTTCTTTGACTTTGTACGTGAATATGTAACTTACGCAAGATTTGATTTTGCCATTAATTTCAACGAAGAACTGACTTATCGATCAATTTTTTGATGGAATAGTTTCCAATAGGTTCCAAGATTAAATTTCCAAACTACATATCTGAAAAATTAAAAGTATATCCATTATAGCCTTAAAATTTTATCTCACTGAGACGTTTTGTTCCTTGCTTGTTATGTAGCCTTCCTATTTCTGTTTGGTCAGTTGTAAATAATAATCCTGTAGGTTAAGTCAAAGGACCATACTTAGCCTAATTACCTAAACGTTCCTTCTTAACTAATTAAGTGTCTAGTTATGATAAAACTTTTTTTAAATATAACCGGCTTCTACCTATAACTAAAAAGCTAAAAATAATTATAACAAAATACAACTCTAGCAAATAAATAACACATTCAATGTTGTTAGGTACCTACCCAAGAATTAAAATATGTAAACATTAAAAGGTGCTCAGTCAGTACAAATTAATTACCTACCAATCTAGTATATTTTGAAGCCAGTGCCAAGCAAATCTAAAATCCTTCATTGCGTACTTATCTACTAATTCATCAAACTTGATTGTTGCTTGGTATGGAATATAGGGTTATTCCAAGCATCCTGTATATACGGCTGCCTACGGACCACTATCATCCTAGTCCGTCCCACATTTCAATCTTCATATAAATGCAACTCCTTCTATCACTTTACTTTGTGATTTTGTTTGCTATAACTAAACACCCTGTCTGTAAACGCACCAAATAGCAGTTTAAAGTTTGACATGTGTTGTCACTGAATTTTCTATTAGGCCGGGAGAATTTGACAACCAAAAGCACCGTCTTCGCAAAATGGATAAATTTGCATTTAAATAGGTATTTGCCTGGTATACAAACAAAACGAGCTAGATACTCATTGATTTAAGGAGCCGAAAATACTATGCTTTACTACCTATGCTTGAGATGTACATAGAATTTTTTTTAAATTCGCAATTAAAAGTTCCAGTGCCTAAAATTACCGCACTATTACCTTGGAATTAAAATATTTATGAGGAAATGTCGGTTATGCCATTTTTCGGTGATTTTCTGCAAAACTGCAAGTTGCACGTCGCAGAAAAGTATATGAGGTCACCTTAGGATCTTCCTTAATAGATTAAACGTTAAAAAACTATACACACCCATAAGTAGTTATCGAAAAATCGACTAAAATATTAGGGATATTGGTCGAATTCCATGCACGCATGTGTTCATTCACAAATTTTATCACTTTACCAATAGAATTCTTTTCCAAAATTTGAAGTTTCACCAATTCGGATATATACTCTATTAAACAAAACAATATTCATTCAAAACGGTGCACCACAGGAGAAGAAATCAGGTAACATACATACAAAAAAAAGCGAAAAAAAAAACGCGACGAATTGATAACCTCCTCCTTTTTGGAAGTCGGTTAAAAATGGGAGGAAATGACAAAATAAGATATGAAGTACCCAAAATTTGCACCAAACTCTGTAAATTTCTATACAATTCAAGATTAAATCCTAGACTGTAGGAACAATGATTTAAATCTCCAACATCCTCACATTCATTTAACATTCCTTTTTCTAAGTCTAATGGTGGATATTGTATGTTTCTTATAGTTGAAGGAAAGTTTCCTGAACCACAAACTACACCAAAAAGAATCTAGAACTGAAATATCCCAGTTCTCTTTATTATTTAAATTCCTATACCATTTAATTTTGGGTTGATGATACTTATAACAGGAAGATACTCCCATTTGTCTTGTTCAAACCTGTGATCTATATTTAACCCTCATACAATATTTGCTAGCACACCATCTCATTGTCCCAAATGTCTTGGGGTGTACAATATTACGTGCGATAGTAGCAATATTAGTAATTGGTAGTAATCTAGTCATATTGATAAGTAAGATGATTCTTAATCTGAATTACATTGTCTTAAATTTGGTTGATCTCACAACCTTTCTACAACTTTATTTCTGTTATTGTCATAAGGTGAAAACAGTTATAACACAGCTGTGTTTGATTTCTTTGACGCTCTGCGAAAGTCTCCACATATTTCTAATTTGAGTAATAGATGTGATAATAATTAGTGTTTTGGTATGGGAAACCTTGGGATCGTTATCTTTGCTCTTTAAGCAAATGTAGAGATTTGTACATTCCAAAGAAGTGTACTCCTCATTGTATTGCTGCTGAGTTCATATCAATTTCTGAACGGACCAAAAAACCCGCAACCTTCTGGTATAATGTAATATTAGTGTTGCCAAGCTCCTCAAATGATTTGCTTGACTTTTTGATTAAGAGGTGATTGGAATCTCTGCATTGGCAAATTTGTTCTTAACATACCTGGGCCAAAATGTGTGTTTGTCGTAGCTCTTTACTGACTGTTCTGTGAACCAATCTATATAAAGGTTGGGAATAGTTGATGTTGTTTCGTCAGCGCCCTTTTGAACCTGAGAGGTCTTCCAGAGATGGCCTTGTGAAGTATTTATTGTCTTGTCCTCTGGGAATTTAATTTGAAACCATTTGTTATTATCCTAAGGCTCTGGTGTATCAAAAGAATTTACCGTAACGTAACTTCCCTCTGGCAACTTTCTCAATGGTCTTCTCATATCCTCAGATGTTTAGACTGGTTCGGAGAATTCAGATGTGAAGTCATATTTTTATTCTAGAAAAACCATGAGTCGACTTCCTTCACTATCAAAATTGTAAACGCAAAATTGGCATCACTCGTTGGTATTTGGTTTCTGGTAATGTTTCGGCTAAACGCTGCACACAACAATTCCAAAATCTCTGAAATTAACGTAGTAAATAACTTCAATATAACTACACCATTATAAATAAGTAAGAAGTGTATTTCAAATCTCGTAAGGTTTTACCAGTTTGTTTTTTTTTTGCTGGCAAACTATTTAAAATTCCGTAAACCAATACGAATCTTTTTTTCTAAGACTTAGCATAGTTCTATATGAAATCCTAACAATTCCGATTATTCGAACTTAAGAATTATATTAGGGTGTTCTAAATTTGGTGTTGATACATTTACCTCGAAATATAATAGGTGCATCTTTTGGTATATATCATCCTAGGTTATCAAAGTGATAATTTGAATATTATCAACAACTGTTTCAAGTGGATGCTCATTATCTTTCAATAACAATAGGTTTCTCTCAGTTTAACGCGTTTCTGACAAAATGTATTCGGTTTTATTTTGTGTGGTGTTATATGGATTATTGGCTAACGGGGCTCGAATTTTGGGAATAGTACCTTCACCAGCCTATAGTCATCAGCATGCTTTCCACCCTATTTGGAGGGAACTATCTCTTCGGGGACATGAAGTGACCATAATAACTACAGATCCAGTCAAGGCTCCTGAGCTAACAAATCTAACTCAAATAGATGTCAGATCTGCGTACAAATACATGCAACACTTCTACGAAATGATGCAGCATCTCAATGTCTTCAACACCGCTTCTTTCCTTCAAGAAACTCTGAACAGTATCAGCGAAGGAGAACTGTCTCATCCAGAAGTTCAGAAACTTATTAAAAGTGATAAACCTTTCGATCTTGTGTTAACTGAAAGCAGCTTTCCAGAATTTTTAGCTTTCGGACAAGTATTCAAATGCCCTACCGTTTTGATTTCGTCTATGGAACTGCAGAGCATCATACATGTAGCTATAGGAAACCCTGCGCATCCGGTTTTAAATCCAGAGTTTGTGTTGCCGCTGTATGGGAAGTTGTCTTTTCCAGAAAGGCTGCTAAGCTCACTGTATCAGGTGTTGGTGAACTACTTCAGATTGTACAAAGCGTTTCCCCAAAAGCAGAAAATTATAGCAAGACACTTTGGGGACTCCATGCCACCATTGATAGACATGATAAGGAATGTTGATATGGTGTTTGTTAGTGTTAATCCAGTGTTGCACGATGTAAGGGCATTGGGGCCGACAACTGTTACTTTTGGAGGAGTTCATTTGAAACCACCACAACCTCTTCCACAGGTAAGAATCTCCTAGATTCATCTGGTTAAAAAGAAATGAAAGAAAACACACCTTGCTAATATGCTTAATTTCACTATGATTGTGGTATGTAGTTAATATTAATAACGAAATTATAAGAAGACTGTGTCTATAGGTACTTGAAACTTTTTCGAAATAATTGTTAAGGTCTGTCCACTGGTTCTAGTTTTGAGTCATTCGTATAATGAATCTGCTCACAGTTGGTCTTGATCTAGTGATAATTCAGCGTCTTTCTAGAGACTGTTTGCTTTGACTAGCTGTCGCCCAGTGGTCGAAATTCGACCAATTGTGTCAATATCTCTGGCAGGTTAAGTAAACTGAAAATTTTATCGTGACATTCTATCCTAGGACTTTAGGGAGAACACCAATTACACGGAACGGATCCAGATTCGGAACCTCTGTGTGATAGTTTCCTCGAAAATCCTAGATGTCGGTCTTACATCTCGCTTCTACAAATACGTAACGAAATTCAAGTTTTTTTCAGATATAATTCATAGGACTTTATTCGTGTTCAAATTATTTAATATGACAACAATTTAATCACTAATGGGTTACCCTACATATTTATTTTTTCTAACCTCCCTGTATAGCTATAATTGCACTAATTCTCTAACATTTATTAAAATCCTCATTAGAATAATTCCATCTCATTATATATTTCCACCACCCTGTATATGCAACTGCTCATGGACCACGCATAATATTTTTTAACATTTTTGAACCACCCGGTAAACCATTCTGTATATGCCACTGCCTATGAGCCACCGTATTTACTCTTTTTGTGTATGAAATTTCTAACTATCTTCTGTAACTATAATTCTACTCCGACCTATATTTCAATCATCATATATATGGAACTCTTCGTGGGCTACTCTATAAATCATTTCCTTTTCTAACATTTTTTATCATCATCCTGTATATCTATAGTTCCTCTCACCCTATATTTCATCTTCTCTATATATACAACTGCTTATGGGTTACGAAATATTGCATTTCCATTTCCGTCACCCTGTATATGTATCTCTGTATAATATTTTTGCACCACCCTGTATAACAGTACTTTCTATTCTACTGCGCCTTCTATTCCAAGAACCCTGTAAATTCAACCGCTAATGGAGTTCCCTATATAATTATTTTATTAGTTATAATTGCACTCTACTCTATATTTTAAACACCCTATATATGCAACTGTTTATGTGCCACCAACGAAAAAAATAATTTCTAAGATATCTGGAATCGCCCTGTATAATTATAATATACAACGATTACTTTACCACTAAACAATAAGAATGCTTGCATGCCACTTTCAGACGTACATGCTCTAAGTATATAACAGCATTGGTCCCTCTATATATAATTACTCACTGTTTTGAGTTTGGTGGCGGCGGCACATTCAGTTGTTTGACGTTGAGAGTATGGACGTAAATAATGATTTTTTATTATATTTTATTTAATGAATGAACCAATATTATAAATTAATATTAGCATTCTGCACTGACGGTCATCAGTAGCTACTAAACAAAACAAAAATGATCAAAATTGGTTGAGAAACAGAGGAGAAAATGGTACCTAATCGTTTTGTCTTTGCCTATTTATATATAGATATTCATGTCATAATTTCAGACCCTGGCTAGTAATAATTGATATTCCAGATACTGTCCTAGCAAGTTTTATGAATCACCTCATTATTTTTTCTTTTAATGTGAAAGACAACCTAGTGTTAGTTCTATATTGATAGTACAAAAAAGAATTGGGTCTTGGCTTCTTAAACACGAGGTTGCCGAAAATATATCGTCTGTACTAGCTGTTTTTTATTTTTATGAGGTGAATACCAAAAAAATATATATTTGTTGTTTGATAATATTCAGAAATAACAACGGAAGTTACGAGAACTATTCGTAATTTTATTTTATATATCGTCGTGAAAATCAGTCCAATGATTTGCATTTCATTTAATATAATCAAACTCAATAGTTTACGTCAAAGATTGTTTATCATTTGTATATCAGTTTAATGGGAAACAATTAATTTTTTTCAGCAAATTAATTTGATAAAACATACACTCAGCATTGAGAATTTACGTAATAAGAGCAGACTCAATATTACATATCTAATCAATATGATAATCATGATTATTTTATATATTAGTAATTTAATTGTTAAAACTAGAGTGATTATTGTTATATGTAAATAAAATTTTCAAAATAACAGATTTCTTGTTGCTCAAAACAAACTAGGAAATTTTAATAGTTTTAATTAGGACATTATTGTCTATTTTTTGCCATAGTTTAACCGACTTCCAAAAAGGAGGAGGTTCAATTCGTCGCGTATTTTTTATTGTACGTATGTTATCTGATTTCTTATCCTGCGGTGAACCGTTTTGAATGAATATGGTCTTGTTTAATAGATTATATATGCGGATTGGTGGAACTTCAAATTTGGGAAAAGAATTCTATTGGTAAAGTGATGAAATTTGTGAATGAATACATGCGTGCATGGAAATCGAACAATATCCCTAACATATTGGTCGATTTTTCGAAAACTCCTTATGGATGTGTATAGTTTTTTAACGTTTAATGTATTAAATAAGATCCCTAGGTGATCTCATATACTTTTCTGGGACGTGCAACTTATAGTTTTGCAGAAAATCGCCGAAAATTCCAAAATTCTTATCAAAAATTTCATCGGAATAACATAACGGACATTTCCTTATAAATATTTTAATTCCAACGTAATAGTGCGGGAATTTTAGGCACTGGAAGTTTTAATTGCGAATTTGAAAATTTTCTATGTACATCTCAAGCATATGGGTAGTAAAGCAAATTTTCGGCTCCTTAAATCAATGAGTACCAAACAAGTTTTGTTTTTCGGCAAATACCTATTTAAATGATTTTTTTTTCCTTGAGAAGAAATCTTAATAGAAAAATGACAACACAGTCAAACCAAACTGCTATTTGGTCGCTAAAAATAATTATTACAACTTGCAAATAAATAACACATTCAATTATTTGTATACCAGGCAAATACCTACCTAGTATATTTGCCAGGCAACAAAATGAAATTTTTTCCAATGAAGGATTTTAGATTTTGGCACCGACTTCAAAAATATACCAGATAGGTAGGATTGAGACAGAATGGGCACCTTTTAATGTTTACATTTTTTACTTTGGGTAGGGTTGTTATTTATTTCACTTTTTAGTTATTCTCCCGGCCTAATCACATTGGGATTTTTTAAATTTTAATAACAAAAAACACACTCGTCATTTGAAACAGAAGTTTTAGAAATCCGACTCACACTAACAGGTCATTTTAATTCTAATCTCCAAAACGATGCTATATGGTATACTGTTTGATATCAATATATGTAATGAAGCTTAAAAAATGTATTTATGTAGAATTAAACAAATATAATCGTTAACAATCGGCAACAAACTGCTCCAGGGTTCCACAAGCTACAACCACCTCAGAGTACATTCAAGACAACAAATACACTAAAGACAATGATATCAAAAACAAAAGATAACATAAAACTGAAAAAAATTAATTTCTAAAATTTCTTAGGAATGTAACAAATTTTATATTGGAGAAATTTCTAGCCGTCTAAATATACGAATAAATACGACAATTCGAAATGACAATTTCCTAACGGTCGTCTCTTGTTCAGCAATCCTCTAACGGGATAGTTCATAAAGTTTTTTCTAATGACCTTAATATCGCATTATAACAAAATAGAAGACCCACATAAAATTCTCAATTTGAAAGACCATATATAGTAAATAGTTGTGTCACTTAAAATGACAGCTTTCAGTATACTTTCAGTCGCCACTGACAACGGGGTCTACCTATCCCAAAAAGTTCGGAGGAAGGTTTGGTATTATTCCCAAAACTCCCTGTCAGGAAACAAAACATTAAAAGATGCTCATTCTGCATCATTTAATTGAGAGTGTGCTCTTTTTGTAGTTAGTTTTGTAGAAAATTAATTACCAGATTTGAAGTGTACCATTAATATTGAAATCTAGTATATTTTTGACTAGTTTGTAATGCGACTTTTGTCGAAATTCGATTCATATGTTCATTCCAGATCAATACGACTAATTTCGTCTGTTTGATCTCATGTCCTATTCCTGTAAAAATATATCCAGAGCGAACTCCCTTTATCCACCTGCAAATTATCTACAACCCTCTTTATAATACCCTGTATATCAAAAAACATGCATGTTGCAGTTGTCTAACAAATTATGACTAATCGCAATTATTAAGACATAAGAAACCAATAACAGTATTTCATCTTGTTTAGGAACTGGAAAAATATTTGGATGGATGCTACAGAAGGGTTCATCTACTTCAGTTTAGGAACCAACGTTCAGAGTCATCTCTTAACAGATAACAAAATTAAAATCATCTTGGATACGTTGAAAGATCTACCATATCAAATTCTGTGGAAATATGCGTCTGATGACATTCCAGAACTACCCAAGAATGTGAAAGTTATGAAATGGGTACCACAACAAGATGTTTTAAGTGAGTTCTTTCTGTTGTATGCTGAAAACGTTAATACGTATTAAAAATTTGTCTATTCCATTTCTTTCTACTTTAGAGTGAAATGTAGGGACATTTTTCCCAAGATGAAACGAATCAATAATTTTTTATTCCGTATTAGAAAATAGGCGTAAGCTCCATAATCTAAACGGACTACAATAGAAAGTTCAGACATTTCTTGGAAATATTCTTTTCATCAAATTAGGTTTGCTCTAGATTATTTCACAACATACGGTTGTGTGACTGGTTATTCAGCCCATTTCTTTTTGGTTTCGCGTTTTATTTCCTTGAGTGAATTTATATGTATTGCTACGGATTCCTGTTCAATTGGGTTCAGTTAGACACCTGTTGTCCAATTAATACTACTTTATTGGAAGCAGCCAATAACGATTAATACAATTGCCCTCTCTCTTTATCCATTTGTTAACCTAGAAGTTCAATTAAATTTCTTGACACATACAACACAACACACAATTCACACTGACGTTTGCTTAGAGCATATACTTTACTACTTATGATACTCAACTGAACTTATGACAAGACTAACTCTAACGCTCACAGAACACCTATTTCTATACAATTTTTAGATTCAAGAGGGTTCTCGAGATTACTTTATGACGCTAATATCGAATTATGTAGATATTTCCCGAACTGATCAGTTACTCTTGGTAGGCATATATAGGGTCCTCCCTCGGCCGGAGTTATAACTTTCCGTAACAGTATCTTTGTTTGTAACTGTAAATTCTGCTTTTCTAACAATTTTTTACTCGATGTTGTTATTCCCTTTCTAAGAGATAACATTTTAAAACGGTGTAACGTAACATCATATTTTTCCATTTCTTTTAATTTTAGGGCACAGAAACATAAAAATGTTCTTCACCCAAGGAGGGCTTGCAATCGACTGAAGAAGCAATCACCTACCACGTCCCCATGTTAGTGATGCCATTTTTCGGAGACCAACCATATAATGCTAAAAGATTAGAGTACAAAAAAGTAGCTAAAATTGCTTTTCATACAGATTTAGCACAAGAAACATTGAAGGAGTTGATTTTGGAAGTAATACAAAATCCTCTGTAAGTAAATCACGATTAATTTGTTTTTATTTTACTGTCTTAAGCGTCTGTTAATTGTTTTAGCTACAAAGAAAACACCAAAATATTGGCGAAGCTAGCTAGGGACGAACCCATGACAGGATTGCAAAAAGTAGTATGGTGGACAGAATACTTAATCAGAAATAAAGGAGCAACATATCTCAAAAATCCCGCGATTCATCTTCCGTGGTTTCAGTACTATCTTCTGGACGTCACAGCAGCCATTGTTGTTCTGTTAATGACAGCTATAATGATATTAGTAACTTTGTGGAAATTTTTCAAGAATGTTTTAAGCTATTTATGGTCAGCAATATTCAGATATGATAAAACAAACTCAAATGAAAAAACAATACAGCACAAGAAAATGAAAAGGTTGTAAATTCTTTACAGTTATCTACAGCTGAAGAATATTTTTAAAGATTAAGATGCATGTGAGAATGTTTAGTATAATATGTTTTGTAATGCATACAAATGACCGAATATTAAATACTTTTTTATCATTTTCATGGTTTCATTTATCTAGAATCAGTATTTCAACTATTTGGCTTGAATTTTTCCCAAAATCTGAAATAAATGTTTAAATAAATAATTACAATGTTACGTTGTGTCTATCAATGGTTTAAGATTCTTAAATTCGGGTCCTTATTAAATATAATCATTTCATTACAATTTTTCTGATACATTTTAAACCTCTTTGCAAGGTATTTTAAGAGTTTATTGTGATAAAGAATGTCAGAGTTATTCGACCATACAACAGATGGCGCTCCACTAGGTTGTTCACACCTTCGAATAGTTGACAGGATTGACAGCCACATTGTTTGTGTTGCGTGGCATTATTCATTCATTCTGTGTAATTCACACACAGATTAGATGATCTCTGGCAAGTACTCTTTATTGTACTTAGATCATGTACCTCCTAGATATAGCCTGTCAAGCACAAAATCGTGGCAACGCTAGAAAGAGAGGGTAACAGAGACAGTAACAGGCTATTTCACTTAGTGGGTGGAAGCAGCCAATGAACAACATGCTGAACGTATTTCATTGGAAGCAGCTCCCAATCGAGTGAAATAGCCTCTTGCTCTCACTATTCCCCTCTCTCCCTCTCTTTAGTCTTACCACGACATTTGTGCATAACAGGCTATATCTAGAAGGTACATGATCTAAGTTATTGTATGATCTGTGCAAGGACTTTGCAGGCTTTCGAGTTTCGAATAAAGCACAAGGCACAAGTATTAGAAATAAGAATAGTAGATATTGTATTACAAAACCAAAATTTATAAGGTATTCACTTATGTATTAAACCGCAATGTTATGTTGTGTGTGTCATCAGTTCCACTAGCTCTGCATACAACAATGAAGAAATTAGCAAGCTCGATAACTTAAAGGGTCCTCGATCTGACGGTATTCCTCCAAATATCTTAAAATCTACTACCTTCAAAAAGTCCCGCCTTCTTTACATCATATTCAATAGATCCTTAAAATACTTAAATCAATAAATTTAATAATAAATATACACCGACTTTTCCAAAGTATTCGAAAAAGTAAATCATAGAACAGTTCTTAATAATCTAAAACTGCAGAAATGCACGGAACAGTGTGGAACTGGTTTGCCAGTTATCTTTAGTCAAAGTTAACAACAGGTTTGTTCATAGTAGCCAGTTGCCAACGATTCCAACGGTTTGAGAAATTCTACGCCAATCAGCGAGCTCGGTAGTAAACTTGGCAAACGCTCGATTGGAGTAGAATTTCTCAAACCGTTGGAATCGTTGGCAACTGGCTACTATGAACAAGCCTAATGTCTCGTGTAATAACTGTTCCCTCTGGAGTACCTCAGGGGTCTCGTGTCGGACCTCTTTAACGAATCAGCTTTATAAATAACATATTTAGGTGCTTTCAAAATGTTAATTACTTATGATTTGCAGACGATCTCAAATGTTCTTTAGCCAACTCCTCTGTAGAAGGTCGCCTTGCGCTGCAGTCGGATTTAAATAGACTTGACGCTTGGTGTTCAACTAACGGAATGGAACTCAATCCATCAAAATGTAACAGTTCATACGTCTCCCGAAATCGCAACCCTATCCTATTTGATAAGTGTGGTACTATCATGTCTTCTGTTCCACAAATTAGAGATCTTGATGTCTAAATTGACTCAAGTGTTTATTACACACATTCATTTATCAAATGGTATATCCAAGGCTCTTAAATAACTTGCCTTCATAAAAAGAGCAGGTACAACATAAATTCTCAAGATATATTTTGTATATCGACTCTTCAGGTGACATCTCTTACAAATATGTACATTTTCAAAGCATTTTTCAATAGAAACCTTAAAAGCTAGGAAGGAAAATAGAGACTTTAAAGTTTAAAATTGTAAACTATGCAGTAGATTGTTCAAAGTTATTGTCTTCACTCTACTTAAACGTACTTTCAAGACGCTCCAAATCAATAAACACATTTCACTAAATCGTTTGTCGGACTAATCCCGAGAACAACTAGATCAGCAAACAGAAATCTGAGTGCCTTAGATTTCTTCAGGGTCTACAGACAGTTCTGTGATTAACTACGATTATTGAGATAACTATTTTATAGAATATATTTAATAATTGTTGAAATTATTATACGAGGGCTGCCTTTTATATTTCGGGATTGGACAACCCTAGTGTTGCAATCTGACAACTGACAGCTCTATCGTAAAGCTTGACATTTTTGAGGTTATATGTACTCAGAACGTTTTGACATACGAGAGCGCTGTGTTGTTTACAGTAACTTAAAGGATTCATCTCGGCCAAAAAATGGAATTAAATCGTGAACATTTTCGTGGGATTATTTTTTACAACTTTCGACGTGGATTAAGTCAGCAAGAGTGCATGGATGAACTTAATTTAATTTTTGGCGATGAAACTCCATCAAGGAGCACTGTTTATCGATGGTATGGTGAATTCAATCGAGATCGTAGTTCACTCCAAGACGAATTTCGTGAAGGTCGTCCAAAAACAGTTGTTGTTCCGGAAACCATTGATGCTGTGCGCGAACTGATATTGCAAGATCGTTATGTGACCTATCGTGAGATTGAGTCAACCTCACACATTAGTGGGGCCAGCATACATTCAATATTGCATAAACATTTGAATGTCAAAAAAATTTGTTCGCGTTGAACAGTCAATTCTGAGTGGTACGCAACCATTTGTTTGCCAGTTGTCTTCCAAGAAATGAGGAAAACCAACCGCCAAAGACGGATCACTCTTAACCACGGCAATGCGAGCTTCTCACACATCGGCTCAAACAACTGCATTTTGACCACTCAAAACATCTTTTTGATGAGTCAACCGCCGTATAGTCCTGACTTGTCACCAAACGACTTCTTTTTATTCCCGTACGTAAAAAACAAACTGTGAGGTCAACGTTTTTCGACACCTGAAGAAGCGGTTGCTGAAGCATGTTTTGGAGATACCTCAATCAGAGTGAAAAAAGTGCTTCGACAATTGGTTCAAACGCATGCAAAAGTGTATATATAGATCTTCATGGGGAATATTTTGAAAAACAATAAAGCGATTTTCGATGATTAATATTTGTTTTTGTTCTCTAATCCCCAAATATAAAAGGCAGCCGTCGTATTTTAGGCCCTTATAGGTATAAATAAATAAATCGAAATATTGGACACATAGGGTTTCAGTTAAATGTTTTTTTTCCTTTGCCTTACTGAGACTGTCAAACATTTTAATTTTATATTTTAGAGTTGTGCCTTTTTTCATAGTTGAAATTTAAACGTCCTGTATGTAGAATTATTAGATCTTTCAAATCGATATATCAAATATTGGATATTGTTTATAACGGCATACGAACCACATTAATGACGTCATGAAGTCTATTTAGGTCCAAATTGTTGACACATGTTGACATGACCACGGTCTTTTTCTTCTTTTATCTGGATAGATTTTATGTAGTAGGTCTCAGTAACACTTCAGATTTTAGAGTACTGACACCTCAACACACGCCTAGCTCAGTGTGTCAGTACAATGTTATGGTGCAACTGTGCCCATATAGCAATAATAGAAGAGTTGACAGTTGACGATTATTATAACCCAGTTTTATTGATGTGATTTGTCTTTCCAGGCACAGTATAAGTTAACACAATATGTACGTTCGCGTACTGTATTTTTAAACTCTCTCCTTGCCCTATTTTGTACCTTATAAACAAACAAAAACAACTAAAATCAATTATATTCCGAAATACGAATACTCTACTATTATACAACATACCTTAAATATAGGCAACAAGATTTACGCATACTCTAATTATGGGTTGTATTAAGCCTAACATTCAGTGGATTATTAGTTTTCTAGAACACGAGTCGTTTAAATTGAATGTTATTGGATATATTTAAGTAAAGACAAAAGATTACATCGCAAATTCAAGGTAAAAACATTTTTGAAAAAAAAAATTGTTAATGTGAAAAGAGAGCACACAGTTTGAGTTAAACAATGCCGAAGGAGATGGTGCACTTTTTTGGCACTCAATATCGAATCTTCCTTTCGGCTATCACAGTCCATAGAGCACAGCACCATTTAGTGAGTTGAGGGGTGCAGTTTGCCGGCACATGTGTCATTTAACACTTAAACGAGTTGGAGTTAATAGTTGGCGATACATATAACTTAATTTTATTCGTCGTACCAGACACACTATATGACTATACATAAACAGGAAATAAATGATTATTTTACAATGTTTAATTTTTAAATTTATGAATAGGTATTGTTTAATACTAAGTAAAAAATACTAATTTAATGTAGTTTTATATTTCGTTAATGCTTACACTCCATCTGAGGCTCGGCACAGTGTGTCATAGAGTGTTATTGGGATCGGGTCATCACCCTTGACACATGTGAAGGTGGGTTTAGGTTAGGACAGTGTATCCTAATAAAAAACAGCTTATTGCAATTTGTTTATTAAAAATATAACAAAAAAATACATCACAGGTAAACCTTTAAAAATACAGTTTAAAGTTGAAGGAATATTAAACCGAATACCATTCCACGTCACCAGCTTGCAACCAAACTTAGTTCTATAAGTTCTATAACCTCACCTACTGTTTATCTTCTATTGCATCAAAATAAAAATACTTCAAAATACTTTAACAATCCCAGATAACTACTGAACACGCCAAATCGATTAAGTCCTTCGCATTATTTCAGCACCGACTAGTATGGCCGCTGCACTAATCAAAAACAAACCAGCTGGTATGGCGGCTGCTATCATATCACCTGAAAAAGATTCAGAAATCAATGAATGAGTTTTCTTTATTGCAAAAAGCATATATTGAAATAGGAATGATGACACATCTGATACTAAAAGTGACATACAATTTGAAATTTTTATACATATTCTCATTTTAACTGAAAAAAATCGAGTCACTAACATAGCACTAGACAAACAATGTATATATAAAACTCAAAAATACATAAATAATACAGATTTAATAAAACTAGGTATAGAAGTAGCATTTTCTTACTGTCGAATTTAGTATTGTCACTATAGAACTAATAAATCAACGGACATTACATAGAGCAAACAAGTTTATATAGAGGGTGGGTTTTTTTTGAAGATCAGTATGGGGATCTAGGAAACTAGAGGAGATAGAGCAATGGTTAAATTTGGAAAGATTTGCAGTTTTACTGGCCCAATTTAATGACACTTTCGGATTTTCGTAAAAAGTCATGGCTTACTAGATATTTTGAAAAAACGAAATTCTGTCGATTTAGTCAAATCCCTCTAGCTCCTTTGTTTTTGATTTTATAAAAAAGTGTAAATATCAAAATTTAAGAGAATTGTATCCCGAATATGATTGTCATGTCCTCGTTTGTGTGACAGCTCTCGTTTTAGAGATAGGACTTACCTTTTTTGAATATAAACCATAGTTGGCTATGACCTCAAAAAAAGCTTTTCAACGATATAATACTCGATATATTTATTGATAAAAATAACGGAGTTATGGATGCTTTTATCTTAATTTCATTTTTAACGTAGTTAGCCATGAAATAGATTGATTTATTATTAACTATTCCAAAAAACATTGAACGATTTTTTTATTAGGTATATCAGATATGACGCAAAAACTAAATAAGTAGGTACTTACTAAAAACTTAAGAAATTAAAGCACATAATAATGGTTACAATTTATGTTCGAAAAGTCCACCATTGTTATTTAGACAAAAATTGCATCTTTTTAAGATTGACATTACCGCTTTCCTCACAGACCGCCTATCAATTTCCTTAATTGCTTGTAATACCGCCTCCCTTAGGTCACCAATTGTCTCATACTTTCTTTTGTATACCTTGTTTTTTAGCGCACCCCATAAATAGAAGTCTATAACTGACAAATCGGGAGACCGGGGTGGCCATTCGCGTGGGCCATTTCTTCCTATCCAATAACGAGTTATGGGCAGGTGCTCCATCATGTTGGAACCACTCAATTTCTAAACGAGTTCTCAAATTCAAATTATGCAACATGTCTTGAATGTCTTGAAAAGTGTATTGCAAGAAAGGCAAGTAGCGCTCCCCAGTAAGTGATTGGTCATAGAAAAAAGGCCCCAGAATAGTAGACCCTATGATACCACACCAAACATTAAAACCAAATTTTATCTGGGGTCGTCTTTGTTCTACATGGAAAGGGTTTTCTTTAGCCCAGATGTGCTCATTGTGTCTATTGAACATACCGCAGTTAGTAAATCTAGTTTCATCTGACCATAACACCTTTAATGGAAACTGTGGATTGTCAAGGCACATGTCTCTAAACCATGTACAAAACAAAATACGTCGATGTTCGTCACCAGCATGCAAAGTTTGAGAAACTGAAAGTTTGTACGGGCGTTTTCAGTACCTTAACTACAGTTCGTTGAGATGTGCCAGCTTCTGCCGCAATCTCACGAGTTGATGTAGATGGATTTTGATTTACCATTGCCAAAACATTTATTTGTGCTGCTTCGTTAATTTGATTACGTTCCTTTGGTGGTTTAGTAAAAGATCCATATCTGCGTAAACTATCGTAAAGGCTCTTAAATGTACATAGAGCAGGTTGACGACGATTAAAATATCTATGAAAGTATTCCTCAGCTGCACGAACTAAATTTTTATGGCATATGATATGACATTCCACCATATTCAGTTCTTCTTCGTTAGAATATTCCATTTTATCACGAAAACTTGTCAATATCGACTGTCAGTTCAACACTACTAATGGAATTACTCTCAAATGAGGAAACGTCAAAGTGAAAACAATCTTTTTCATGACTACCAACGTTAAAAGTGAAAATAAGAGAGAAAAGCATCCATAACTCCGTTATTTTTATGAATAACTATATCGAGTATTATATCGTTGAAAAGCTCTAAAACTATCCGATTTTTTGAGGTCATAGCCAACTATGGTTTCCATTCAAAAAAAGATAAATTTGTGTCATATCTCGAAAACGAGAGCTGTCACGCAAACGAGGCCATTACAATCATATTCGGGATACAATTCCCTTCAATTTTGATATTTACACTTTTTTTATAAAATCATAAACAAAGGAGCTATGGAGGGATTTGACTAAATCGACAGAATTTCGTTTTTTCAAAATATCTAGTAAGCCATGACTTTTTACAAAAATCCGAAAGTGTCATTGAATTGGGCCAGTAAAACTGCAAATCTTTCCCAATTTAACCATTGCTCTATCTCCTCTAGTTTCCGGGATCCAAATACTGATCATCAAAAAAAAAACTCACCCTGTATAAAACTTAAAATTACATCAATAAAACTGTTAAAAAGAATATACATTGTAAAAGACGTTTATTATAATACAATTTCAATAATACAATGTATTTACGTAAAAATTAAAACACCAAAATAGATTTAGTCGTTTGATTTGAGTCCCCGTTTAACCTTTCGTTCGTTCCGGTTAGCCGCGCCAGAACGTTAGTTGATTTCGCGTCCGATTCCCTTATGGGAGAATAAAAATAGTAGGGGAACATATGATGAAGTAACTGGAGGATGCTATAAAAGTTAATGTGATAGACGTAAATTGCAAAATTTTGTTGCAATTTACATCAGTAAATATAAAGCCATTGACAACGAAGTCAGAATAGACTTTGAAAAGTTTGGTTTTCTTTCAATATACGTAGTTTTATTTCGATTGTGGTGTTATTGCCCAAAAAAACATAAAACTAAACAAGAATATGCCACAAACAACGTTTAGAAGAGAAATATTGGCATCTTTTCTCTTACTAAAAATACTTGATATAATGGAATCTATGGTATTGTCATAGTTTGTCCAATTAAAAAGAACTGATATAATGTAATCTAATGTATCATCCCCATTTTCAAAAGGGTTAATATTAAAAAAATGTGTTACATGCATATTTACAAAGCATGATTAGGTTAGTATGTGCAATATATTTTTTCAAAACTAAGCTAATTCTCAAAAGAAATACCTGAAGCATTTTCTTCCCCCTCAACCAAGCGTGGTAAACCATCTAACAAAAACACTTTTGGTAAAGTTAAACCTCAAAAACTACAACACAGGATAATCAAGAAAAAAGTATTGCATCATAAAAAGCATGTAACTGATTATTATTCAAACGCAAAAACGTGGGTATATGATTGAAACATTTTAGTTACTTATGACTTATGTCTAATACGTTATTTTCATAATTACCCTGATTTAAATTGAACTAGAAATGCTTAACAACTTACTCTTGTCTTGACATCTGCCATTTTCTACCGCCCAACCCATGCTTCTTTTTATCGCCATTTTCCATCGAGAATATTTTACGTCTCTAACTGTAAGCAATTATTTTTGAATAAGAAGACACATTTTGTAATTTTCACGAGTAAAATTTTAAAAATCATGCAATGTCCAATGAAAATAAACAATCCCAAAACATGGTACAACATGTGATCTGGAATTATTACTAAAATTTACATAAATATATTTCTATGCAACTGTAAGCCATTTCCATTAAGGAAATACATAATCATAATTATTAACTAAATCTAAGTGATTTTCAAAACATTGAAACTTAACTTAACTACCCTTAATGTATTAGATGTTCAAACTGAGCACCGTTAACTTCTTAACAATAAGCAAGTCAGTTTTTAAATTCTCTAGTAACATTAGCTATTACTTCTGGTGTAATTCTCTGGATGTCTTGAGTTATTCTTGCAGCTAATTCTTGCAAATTATTTGGTCTATCAACATAAACCTTAGACTTTAAGTAACCCCACAGAACTAGTCTAGTGGATTAAGGTCGGGACTTCGTGCAGGCCATTCATAAGTACCCCTTCTTCAAATCCATCTGTGATGAAACGTCCTATCTAAATGATCTGGAATAATGCGAGCGTAATGGGGTGGTGCTCTATCCTGCTGAAACCAGATATTATTTGGTAATTGTCCATTTACCTCCAATGCCGGAATAACTTGTGTCTCCAAGAGCTGTAAATACCTATCTCCGTTTAAAGTTTCTTGTAGGAAGAAGGGTCCCACGATTCTGTTGTTATAAATGCCGGCCCAAACGTTCAATTTTTGGGGATGTTGTGTATGAGCCTCTTGTACCCAATTAGGATTACTTTGCGACCAGTAGCGGTAGTTATGTCTATTGACCGTACCATTTAAACAAAATGTAGCCTCGTCTGAAAACACCACATTTCTTATAAAATTATTATCACGGTTACAAATATCCATCATCGTTTCACAAAATTGCAAACGTCTGTCAAAATCGTCTTCGGCGAGTTCTTGAACGAGGCGAATTTTGTATGGATGATATTTTTCTCGCCTTAATATCCTTCCTACTGAACGACGGCTAATTCCATGAATATTGGCGAGGTCGGTAGTGGATAAGTGAGGATTTTCTTCCAAATATATAGCAACATTTTGAGCTGCACGTTCATTACTTGCACTTTTTAACCGTCCACTTTTTGGTAAATTGTTAACTGTTCCTCTTGTGTCGTACCTTCGTCACTACTGAACGGGGTATTAAAAGGTCACAAACTTCTTGATGCGTCCGTTTCCTCTCCCCATACCCAATCATCATTAATATTTCTATTCTTTCTCTTTCCTTAATTCGGCCATTTTACGATCAAATTAAAACAATACAATCTTTTTACGTTCAAATAAAAAAAACTAATAACTTATTTTGACAACTACTGTCACTTCTGCAATGAATTTCATGGACTACTAAACTTGATTCAGATTTAATTTGCGCCTGATTTAAACAAACGAACGTGTATTCGACTACGGAACAAGCAGTGCTGTTGGCTGTGACGGTATAATGCCACCGATTGGCCAATAGAAATACAAATCCTTACCGAGCCGTTTGTTTATATCGGGCGTAAATGAAATCTGAACAGAGTTTAACTACCATCGAATTTTTCCTTTCCTTAAGATAGTTTTCTGTTAATATCTCGGTAGGTATTGAAGTAAACAATATCAAACCCGATATTTTTGTATTCGCAATAAAATGTTTCTTCAGAAACTAAAATACTATACAGGGTGTTTCATTGCAAATTTTAAAATCGACATTACTTCCGGTAAAACATGAAGTTCAAAATTCTAAAAAAAATTGGAAATAAATGGGCAATCTACTGCAGTATCCACCTTCCAAATTTCATTTTGATATCTCTAATAATTCCAGAGATATTTACTTGGTTCCACACATTTGCCCAACACTGTATATAGTAATGTGACTATAAATAGGTGGAAACAAATTATAGTAGGTTCGACTGAGTAAATACAGGAACCCAGAGTGTAAAATAAAAACATTATAATAATAAAAAAGTAGATATATATTTTTTTAATTTAAAAAACATTTATGTAGTCTGTATTAAGGCCTGGAATATTTCCCAAATCAACGCTTTTTTAGGTGTATTACAATCATAATAACTAGAATAAAACAGACAGAGCAATTATGTATTATCTCAGACTAGGTAATATAAGTACTGAAATAATTAAACTAGATAAACCCCAAAAAAATTAATAGTCCAATTAAGACGGATAATCAGAATTTGGTGTAATTTAATTGCTCATAATCAATCTAAATTCCAATTTACAAGCGATATTAAAAGTATCTGTTAACAAAATGATTTGTTAAAAATAATTATGCGTAACAAGGTGATTTTCATTATAATTTATGGGACATAGATTGTGTTACACGAGTATTTCTCAAGGTTTTTTTCTACAAAATGGGTACATTTGTGATATGTAAACAGAAAAAAATAAACACAAAGCCCTTAGAACATAACAGTACGGAAAGTATGTATTTGTACAAAAGTACAAAACAGATGAAGTTGAACCGAAAACATTTTATTTGACAGTTTTATTTTAAAAAGATTACGCAACATACCAACGCCACATCAACAAATAAAATATACTTTAATGAAAAACAATAGAGGAATGAAAGAGAAACATATAAAAAATATTTAACATCAAATTGTTATTAGTATGTGAGCTTTTTAGAACGGAGGAAAGTGTAAAGTATTAAGTTTTCGTTACATCGTTATTCATCCAACGATAAATTACCATTTATATTTTTACAAATTGTTTTCTTATTTATATTGTTTTCAAAAACTGTTTCCACAAATACAAAATGCGTAAGTAAACATTTCTATTTATTATCGCTTCCGTTATTTTCGCTATTAAAAGCATGAATCAATATTTTGTTCTAAAATGTAGTCAGTCCAATGCTTCCGTCTTGACTTTGACATTCTCGATTGATCCAATTTGACATGAAGCAAAGAATATTTTAATGGGTGGAATTTCCGTTTAAATCTCGAATAAACATAGATTTTCCGTCAACAGAGAATATTCATCCATGTAAGAAATGTATCTATGGTTTAATTATTGGAATTAAACTCTCTGTTCATTATCGAAACGTCCATGGAATTGACCTTTGAGAATTCCCTGGGACCTGTGATTCATCTTTATCCGCCAGTAGGATTGTCTAAAGAAGACAGCCCGTGGACATTCCTACCAGGTATCTATTTGAAAATTGTTATATTTTTCAGCATCTTTGTTTACTTTTACATTGCCATTGTTTTGGCTGAACAATAATTGTTTGAGAAATAAATCTGCCTGAGCAGCCTATCGGCAACAATTTCGCCAGGAAAGTTATGGTGTAGGACTGTCTATTAATTTTTTGGGAAACAAACATTCTTTTCGACACCCAATTCTTCATACAATTTTGAACACCAATTAGATAAAACTGTGGACAGTCCTCTGGAAGGACCTACCAGCCTGTGACTCATCTCTACCCCCAGCAACCAAATAATATGCCGTTCCATTGGTATGACTCTCCAAGTAAGACCCACCAACACCCCGAGGATAGACTGGATGTCAATAAGTCTGTACCTCCACTCTTTAAATTTAGCCCTTTGTTTACTTTTACTCATTGTTTTTAGAAAAATTTGAAATAAATTCTAAAAATTTCGGGATTGGACAACCCTAGTGTGCAATTGACAACTCAGCTCTATCGTAAAGTTTGACATTTTTGAGGTACGTTCAGAACTTTGACATACGAGCGCATGTGTTGTTTACAGTAACTTAAAGGATTATTCGGCCAAAGAATGGAATTAATCCGTGAACATTTTCGTGCGATTATTTTTTACAACTTTCGATGGATTAAGTCAGCAAGAGTTGAGAACTTAATTTAATTTTTGGCAATAAATCTCAAGGCCTGTTCATCAAGCTATGGTGAATTCTCGATCGTAGTTCACTCCAAGACGAATTTCGTGAAGGGTCTAAAAACAGTTGTTGTTGAAACCATTGATACTGTGCGCGCTGATACTGCAAATCGTCATGGCAATCGTGAGATTGAGTCAACCTTACACATTAGTGGGGCCAGCATACATTCAATATTGATGTTGAACGTCAAAAAAATTTGTTCCGCGTTGGATCCCACACAATTTGTCAATCCCAAGGCTGGTGTCGATTGGTGGCTCAAAAAATAATCGCGGTGCTTCAAAACACGTTTAACATAGTGACATTATTATACGAGTTGAGCCCGAAAGTAAACAATAGTCGACTGTATGGGTGTTTCAAGATGAGCCGATCCAACAAACATAAGTAAAAGCCTCCAAGCAAATGATCGCCTGTTTTTTTTTGGAAAAACTGGAATGTCGCAACCGTACCATAGAACAACGCAGAACAGTCAATTCTGATGGTACAAAACCATTTGTTTGCCAGTTGTTTCCAAGAAATGAGGAAAACCAACCGCCGAAGACGGATCACTCTTCACCACGACAATGTGAGCTCTCCAATCGGCTCAAACAACTGCATTTTTGACCATCAAAAATCGATTGATGAGTATCCGCCGTATAGTCCTGACTTTCACCAAATGAATTCTTGTTATTCCCGTACGTAAAAAACAAACTGAAGGTAACGTTTTTCGAACCTGAAGAACGTACTGCGTTTAGAATGCATGTTTTGGAGATACCTTAATCAGAGTGGAAAAAGTGCTTCGACAATTAGTTCAAACGCATGCAAAAGTGTATAGAACTTCATGGGGAATATTTTGAAAAACAGTAAAGCGATTTTCAATGATTAATATTTGTTTTTGTTCTCTAATCCCGAAATATAAAAGGCAGCCCTCGTCCTATGTTGTCTTTTCCTTGTTTGGTTGTGTGTGTCCATTGGCCTGGCGCCCTCATAGATAGTTCCTCTGATAACAGCAACTTTGAACTCAGGCCCACGGGGTAAAATCTGAGCAGCCGATCGGCAACAATATCGCCGGGAAACTTGTGGTGAATAATGGGTAACAGAGGTTTGCTGTTTCAAAATTGGCGCCCAACGTGAAATATAAAATATTATTTGTTTAAATAATTATTTCCTCCTTTTTCTGAAACAAACGTTCATTTCGACACCCAATTTTTCATACAGTTTTAATACCGATGGAATAAAATATATTTTTCGCATTATTTCATTACATACTATTAAAGCACACTTACCGTCTTCAGAAATGGAAGGCAAGAACGTGTCGTTAGGAACTGGTGCAATACTATCGATATTCCAAACTTCTACACCTGCGGCGCTGCCAGCGGCTATTGCTGCACCCAGGACTTGTTGTTTCAGCCATCGTAGGTCTCACTGTTTTCAAAATTCATTTGTTTTGTAGGCTTGAGTAAAAAATTACAGATGTCTAAACTCACCTACAGGTATACCGCAATAATCAGCTTGCATTTGCATTAAGTAGTCATTGGAAGTCATGCCACCATCGACCAGGAAGTCGTGATAGAGGATGTTCACAATCTAGAGACATAGCTTCAAGTACATCACGAACTTGGTAGCAAACACCTTCTAGAGCTGCTTTAACCAAATGACCGGGCTTAGTTTCTTCAGTCAAAGCCGCAAATCACGCTAAAAATATGACACATTTATTGGTAAATTTCATATCAACTGTGTGCACAAGATAGTTAAGAAGGTGCAATACAAAAATAAAGCAAGTTATCCCAGAAAACCAGCTTTAGACCATTAACTTTAAAAAGGATCAAGCTGCACCAATATAAAATAGATAGTTGTATTAATTACTTAATAATTAAATTACAAGGGAGTTAGATTACCCCCAACAAGACCTTAAAATTAGAAAAAATACCTCCGGGCATCTTTCCGCCAATAGGGAGCGTACAGCCCAGAAAATGCAGGAACGAAATAAACTTCGCCTTGTTCCTCGACAGACTGCGCCATGTCCGAGGAATCTCGAACGTCTTCAATTATTCCCAAATTGTCCCGCAACCATTTCAGTGATATACCTAAAAACTCAATACAAAAACAATTACGAGGGCTGCCTTTTATATTTCGGGATTAGAGAACAAAAACAAATATTAATCATCGAAAACTGCTTTATTGTTTTTCAAAATATTCCCCATGAAGATCTATACACTTTTGCATGCGTTTGAACCAATTGTCGGAGCACTTTTTCCACTCTGATTGAGGTATCTCCAAAACATGCATTCTAAACGCAGCAACCGCTTCTTCAGGTGTCGAAAAACGTTGACCTCTCAGTTTGTTTTTTACGTACGGGAATAAAAAGAAATCATTTGGTGACAAGTCAGGACTATACGGCGGATGACTCATCAAATCGATGTTTTTTTGAGTGGTCAAAAATGCAGTTGTTTGAGAGCTCGCATTGTCGTGGTGAAGAGTGATCCGTCTTCGGGGGTTGGTTTTCCTCATTTCTTGGAAGAAAACTGGCAAACAAATGGTTGTGTACCACTCAGAATTGATGGTTCTGCGTTGTTATAGTGGTACGATTGCGACATATCCAGTTTTTCCGAAAAAACAGGCGATCATTTGCTTGGAAGTGCTTCTTGAGCGAACAACTTTTGTTGGATTCGGCTCATCTTGAAACACCCATACAGTCGACTGCTATTTACTTTCGGGCTCATACGCGTAAATCCACGATTCTTCACCTGTCACTATGTCATAAACGTGTTTTGAAACACCGCGATCCTATTTTTGAGCTTTTCTTTCGATCAATCGACACGAGCCTTTTTTGAACGATTGACAAATTGTGTGGGATCCAACGCGAACCATTTTTTTTGACATTCAAATGTTTATGCAATATTGAATGTATGCTGTGGTCCCACTAATGTGTAAGGTTGAGTCAATCTCAAGATAGCTCACATGACGATCCTGCAATATCAGTTCACGCACAGCATCAATGGTTTCCGGAACAACAACTGGTTTTGGACAACCTTCACGAAATTCGTCTTGGAGTGAACTACGATCTCGATTGAATTCACCATACCATCGATAAACAGTGCTCCTTGATGGAGTTTCATTGCTAAAAATTAAATTAAGTTCATCCATGCACTCTTGCTGACTTAATCCACGTCGAAAGTTGTAAAAAATAATCGCACGAAAATGTTCAGGATTTAATTACATTTTTTTTTTGGCCGAGATGAATCCTTTAAGTTACTGTAAACAACACATAGCGCTCGTCTGTCAAAACGTTCTGAGTACGTATAACCTCAAAAATGTCAAACTTTACGATAGAGCTATCAGTTGTCAGATTGCAACACTAGGGTTGTCCAATCCCGAAATATAAAAGGCAGCCCTCGTGAAAATATTCTTAAACTGTTTACAAATTGATTAGCCACTAATAGAATAATTAACCAATCTGGGTATTGACCTTTTGCCGAATCCCACACTAACCTGCAATTGCTACAGAACCTTCAAGGGCATAAACTGGTCTTGATTTCGGTCCCATTTGATATGCCACAGTTGTTAGTAGACCATGATTAGATCTTACTATCTGAAGAATAACAAGATTTTTTTAGCTGTAGCCTCACAATGCTTGTAATATGACACTTACATACGTTCCTGTATTGTATAAAATAAAACAACCTGTGCCGTAAGTGCTTTTAGCTTGACCAATGTTGAAGCACATTTGACCAACGAGGGCCGATTGCTGGTCACCCAAAATCTGAAATAAAACCATTTCAAATGGGTATTATAACAGGAGGTAGCAGTGAGTAAAAACAGCTAATAGGGAAACAGTATTATCATTATAATACATATTGAAACTCCAAAACGACCATTTTTTTTATCTGTCTGTCTGTCTGTTCATTTACATACAGCAAATTTTAATATTTTAATGTGAAATTTCGACATCTAGGAAGTTGATATTAAATATAACCTTTATTGTATATAATTTGTAAATTAACGAAAAATTTTATAAAATTATTATTACTAGCTGTCGCCCAGTGGTCGAAATTCGACCAATTGTGTCAATATCTCTGGCAGCTTAAGTAATTTGAAAATTTTATCGTGACATTCTATTCTAGGACTTTAGGGAGAACAGCAATTACACGGATAACGGATCCAGTTAAAATAATCAATGGAACCTCTGTGTGATAGTTTCCTCGAAAATCCTAGATGTCGATCTTATTGCATCTCGCTTCTACCCCAAATAAGTAACGAAATTCAAGTTTTCTTCAGATATAATTCATAGGACTTAATTTGTGTTCAAATTCGTAATTCTTAATTTAATATGACAACAATTCAATCGCTAATGGGCTACCCTACAGATTTATTTATTCTAAACTCCCTGTATAGCTATAATTGCACGCAGTTCTCTAACATTTATTAAAATCCTCATTATAATAATTCCATCTCATTATATATTTCCTCCACCCTGTATATGCAACTGCTCAAGGACCACACATATTTTTTAACATTTTTGAACCACCCGGTAAACCATTATGTATATGACACTGCCTATGAGCCACCGTATTTACTCTTTTTGTTTATGAAACTTTTAACTATCTTCTGTATAAGTCTACTCCGACCTATATTTCAATCATCATATATATGGTACTCTTCATGGGCTACTTAATAAATCATTTCCTTTTCTAACATTTTTTATCATCATCCTGTATACCCTCAAAACAGCAAGAAAGATAATTCCTCTAGAAAACCCTATATTTCAAAGATCTTCCCTATATATACAACTGCTTATGGGTTACGAAATGTAAAATGCATTTCCATTTCCGCCACCCTGTATATGCATAAACTATTCTAACGTATAATATTTTTTGCACCACCCTGTTTAACTGTAATTCCGGCTATTATACTGCACCCTCTATTCCAAGAACCCTGTAAATTCAACCGCTAATGGGCTTCCCTATATAATTATTTTATTAGTTATAATTGCACTCTCTATATTTTAAAAACCCTATATATGCAACTGCTTATGTGCCACCCACGAAAAAAATGATTGCTAACATATCTGGAATCGCCCTTTATAATTATAATATACGATTACTTTACCACAAAACAATAACAACGTTTGGATGCTATTTCCAGAAGTACATGCTCTAAGTATATAACAGCATTGGTCCCTCTATATATAATTACTCAATGTTTTGAGTCTCGCGGCGGCGGCACATTCAGTTGTTTGGCGTTGACATTATGGACGTAAATAATGAATTTTTCTTATATTTTATTTAATGAATGAACCAATATTATAAATTAATATTAGCATTCTGCACTGACGGTCCCATCAGTAGCTACTAAATAAAACAAAAATGAAGAAAATCGGTTGAGATACAGAGGAGAAAATGGTACCTAATCGTTTTGTCTTTGCCTATTTATATATAGATTCTAATTTTAATTAATTTGTGAGTGTAAACTGATCTAAATAACTATGTAACTTACTCCAGATATAGGTATTCCAACAAGTTTTGTAATACCATTAATGTAACCATATATTTCAGAGGAGCTTCGGATTTCAGGAAGAATTTGCATTGGAATACCAAAAACTTTGCACAGCTGCTGATCCCATTTCAAAGTTTCAATATTCATCAACATTGTTCTCGAAGCATTTGTTAGGTCTGTGACGTGTAAGCCACCTTTAGTGCCCCCTGTAAGATTCTAAAATAAAATATTTAGAAAGTTCTTACAAGACATTTACAAAGACTAGATATTTTTGTTACCATACAAATAATAATAAAATTCAAATAATTAAGACTACATATAAAGGATTAGAAATTAGTAAAGCATGGGCAAAGAATAGGTGTTTTAATGAAATAAAAGCTGCAACATTATACTAATTGTTGATTAAAAGAAAACACATAAATAAACAAAATATTACCTGGAAAGTTGCTATGAAGATTTTAGATTGATATTTTTTGAAGATTTACAACTTATATAATGCCAACTTATGTTGAAATATTTCCTTTGTAAGTCTGGTAGCTTAATTTAGGTACAATAATATTAACATTTTGCAAAGCTGTATATTTCTACACTCACACTTTAATTACTGCAAATACAATTATGTGTCAAACTAAACTTTCTATAATTACCATTATTTTTTTTAAATTTCATTGTTAATACTCAGATAAAAAATGACAGATTTTTTCACAAGTGTGGTGTTATTTCCAAAAAAGGTCATTAGGGATGTGAATATTATTCGCATAGCGAATACCGTGGTTTTTAATATTCGCATCGCTTTTTATGCGAATTTTTTGCGAAATGACAACGAAAATAAATATTATGATGTTACTCATTAAGAACATTGCATACTGTATAACTGACTTGTGATTTCAAAAGTGAAGTGGTACAGGTACTTGTACTTGCAATGAGAAATAACAGTTGTATGATGACATAAATGTCAACTACATATATACATTTCTTCTGGAATCCTGACATGTATATGTAATCAGACAATAATTTAATTGCTAAATAAAATTAAGCAAGTTATGTCAGTATCATAACATGATATAGGGTTTTATGGCAAAATGAATTTCGAGATTTGGAAGTTTCAGGGAAAACTAGCTCACAGAGACTCAAAATCAGGAGTTATACTGCATATAACGCCGTTTCCTTGTGATTTCTAGGACAAAGAATTCTTAGGTTAACGAAAACCTGTCAAAGAAATTACAATCTTCTGGAGATTCAATCAGGTAAATTTAATTATATAATTTTTCTGTTTAATTATAATAACATCTTATAACTTCTCTCATAAATCAAAAAAACTTTTTTGGTTCAGTTCAATATGATGACAGCTTAACTGTTGAAAGAGCGTTGAGTGTAAGGCTTTGACTGTTAGTATACAAAATTTTGTGCTGTGAGACAGCAAAGATTCCACAGCTATTTAAATTTATATATTAAAAATAGAAGAGTGGCTTTCTATAATGATTACGAAGCTCCATTTTGGTTATAATCCTTGATCAAACCAAAATAAGTAAATTTTGATCTGATATTCACATTCATAGTCACAAATATTGGAAGAGAAAATTCGCATTCGTATTCGCGAATATCGAAAATCGGACATTCGTTAATCCCTAGTCCACACATAAATTAACTACCTTTTTAAATGTTAGTCTAATATCATATGAATCTTAAGAGTGAATTTTCATATAACTTACGTTAAAGTATTAGTCCCTATATAAATACATAAAATAATAAGAATTTAACATTTTTCTACTATAGCAAAATTATATGAAAGAAAATATAATTTAGTTACAAATTGTTATTACATTTTAATTCTTACCCAAACTAACCATGAATCAATATTTCCAAAAAGACATCGCCCCTTCTCTGCAGCCTCCCTGACACCTGGTACATTGTCCATTATCCATTTTATTTTTAAAGCACTAAAATATGTACTAACAGGGAGACCACATAAGTTTTGTAAGAAATGCTGTGGCCTTTTTCCATTCTGAAGAATTTCATCAACTGTGCTAGACGTTCTCATATCCATCCAAACTAGGAAGGAAAAAATTATGTTTTTACAAATGCAAATACTGTGAAACTTTACCTATTGCATTATAAAGGGGTTTTCCTGTTAAAGGATCCCATAAGACAGTAGTTTCTCTCTGATTAGTTATTCCTATTGCTACTATTTCCTGATAACTTATATTTAATTTTGTTAAATTATCACAGGAAACGTTTATAGTCTCAATAACTGCATTTAAAATTACCATTGGGTCTTGCTCAAACCATCCTTCTCTTTGTATAATATGAGGTACCTCCACTTGATGATAAGTTAATACTTCTGCAGTCTTTGAGGCAAATACCTACACGAAAATACGCAAATAAAAACTTGATATCAAATTCAATTTTAATTTGAATTTATAGGTTTATTTACCAAAAATCTTGTACTGGAAGTTCCTTCATCTATTGAGCCTATTAAAGGCCCATATTTTTCTCTAATTTCCGTCATTTCTTTATAGAGTTTCCAATTTTAATATTTATTATATTACAATCATTACTGTGATCATTACTAATATGAAAAAATTGTGTGGTTAGGAAACCTAAAAAACAATAATGACAGTAACCATAGATCATAAGTATAAGATTGCTCATTGTTTTGCAACAATTCAAAGAGTAATTCGAGTAGTTAATCGAATAGTGGCGTCACAGGGCAGTTGGTTTAAGAAATAAGTTAGTCCGCAAAAATTGATTGATATATTTCTCACGTAAAAGAAGCGTATGAATATGGATGCCTAATGTGTTTTTTCAGCAGTCAATCCACATATTTACCCATATTAGTTTCAAAGCGAAACCCTAAATTACATATTTTTAATAGTTACAGCTGTTACAAATAGAAAACATTAAACTTACTGATTATGGAGAAAAACATTATTTTCTTATTCCAATAAAAGCTAGGTTGTAACACATACCTAGATTCCGACAAGATCAAAACTTGTCTTTATTTGTTGTGTTTTCAACAGGTTTCTTTAACAACAATCCAACTTGAAATATAAATGGTGAATTAAAAATCATTGTTAATTAACAATAAGGTTATTCAAAATCTATTTTTTGATAGGAACAAAAATTTTTAATTGTTTAAATGAAAATTTAGTAGTGTGAAAAATTGTTTTACTTGCTCCAAACAGTTTTGGAGCGTAGTATCCCCATCGTGTATACACCGTTTGTTTTAATCGTCCCCGGTATATACAGAGTGTATCCACAACACTGATTTATTTCTTCAAAAGTAATGAGGACTCACACACATTTACACATACACAAAGATACTAATCATCAAAAGATTACCGAAATAAGTTTGTAACAATTACAACTGCAAACCCCATATTCTTTTGTAATGGGAAGTCAGACGATATTGAGAAACTCGAATCGGTGGATACATCCTGTATACACCGGCTACAAATAGAAACCATTTGGGATATGATAGGTACAAGGCTCGGAAATGTACCTTGACCAATACGAACTTTGAAGGTTCTAAGACATGAAATACAGCTATAGCACGGGATAGTAGCTATTCCTGAAGAAGAAATCGACCACCTTGCTATAAAAGTTTTGTTTATAATATTTTAAAAATTAGAACTTTTCAAGGCATTGCATGCAAAAAACTACACACATTTTCTTCAATTCTCTATTTGTTAATAACTTTTCTAATAAACATTTACTGGTATTTGTAACAGTAACTTAGTTACTTTTACTTTTATGTTTTTTTTTGGGCAATAACACCACAATCGAAGTAAAACGACGTATATTGAAGGAAAACCAAACGTTTCAAAGTCTATTCTGACTTCGTTGTCAATGGCTTTATATTTATTGATGTAAATTACAAAACGAAAATTATTATGACATTAGAAATTCGTTGTTTTTAGATATACAGGTAGCACAAAAAAGCCTAAAGATCATGTATATAGTTAAACAGCTTTCAAATCAGAAGATTTTGAAAGAGTTGTCTTTAGAATTTATAAGTGGCGTTCCTAGGTTCCTTTGTTATAAGATAGCGCATTCTTCCTTAATTGTCGGTAACCAAATATGATGAAATTCTACAGAAGTAGAAGCGATACAATCGTCTTCATTCAAAAGAATTAAGGCAGACTCTTTTACTTTTCGTTTTGTGTTATGTTGTTCTTTGTGAAGTATAGTTGAACTGTCAAATTATATTTTATGGCCTAGGTCCAAGCATGTTCACAAATTTTCGATTTTTCAAATTGTCGTTTCTTTAAGTAATTCTTGTGTTCATTTATTCGTACGTTTAATGGTCTCGATGTTTCTCCAATATAAAATTTATTGCATTCGCAAGGAATCTTGTGTATGCAGTTTTTTGAGTTCTGGGTTTTGTTGGTTGGTTTTGTTTTCGATACTAGATATTTCAGTGTATTTTTTATTTGGAATGTTGTTTTAACATTAAATCTGTTGCCCAGTCTTTTCAATCTTTCTGGCAGACCATGTATATATGGTGTAGTTGTAACTGTAATGTAAATGTCCTGAGTAGTAGTAGTGTTAATAAGAGAAGTTCTGGGTTGATTCGAAAGGTTTGTTTTCTGTTCAAGTCTGTTTAACTTTTTGTTGATAAATTTTCTGGGGTAATTGTTTCCAGTGAGAACATTTTTTTATAATTATTTTTTCTTTGTTGAATTTATTATCATCAGAACAGTTGGTCTTTGCTCTATCATATAATGACTTAATGACACCTTTCTTTGCTGTATTCGGATGATTTGAATTGAAATTTAGGTATCTGTTTGTATGAGTTGGTTTTCTATAAACTACTGTTTCGAATGAAGATTCTGTTTTTGTTATTAATATGTCTAGGAAAGAGAGTTTGTTATTTTCTTCAATTTCTAGGGTAAATTTGATAGTTGGCTCTTTGTTATTTGTATCATTTAATAATTTATCTAGTTCTTCAAGATTGTGTTCCCAAATTACGAAAATGTCGTCAACGTAACGCCACCAAACTAAAGGTTTATTTTCTTTTGATAAAATTAGTTGTTGTTCAAAGTTCTCCATAAATATGTTACTTAATGCTGATGAGAGACAAGAACCCATGGCCATGCCAAAATCCTGTTGGTAAAAGTCATTGTTTAGTTGTTGAAGCAATTGCCTCCAAATAATCAACCTTTTAGACTTTACACAGTACCTAATAATCAAGGTCGTGTTTAGACATTGTAAATCTGTCCTCTACATTAAAACGTTCATCATACAATAAATATTGTTCAAGTTAAACTATAATATCTGTTAACAATCTCCTTACACAATCACTTTACTTTCGTGGTGTTCTTGGTAATCAGTAATCATGAAAAGTTGGTTTTGGCGCGTGTTTATCTTCATTTAAATCCACGTTTGACATTGTTTATTCAAGACAATGGCATCACTATGGTTTAAACAAATACATCTATCTCATGAGAAACATATTAAATCAAATTTGGTAGTTATTCAATTATCATATCTAAAAAGTATTCTCGTAAATGAATCGAGTAACTTATACGTGTGAATAGTGAGGCAAAAAAACAATGAAAAAACAGTGGATTTTGACACTCTCTGTGTTTATTTTAGTGTTAAAACTATGTTCAAGTGCTAGGATATTAGCTTCGATTTTTATACCTTCCTACAGTCATCAGTTGCCATTTCGACCCTTGTGGAGAGAATTATCTAAAAGGGGACATGAAATCACGCTCCTTACTACCGAACCCATGAGGGATCCCACCATTGAAAATCTTAGAGAAATAGACTTAAGTGGTTCCTACAAGATATTAGAAGATTTTAACACTGTGAAAAGTATAGCTAGAGAAAAATCGGTTACTATTGGATTTCTCAATGATATTCAACGACATTTCGATGCCGTTGATGTTGCTATTGAGTGGCAATTGTCGTTGCCTGACGTCACAGAGTTGATAAGAAATGGAAGTCGTCATTTTGACATTCTAATTGTGGAAATTATGAATCCTATTCATATGGCCTTTGCTGACAAGTAAGATAACGAACAGTTTAATAAATAGGCCTTTTCATATTCGAAAATTTTTTGTAGCCGTGCGTAATTTTTTTCGAGCAGTTGTCAGACCATTGGCATGTAAATACAATGGTTTTTTGCTCGAAAAAAATGACAGAAGTTGACGCTTGCCACTAGAAATTTTCGAATATGAAAAGGCCTATTGGGTGAACATAAAATAGTAGGTAAGCCTGTGGAAAAAATCCCAAACATTTCAATAAAAAAATTTATAAAACCTAGTGTTTTTGGTGTGGTCATTCTACATATGAACTTACAGAAGTTTCTAGCGAAATATTGAGTTCGATATTTCCAATAGAGAAATCCAAAGCATTCAACTTACTGATTATCAAAAATCAGTTAGAATTTTTTATTACGTATTAGGAAATCTTCATAAATTCCATAATTCTAAATAACATTCGCTAGCAGATTCCGGTGGGCTCAAAAATGGTCTTTATCTGGCGAATTTTTGTCTCAAATAGACTGCATATAGTTCCTGCAGTTCCGTAAGCGACTCTTTTGGTTGTTTTCAATAGGAAAAATGATAAATCGGGAGGATATAGTGTGTAGCTTGCAATGCCCAAGCACACAGAAAAAAATCAACTCAACACCATCTGTTAATCTGTATATTCAACCCTAATTACAGGATTTTTACGAAAACTTGTAGGTATACACAGATTTATCGTTCTGCCCCATCAAAAGAAATTATTTCATCCTTCGGGTTATACAGAGTGTTTCGAAGGTAACGATTACCTAAGTTATTTAAACTGAACACCCTCTATATTAGCACATTTTCAAATTCCACCTTAAATTTTTGAGACACCCTGTGTAGAATACTTTTGTATTTAGTATTTTATCTATTACTTCTTTGCGACTTATTTCAGTTTCTCTAGGTCACTTTTTGTTATTTGTTTTATAAATCACGACCTAATTTCTTGTCGCAAGTTCAAATAATCCTGATATTTTTTGTAATACAGAGTGAGTTTTTTTTGATGATCAGTATGGAGATCTCGGAAACTAGCGGAGATAGAGCAACAGTTAAATTAGGAAAGATTTGCAGTTTTATTGGCCCAATTTAATGACACTTTCGGATTTTTGTATAAAGTCATGGCTTACTAGATATTTTATCGATTTAGTCAAATCCATCTAGCTCATTTGTTTTTGATTTTATATAAAAAAGTATAAACATCAAAATTGAAGGGAATTGTATCCCGAATATGATTGTCATGTCCTCGTTTGCGTGACAGCTCTCGTTTTCGAGATATGACACAAACTTTTCTTTTTTTGAATGGAAACCATAGTTGGCCATGACCTCAAAAAATCGGACATTTTTAGAGCTTTTCAACGATATAATACTCGATATAGTTATGCATAAAAATAACGGAGTTATGGATGCTTTTCTCTCTTATTTTCACTTTTAACGTAGTTAGCCATGAAATAGTTTGATTTATTAATAACTATTCCAAAAAACATTGAACGATTTTTTTATTAGCTATATCAGATATAACGAAAAAACTCAATAAGTAGGTACTTACTAAAAACTTAAGAAATTAAAGTACATAATAATGGTTACAGTTTATGTTCGAAAAGTCCACCATTGTTATTTAGACAAAATTTGCATCTTTTTAAGATTGACATTACCGCTTTCCTCACAGACCGCCTATCAATTTCTTCAATTGCTTGTAATACCGCCTCCCTTAGGTCACCAACTGTCTCATACTTACTTTTGTATACTTTGTTTTTTAGCGCACCCCATAAATAGAAGTCTATAACGCCAAATCAGGAGACCGGGGTGGCCATTCGCGTGGGCCATTTCTTCCTATCCAAGAGTTTGGATAGATATTATCTAAGTGTTATCTTACTAATAACGAGTTATGAGCAGGTGCTCCATCATGTTGGCACCACTCAATTTCTAAACGAGTTCTCAAATTCAAATTAAGCAACATGTCTTGAAAAGTGTATTGCAAGAAATGCAAGTAGCACTCCCCAGTAAGTGGTTCATAATAGATAAAAGGCCCCAGAATAGTAGACCCTATGATACCACACCAAACATTAAAACTAAATTTTATCTGGGTCGTCTTTGTTCTACAAAGAAAGGGTTTTCTTTAGCCCAGATATGCTCATTGTGTCTATTGAAGATACCGCAGTTAGTAAATCTAGTTTCATCTGACTATAACACCTTTAAGGGAAACTGTGGATTGTCAAGGCACATGTCTCTAAACCATGTACAAAACAAAATACGTCGATATTCGTCACCAGCATGCAAAGTTTCAGAAATTGAAAGTTTGTACGGGTGGAACTTGTGCGCTTTCAGTATCTTAAACACAGTTCGTTGAGATGTGCCAGTTTCTGCCGCAATCTCACGAGTTGATGTAGATGGATTTTGATTTACCATTGCGAAAACATTTATTTGTGCTGCTTCGTTAATTTGATTATGTTCCTTTGGTGGGTTAGTAAAAGATCCATATCTGTGTAAACTATTGTAAAGCCTCTTAAATGTACATAGAGCAGGTTGACGACGATTAAAATATCTATGAAAGTATTCCTCAGCTGCACGAACTCAATTTTTATAACATATGATATAACATTCCACCATATTCAGTTTTTCTTCGTTAGAATATTCCATGTTATCACGAAAACTTGTCAATATCGACTGTCAGTTCAGCACTACTAATGGAATTACTCCCAAATGAGGAAACGTCAAAGTGAAAACAATCTTTTTCATGGCTACCTATGTTAAAAGTGAAAATAAGAGAAACCATGGTTTCCATTCAAAAAAAACTTTGTGTCATATCTCGAAAGCGAGAGCTGTCACGCAAACGACGATATGACAGTCATATTCGGGATACAATTCCCTTCAATTTTGATATTTACACTTTTTTTATAAAATCAAAAACAAAGGAGCTAGAGGGATTTGACCAAATCGACAGAATTTCGTTTTTTCAAAATATCTAGTAAGCTAAGACTTTTTACAAAAATCCAAAAGTGTCATTAAATTAGGCCAGTGAAACTGCAAATCTTTCCCAATTTAACCACTCTATCTCCGCTAGTTTCCGAGATCCCCATACTGATCATCAAAAAACATTCACCCTGTATAATGAAATAGCATGGCTAAACAAATCAATAATAGATATATATATATATATATATATATATATATATATTATATGTAGATATATTTAAAAAAGTTTTTTACTATTTACAGGTTGACCCAAATATAAGAAACCTCACTTTTGCATATTGCACAGGATAGATTTTTTTCTTTCAAAATTGATTCTTTTAGTCGTGATATTCCGTTTCGTATAAGGTGAATAACCTTGTCAAAGCATTAAACGTGCAAGGATGAGACACTTGGGGCCCTCTGTAGTTGCTTCGAACAGCTTTAGCATTGCTATGGGATTATTGTCGTTCAACCTTTTTACTACATCTTGTTAAATAATTTTCTATAATAATTTCAATTATTATTCAGAAGTCTTAATGAAAAAGTGTCTAAATTAAGTTATCATAAACAGGGAATTGGAGTGTTTATTAGAACGAAAAGCAAATTTTGTGCATGTATTGTATATTAATTGGATGTTATATTTTTTATTTCCCAAATTTTATTAATTTTCTATAAAAGAAGAAACTCTTAATATAGTACTTGGTCCCAGTGTCTTACACAGAGAACTGAGTTGCATGAGTATTTCAAGATCAAGGTAGTGTTGTTTTTACAATAAAATATATGCTTTAAGAATGGACTGAATAGTTCCAGAGATTTCCTGCAATTTACACACATATTAGGATTAACAGTTGCTTTTATTTCAGGTTTAAAATTCCTTTCATAGGTGTGGCCTCCATGGATTGTCCTTTGAGGATCCATTCTGTCATTGGAAACTACATGCATCCAATTTTGTACCCGGATCACTATCTCTCAGTAGATTATCCGTTGGATTTTAGCGGGAGATTAATGAGTACAACGTTTGACTTTTATGGATGGTACTTTCAATACTACATACAATATCCAAAAGAAACTGAAATAGCAAGAAAACATTTTGGAAAAGAGATAAAGGATCTCCAAGAGCTAGAAAAAGATATGAGTCTCTTGATGGTGAACGTGAATCCTGTTATACAAAGGACTAGACCTACTGGGATGAACACTGTTTTCTTTGGTGGGGGTATACATATTGAGCAGCCAAAACCCTTACCAGAAGTAAGTTTAAATTGAGAATAGGTACCTACATTTTGCTTGCATCGTAGGGCATTCTTTTGTAATGTTTGTACTGTAAAATTTTCAATATTGAAGTCATAATTATAACTTGCTAGGATATAAACCGACTGACAGAGTCGAATGGTTGAAAACCAGAATTCAGTCTAATTAGGTTAGTGGATTGATAAGAGCAAAAAACTTGTTTTGTCAAGTTGCTCTCTAGAATCGTTTGATTTCTCGGTAAGTTACGCTTAAAGTGAACTCTGGAAATTGGGAAACATATTATAAATATAAAGGACGTACAGAGGGTGTCCTAGGGAAAACTAATAATTTGGAATATTTGGCAGATATCCGTCACCTAGGTCAATGTGAAGTTGCTAATCAGTACGTCTGTCTCAGAGCGATGATTGCCAATGAAATCAAACGTAAATGCCAAATCGTTAGGTAAATAGCAAAAAGTTCTCCAAAAAATTGAGACAGTGCTCTTATACTGAACTCAAAAGAAAATAATTAAAACATTAATATTTCCATAGTACTGTAAGGGACAAAAACATGGTCGATGAAAGTAATGTCGTAGAAATTTTGAAGTACTAAAGAAGAATCCTACTAATTCCATGGACATCAAAAAGAGCTAATGCGTCCATTTTCCAAGAAATCAAAAAACCCCAAATCCCAAAATAGTGCAAACCCTAACCCTAAGATATTTTGATCACCTCCAGAGAAGAGATGAAGACAACATAAGAGTCCAGGGGCGAGTGGAAAGTACAAGTCCAGAGTTAGGCTTGGTACAAAACAAGCTGAATCCAGCACATACAACAGATCAAAATGACCGGAAATAGTTGAATGCATTACCAGTTGAGGTTGTGGTCCCGACTCCAATGGTAAGAAGGCGAACCAAGTTCTTGCAGATAACGGAAATGTTTTAATGGGGAGGAGTGTATTATCACCATAAATAATATTGAATACATATTTGACTACCACCACAATGATTACTACTAAGGCAGCAAAAAGCAGACAAGGAAGATAAAGAAAGTATATTACAAAATGGAATTATAGGACAGTTCATTTTGCTCTTGATCTCCACTGGTCGTAATACTCCAGAAAAAAGATAATACCACCCAGTGGTGGACTAAGGCAAAGGAGGGTCCTAGGTAACATTGCAATTCCGGGCTTATTTTTCAGTCATGACACATACTTTGCGTTTGATAGTTTGATTTTAAAGCATGTGGCATGCGGTACGGGCCCTAGGCACGTGCCTAGGCAGACTAGGACTTAGTCCGCCCTTGATATTACTCGATTTCAAGAAATTTAATGATATCACCAAGAAAGATTGAAATTCACTTAGGTAAGATGACACACTCACACAGATGCAACATTGAATTTCGTGGATAATTTTTTACACTCTTAAGATTATTATTATAAGTTGTTCCCTTGCAGTTATCATTTTGGCTTTATCTTTATCACAATAGTTATTCTCCTGCAGAAGATAATAATGATGAGCATTTCCTCTAGTTTTTATTTTCGGCATTGACTTTATACGAGGGCTGCCTTATATATTTCGGGATTAGAGAACAAAAACAAATATTAATCATCGACAATCGCTTTATTGTTTTTCAAAATATTTCTCATGAAGATCTATACACTTTTGCATGCCTATGAACCAATGGTCAAAGCACTTTTTCCAGTCTGATTGAGGTATCTCCAAAACATGCATTCTGAACGCAGCAACCGCTTCTTCAGGTGTCGAAAAACGTTGACCTCTCAGTTTGTTTTTTACGTACGGGAATAAAAAGAAGTCATTTGTTGACAAGTCAGGACTATACGACGGATGACTCATCAAATCGATGTTTTGAGTGGTCAAAAATGCAGTTGTTTGAGCCGATGTGTGAGAGTTCTTATTGTCGTGGTGAAGAGTGATCCGTCTTCGGCGGTTGGTTTTCCTCATTTCTTGGAAGACAACTGGCAAACAAATGGTTGTGTACCACTAATAATTGACTGCTCTGCGAGATGTTCATTTTTTCCGAAAAACCGGCGATCATTTGCTTGGAAGTTTGAGCTTTTCTTTCGACCAATCGACACGAGCCTTTTTTTGAACGATTGACAAATTGTGTGGGATCCAACGCGAACAAATTTTTTTGGCATTCAAATGTTTATGCAATATTGAATGTATGCTGGTCCCACTAATGTGTAAGGTTGACTCAATCTCACGATAGGTCACATGACGATCTTACAATATCAGTTCGCGCACAGCATCAATGGTTTCCGGAACAACAACTGTTTTTGGACGACCTTCACGAAATTCGTCTAGGAGTGAACTACGACCTCGATTGAATTCACCATACCATCGATAAACAGTGGTCCTTGATGTAGTTTCATCGCTAAAAATTAAATTAAGTTCATCCATGCACTCTTGCTGACTTAATCCACGTCGAAAGTTGTAAAAAATAATCGCACGAAAATGTTATCGATTTAATTAAATTTTTTGGCCGAGATGAATCCTTTAAGTTACTGTCAAAACGTTCTGAGTACGTACAACCTCAAAAATGTCAAACTTTACGATAGAGCTGTCAGTTGTCAGATTGCAACACTAGGCTTGTCCAATCCCGAAATATAAAAGGCAGCCCTCGTAATTAGTTTCAGCATATTTCTTGATCATTTCAAAGGGTAACTCTCTTTTTCTTTTAAATCTTTGAAGGTACTATTAACAATTTAGATAGAAAAAGCAGTTTCTACCGTTTTATGTAGAAATTGACTAGCTATGAACTAATATATGAGAACGAGGCCTACAAAATGTATCCAAAGATAAAAAACGTTTAAAGCAGCTTAGTCAAAATACCTGATAATTAATACTTTACGCCAGTATTTTTCTATTGTAGATTTGTAAAACATTTTTAGGATTTGCAACATTTTCTAGATTCTTCCAAAGAAGGTGTTATTTACTTTAGCCTGGGTACAAATATGAAAGCTGTCTTCATGGAAGGGCAACAACACAACGCGATTTTGAACACATTCGCTAAGTTGCCCTATAAAATCCTATTGAAATCTGATGAACATTTTGAGAATTTATCAAGTAATATCAAAATAATGAAGTGGCTACCCCAACAGGATGTATTGGGTGAGAATTTATTCATATGTTATCGATAATCTTACCCATAATCGATTTGAAATGTTGTAGGTCATCCCAATGTAAAGCTCTTTATCACCCAGTGTGGTCTGCAGTCTCTTGAAGAAGCTATTTATAAAAACGTACCAATTCTAGCTATCCCATTCTTATGGGATCAACATCACAACGCGCACCTTGTGCAGCAAAAGGAAATTGGTTTATATTTAGACCAAAAGGATATTACTGAAGACACATTTAGAATTTCTATTAAAGAAATTTTGCAGAATTCAAAGTAAGTATGATTTTCATTCCTCATTAGCTTTTATTTTATCGTAAAATGAATAGCGACATCTAGAAGGATCATGGAAAACTAAGTCACAGATCTTGAAAACTATTAGTTCCCATATACTCGTTTTTTGGGATGGCAAATCTTCAGCTTCAGTCGAGTTTTATATTAATACTCTAATATATTATAGTAACAATTTCTAGGTACAGGACTAATATAGAGAATCTGGCGAAGCTCTCCAAGGATCTAGAATTGGATGGTTTAGACAGAGCTGTTTGGTGGATAGAATACTGTATCCGAACTAAAGGGGCCAAACACTTCAGAAGTCCGTCCATAGATTTACCGTTATACCAGTTTTATATGGTTGATGTTGTTGGATTCCTTTTAGTTCTTCTATTGTCTCCGTTTATAATTTTGTTTACTCTTATGAAATGTTTTATATCTTACTTTGCACGTAAAAGAGATGACTATAAAACGAAAATTGAATAAATTACTTTTAACAAGTTTTCAGAATTTGTCTACTTACAGTTGTATGTATAGATATGGTTAGTACTAACATGTTAATAAAAATATAGATGTAAAAAGCTAGAAAAATTAATTAATTAAACCAGGGTGTTCAAACGTAGAGATAAGAATGTTTAAGTGATAGAGAAGACTTGTTCAAATAACGTATATTTAAAAAAGAACCGACTTCAACTGACTTACAATTAAAACCGTTTAAAAGTCGTGTTCAATCAACTACTCGTTTTCTGGCATATCTTGTTGTTTCATGTGATTAAAGGTACAAATTCCATTGATTATTTTAGCTCTCTCTCTGCTCTGCTCTGCTTTGCTCTGCTTTGCTCTGCTTTGCTCTGCTTTGCTCTGCTTTGCTCTGCTTTGCTCTGCTTTGCTCTGCTTTGCTCTGCTTTGCTCTGCTTTGCTCTGCTTTGCTCTGCTTTGCTCTGCTTTGCTCTGCTTTGCTCTGCTTTGCTCTGCTTTGCTCTGCTTTGCTCTGCTTTGCTCTGCTGTGCTCTGCTTTACTCTGCTCTGCTGTGCTCGGCTCTGCTCGGCTTGGCACTGCTCTGCTCTGCTTTTTTTCATATTTTCTTTGCCATTGACAACTGGGTCTGCCCCAGACCCCGAAACGTTTGGAAATATACAGTAATTTCGTATTTCCTGGAAAAGTGCTTTAACTTAAAAATTATGCCAAAAATATCCTTCAGAAAACAACATCTCCTTTTTGGAAATCGGAAATAAATTACATCAAACTAATGTGATAGAAACCTAAGACACCAAGCTTTAATAAAACCTTTTGCACCTCCCTGATACGCCACTACAAAGATTATTTAACTATGAAATCAAAATATTAACAAAGAAGGTTTACTAATACTAATGAAAGACATTAACATTGAAACAACTGATTTATTACGTATTTACATTGTACCAAATCTTATCTACCACAGTTAGCAGTAAACAAAATAATTTTACACGCTTTCAAATCTATATTCAACTGAAAATTATGTCCAGATTCTACATAATAGAATTAGTGTTTTTTCAAATACCAATTTCGAGTTTTTGCTCGAGTATTTTAGGAATTATTCTGACTCCTCTTTTGAGTCATAGTGCACCATTTCAAGCGTTGTGGAAAGAGCTTTCCCGTCCTCGTCACCATGTAACTGTATTGAAAGCTCATCCAATTAGTGATCATAGGCTAACCAATCTAACAGAAATAAACCTCAATTTTAGTATTCAATCTTTTGATAACTGGAATATCTTTGAAAGGCTTGTCAGAGGTATAGATTTAATTGAAAGTCAAAGGAGTAATAAATGAAACTACGACAAGCCAGCTGGAAAGCGAACCAGTTCAACGACTTCTGAAGAGTAACCAACACTTTGATCTAGTGTTGACGGAAGTCCACTTTTCTGCAGCCTTTGGGTTTGCCTGGAGATTTAAGTGTCCTTGGATAGGAATCTCATCTTTGGAAGCACCACTTCATATTCATTACATTATGGGAAACGCCGTTCATCCGTCTTTCCAGCCAGATTTTCATTTTCTAGTATGAACCGTTGAAGGATTGAGTTTTATGGGAAGAGTTTTGAGTTGTATCTACAATTATTACTACGTCTATGACTATTTTAGACGAAATCTTGATGATATAAGTATCAGCCACAAGAAATATTTTGGAGATAATATGCCGCATCTGCAATAAATTCTGAGTAAAATGAGTATGTTGTTTATAACGAATCCAATGACACATGATATCAGACCTCTTCAACCGAATACCATACAAATTGGTACCGGACTTCATTTCAGGGCACCAAACACTATAGAGCAGGTAATAAAATAAGCAATGTCTTATATTAAATGAAATGCTTTCGATTACTTTTTAACTTAGACTAGCTGTCGCCTAGTGGTCGAAATTTGACCAATTGTGTCAATATCTCTGGCAGGTTAAGCAACCTGAAATTTTTATCGTCACATTCTATCCTAGGATTTTAGGGAGAACACGAAACGGATCCAGATTCGGAACCTCTGTGTGATAGTTTCCTCGAAAATCCTAGATGTCGGTCTTACATCTCGCTTCTACAAATAAGTAACGAAATTTAAGTTTTTATCAGATATAATTCATAAGACTTTATTTGTGTTCAAATTCGTAATTCTTAATTTAATATGACAACAATTCAATCGCTAATGGGCTACCCTACATATTTATTTTTTCTAACCGCCCTGTATAGCTATAATTGCACTCAATTCTCTAACATTTATTAAAATCCTCATTATAATAATTCCATCTCATTATATATTTTCACCACCCTGTATATGCAACTGCTCATGGACCACGCATAATATTCTTTAACATTTTTGAACCACCCGGTAAACCATTCTGTATATGCCACTGCCTATGAGCCACCGTATTTACTCTTTTTGTTTATGAAATTTTTAACTATCTTCTGTAACTATAATTCTACTCCTACCTATATTTCAATCATCATATATATGGAACTCTTCGTGGGCTACTCTATAAATCATTTCCTTTTGTAACATTTTCTATCATCATCCTGTATATCTATAATTCCTCTCACCCTATATTTCATCTTCCCTATATATACAACTGCTTATGGGTTACGAAATGTTGCATTTCCATTTCCGCCACCCTGTATATGCATCTCTGTATAATATTTTTTGCACCCCCCTGTATAACTGTAATTCTACTGCACCTTCTATTCCAAGAACCCTGTAAATTCAACCGCTAATGGGCTCCCCTATATAATTATATTATTAGTTATAATTGCATTCTACTCTATATTTTAAACACCCTATATATGCAACTGCTTATGTGCCACCTACGAAAAAATGATTTCTAACATATCTGGAATCGCCCTATATAATTATAATATGCAGCGATTACTTTACCACTAAGCACTAACAAAGCTTGCATGCCACTTCCAGAAGTACATGCTCTAAGTATATAATAGCATTGGTCCCTCTATATATAATTACTCAATGGTTTGAGTCTGGCGGCGGCGGCACATTCAGTTGTTTGGCGTTGACATTATGGACGAAAATAATGAATTTTTATTATATTTTATTTAATGAATGAACCAATATTATAAATTAATATTAGCATTCTGCACTGAAGGTCGTCAGTGGCTACTAAACAAAACAAAAATGAAGAAAATCGGTTGAGAGACAGAGGAGAAAATGGTACCTAATCGTTTTGTCTTTGCCTATTTATATATAGATGGTAAGAATATTATACAGGGTGTCCCAATGGAAACGAAAATATTCCAGGGGGCTTGTTTTTGTTGGGACACCCTTAATGTTCTTCACAAGATATTTCAGCATCTTATGTTTGTGTAGCTAGTTCTTGTTGAATTAGAACTATAATAAGAAAGTTGTGATGATTTTGTACGTTTGGTTTTTAATCTTTTGGGCTATTTTGTACCCGCAATAACACGTTTTAGACGTTCATCATTTAGCCTTGTCCTATGTATCTCTCAAAGAAGAGTCTAACGGAACTCACAACGTAATAAATATTTCAAATAACTACATACAAATTTTAGTTCATCGCTTGTGATAAAATTGTTTTCCTTGATACTCAACCAATTCAAACGTGTACTACTTCCAATTAAAACAACAACAGCTAATGATAAAAAATAATTATAGGTATATTTAAAACTAATCTTGACAGTTTTTTACTAATTTACATTATTTAAGTCTTATCTTTCGATTCACAATTGTGAAAAATATTTTTGTATGGTTACAAATTTTCACCAGTCATGAGGAAAATGCTTATAAAAATTTTAGTGTTTCTCGAAATCCCAATAGTAAGTTTCTGTGCGAATATACTCGGTGTGATTTTGGTACCGCTGTTAAGTCATAGTGCACCATTTCAACCTTTATGGAAAGAGCTGAGCCTTCGTGGACACAATGTGACAGTTTTGACAGCACATCCCATTGGAGATCCAACATTAAGTAATTTAACAGAAATCAACCTCAATTTTAGTATTGAAGAGTTTAAAAATTGGAAGATTTGTGAAAAATTTATCAAAGGTATGGATCTGATAGAAAGTGTCAAAGTAGTCAAAGAATTTATACATGAGTCTGCAAAAAAACAGTTCGAATATAAACCAGTGCAACAACTTTTGAACAGTCATACCAATTTCGATTTGGCTTTGATTGAAGTCCACTATTCTACAGCTCTTGGATTCGCTTGGAGGTTCAAGTGTCCTTGGATAGGAATCTCAACCTTGGAAGCTCCACTACACTTCCATTACGTCACTGGCAATCCAGTGCATCCATCTTTCCAGCCAGACTTTAATAATCCGGTTGGGAACACCGATGGATTAAGTTTCAGAGAAAGACTTTTCAGTTTAATCTTCAATTATTACTTTGTCCATGAGTATGTTAAAAGAGATCTTGATGAGTTAAGTGTGAGCCAAAAGAAATATTTTGGGGAGGATATGCCGCATCTGCAAGAAATTCTGAATAACATAAGTATGTTGTTTATAACAACGAACCCAATGACGCACGATGTCAGAGCTCTTCAACCGAATACCATACAAATTGGTACTGGACTTCATTTCAAAGCAGCACAAGGTCTACCGAAGGTAATAAAGTAAGCAAAGTTTTATTAATTGATTGATGGAAAGTTTGTGACATTTGCTGTGATAGATTCTGGTTAATATTATGTTCGTTTAGGCCAAATTTTGAATAGTATACTATGCCCAAGTTTGATAATTTCAATTCATTTAGTAATTATTTACTCATAAAAGTATCTAGTCTTTCAAAGGCGGTGTCAATCGATTCACTGAAATTTTCCGGGCTGTTGTGACCCGGTCTAGTCGAATTTCTTCCTAACGTTTCGACTGCAATTTGTTCCTCAGCAATGAAGAGGTCTGTAGTCGTTGTAGATGAAACTTTTAGAAGAAACCCCAAGGTTTCCTTAAAGATGTGTAATTTTTCGAAATCTTTTAGATACAGTTTATCCTTTTCATTGGATAGGTCGCAGATGACCTGAGTCGTGGCCAGCTAGATCCCCTGATTTAAATAGTTTAGACTTTTTATGGAGGTGCCTTAAAACTAAAAGACTTTAGAAAATGTAAGCTATTCGTATATGGACAGAACCGTCCCTATTAAGTCACTGTGACTACTTCCAGAGATTTTTATATTTAATGCTAGTATTGTTAATAACTAATAAATTAAAAATTATTCAAGCTGAATCCTCCTTGAAATTAAAATGTAATTTTCGACAATTTTTTTTTGTCCTGAAGTAAGGTCGGTTCCTTATTTCCTGATTACTCAACAACTAATCTTAAACGGATTCAATAATTTTAAAAAACTTCGACACAACAGCCCCCGCATGGGATTTTTGTGATTTGACTTTGGACTAAAAAGTTTTTTATTCTTTCAAGTTAAAATAATCATTATTTTTAAAGAAAGCTGTTTCGTATCAGTTTTTTTTTGACAAGAATATTCAATGCAAAAAATGGCATGGACGCCACTGGTGTAAACAAAATTGCTTGTATATTAGAAAATGAATCTTGACACGTAAAAGAAGTGCACCAAATTCTATAAAAATATCTGTAGCAGTATGACAGTTATTTTAAAAAAAATCAGAAAATTCTACTAACCTGTAACTCAAAAAAACGATTAGAGCATATATTTAGGGTTCCGTATATACAATATACGGATATTCTTATAATATCACTTCGGATTTCTGCGTCTGTCACATCACAGCAATTTTCTCCTAAACTACTGGACGGAAAATTTGGTATCAATGTATAGTTTGGCGACCCGATCAGGACTACATATCGTAAAAGAAAAAAATTTGATTTAAGGGGTACTTCTGGGGGGAAAAACTAAAAAAGTCGGCCGTTCCCCCCCTAAACAGATTTGTTGCAAGTATGTTTTCTTTAAAAGGTATAAAATTAATAGTAGAATTAAACATCAACTTGTTCTAAATATAATACATGACGAAATGACATAAAATGTAACAATTTTTATCAATACGTTTCTGTTTTTTAACAAAAAGGTTTAAAAAATCGATAACAATTTAGTTTTTAAGTGAAAAAAACGTGTTTGCTACAATGTTGTAGAGAAATGAAAAACCTACAAAATAAGCAGATATACGCTCAACTTCATTAATAGGTTCTTTAGATTTTTACTTGAAATTACAAAAAACAATAACGGTTTACACTTTTTATTAAGAGGGCTGCCTTTTATATTTCGGGATTAGAGAACAAAAACAAATATTAATCATCGAAAATCGCTTTATTGTTTTTCAAAATATTCCCCATGAAGATCTATACACTTTTGCATGCGTTTGAACCAATTGTCGAAGCACTTTTTCCACTCTGATTGAGGTATCTCCAAAACATGCATTCTATCGAAAAATGTTGACCTCTCAGTTTATTTTTTACGTACGGGAATAAAAAGAAGTCATTTGGTGACAACTCAGGACTATACGGCGGTGTTTGAGCCGATGTGTGAGAGCTCGCATTGTCGTGTTGAAGAGTGATCCGTCTTCGGCGGTTGGTTTTCCTCATTTCTTGGAACACAACTGGCAAACAAATGGTTGTGTACCACTCAATATTGAATGTATGCTAGTCCCACTAATGTGTAAGGTTGACTCAATCTCACGATAGGTCACATGACGATCTTGCAATATCAGTTCGCGCACAGCATCAATGGTTTCCGGAACAACAACTGTGTTTGGACGACGTTCACGAAATTCGTCTTGGAGTGAACTACAACCTCGATTGAATTCACCATACCATCGACAAACAGTGGTCCTTGATGGAGTTTCATCGCCAAAAAATAAATTAATTCATCCATGCACACTTGCTGACTTAATCCACGTCGAAAGTTGTAAAAAATAATCGCACGAAAATGTTCACGATTTAATTCCATTTTTTGGCCGGAATGAATCCTTTAAGTTACTGTAAACAACACATAGCGCTTGTATGTCGAAACGTTCTGAGTACGTATAACCTCAAAAATGTCAAACTTTACGATAGAGCTGTCAGTTGTCAGATTGCAACACTAGGGTTGTCCAATCCCGAAATATAAAAGGCAGCGTATAAAGGTGCGTATGTTTTAAATCTCCGAATAACAAATTTTGCTTCGTTGGGTAGCACTAAATCCACAGACATCATTATATAGTTAGTGAACTTGCCCGTTTGTCTAAAAAAACGGTTTATAGTGTTTCACGTTTGTTTTTTTTTTGTTTTTTTTTTTTGGTTAGTAGGAAAATATACAACCTATCGTGTTTGTGGAACGCTCAGACTAGCTGCAGGCCTTTTGTCAGAGCTGTAATATAAACGAGCTCTGTGTGGTTCAGGCCATGAGTTGTGTCAAAGTGACAGGGACCCGCTGAAACGGGGGGCGAAAACAAACCACTGAGCGATCGGACAATATAAAATCGCTACAAAAGCCCTAATTTAATTTCCAGTAAGGACACAATGAATGCCCTGTATGTATTTAAATGGGACACAGCCTATAAAACCCCATTAGTTAGATAAATCGATACAAAAGTACCATAACTGTCGTACTTGCGTTCTTACATTCCTTGGGCACCTGCCTACTTTGCGCCCGCCTGGCAATTGTGATAGGTGAAATTTCTTAACAAAATTGTAAGTTATGCTTTTTTATTATATCGCCCTCAATAATAAATGCCGGATAGAGATCAAGGTGACAACCAATGTTTAGAAGCACAGTCTTTAGCAACAAAAATCACTGACTGCTTTTTTTAAAATTGTTTAGCACAAACTTATTAATCGGTAGGAACATAATAGTTCTGAATATTTGATATTTCAGTCTTCAGTTGATGAAAATTCATTTTTAAGATTACTTAAAAACAACAAACACTTAAAAAAAATAATATCAAAACTGGAGCTCTTTGGACATACGTTTCCAATAAATTCCAATAAATTTGTATTTAAATTCACCTAAGATTCTAAAAATCCTATAAAAAACACGCTGTTCCATTAAAAAAAAAGTTGGCGTAGAACCGAAACTCTCAGAGAACTGAAAATATATTAACTGAAACCAGCTCCTCGGAAAACACTAGTATGCCAATTTCCAGATTAACACACCCAATAGTTTCCCATATTCATAACGACATAACTCTTCGTGGTATATAAGAAATTTGCCAAGAGTGGTTTGTCGTTTGTTTCGATCTTCTCGCGTATTAACCCCTGGCTAAATAGCTTTCTCCTACACATCTCCCAAAAAGCGTCTAATATAACTCGAAATGTTATGAAATTTTTAAATATTTAAAATACCTGCATACATATCAGCGCTGATGATAAAATTCTTCTCATATGATATGCCACTAAAGCAAAGTTATATCCATTCAATTAAAATAACAACCAATTATGATAAAAATTACTTATAGACTTTTAAAGATAATTTTAACAGTTTTATACTTATTTGCAATATACGTAAGTCCGCCTTATCTTTCGAATTAAATTTGTGGAGAATTGTGTCCACATGGTAACAAAATTTCACTAGTAACAGTGAAAATGCTTGTAAAATTTTTAGTGTTTCTCCAAATCCCATTAGTAAGTTTCTGTGCGAATATACTTGGTGTAATTTTAGCACCCCTGTTAAGTCACAATACCCCGTTTCAACCATTATGGAAAGAGCTTTCCATTCGTGGACACAACGTAACAGTTTTGACAGGACATCCCATTGGAGATCCTTCGTTAACTAATTTAACAGAAATAAACCTTAATTTTACTAATCAATTATATAAAGACTGGAAACTATTCGAAAGGTTTATAGAAGGCATGGATCTAATAGAAAGTGTCAAAGTGATCAGAGGATTTTTACACGAGTCTACGAAAAAACAGTTCGAATATGAACCAGTGCAACAACTTTTGAATAGTCATACCAATTTCGATTTGGCTTTGATTGAAGTCCATTATTCTGCAGCTCTTGGATTTGCCTGGAGGTTTAAATGTCCTTGGATAGGAATCTCATCTTTGGAGGCGCCACTCCATGTCCATTACGCTACTGGTAATCCAGTACATCCTTCTTCCCAGCCAGATTTTAATAATCCAGTCTGGAACACAGCCGGATTAAGTTTCAGAGAAAGACTTTTCAGTTTAATCTTCAATTATTACTTTGTCCATGAGTATGTTCAAAGAGATCTTGATAAGTTCAGCGTAAGCCAAAAGAAATATTTTGGAGAGGATATGCCACATCTGCAAGAAATTCTGAATAACATCAGTATGTTGTTTATAACAACGAACCCAATGACGCACGATGTCAGAGCTCTTCAACCGAATACCATACAAATTGGTACTGGGTTTCATTTAAAATCAGCACAAAGTCTACCCAAGGTAATGTATTAAGCAATGTTTTACATTAAATTAATTTGCTTTGACCAATAACATAAACTATATTTGACTGACTTTAGTGAGTGTAATGTGAAATGAATTTCTAATTACTGTGGGAACACTCATAAATTACTTTTTTCTATCTAGCACCCATCCTGTAAGAAATAAAACATTTAAAAAAATATATAACCGACTTCTACCTATAACTAAAAAGCTAAAAATAATTATAACAAAATACAACTCTAGCAAATAAATAACACATTCAATGTTGTTACGTACTTACCCAGGAAGTAAAAAATGTAAACATTAAAAGCTGCTCATTCTGTACAAATTAATTACCTACCAATCTAGTATATTTTTGAAATCGATGCCAAGCAACAATCAAGTTTGATGAAGTGGTAGATAAGTACACAATGAAGAATTTTAGATTTGCTTGGCACCGACTTCAAAATATACTAGATTGGTAGGTAATTAATTTGTACAGAATGAGCATCTTTTAATATTTACATTTTTGACTTCCTGGGTAGGTACCTAACAACATTGAATGTGTTATTTATTTGCTAGAGTTGTATTTTGTTATAATTATTTTTAGCTTTTTAGTTATAGGTAGAAGTCGGTTATATATATATATATATATATATATATATATATATATATATATATATATATATATATATATCCCACAAAAGTGTCTAGAGCCATGGAATCATTGATATAAGTAAATGAAATAAGTAAATGCCATAAAAAAATATTCCAATAAAATACTTCTCCATTGTTACGCTACTGACACAAATCTCATTGCGTTTAATTAAAATAACACAGACTGTATACAAAAATTAATCACAGGTATTAACATCTAAAGAAAATTATGACAGTTGTTTACTTATTTACATTGCTTAAAATTCAAATCTTATCTTTTACGTAATTTTTATCAAATTTATTAAAAAAAATTCATTGTAACAATTTTCACCAATAGTCATGACGAAATTCCGTATGACAATTTTAGTGCTGCTCCAAATTTCATTACGAAGTTTCTGTGCGAATATACTTGGTGTAATTTTGGTACCTCTATTGAGTCACAATACACCCTTTCAGCCACTATGGAAAGAGCTTTCCTTGCGTGGCCACAAGGTGACAGTGTTAACTTCACATCCAATAGGTGATCCCTCATTAACAAATTTAACGGAAATAGACCTCGGCTTCAGTTTTCAATCATTCGAAAAATTGAAAGTATTCGAAAACTTTATCAACGGTATGGACGCTGCAGAAACTATCCAATTGGTCAAGAAAGGTACTAGGGAAATAACTCAAAACCAGGTTGCATATGAACCAGTTAAACAGCTGCTCAACAGTGACCAACACTTTGATGTTGTCTTAGCAGAAGTGCAGTTTTCTACAGCTCTTGGTTTTGCCTGGAAGTTTAAGTGTCCTTGGATTGGAATCTCATCCTTGGAAGCCCCACTTCATTTCCATTATGTTATGGGTAACCCTGTCCATCCAACTTTTAACCCTGACTACAATTTTGGAGTATCGAGTCCAGACGGACTAGATTTTGCTGAAAGGTTTTTTAGTTTGGTGTATAATTATCTATACGTCAATGACTTTATTAAAAGTGATCTTAACGAACTGACTGTAATACAAAGGGAATACTTTGGACAGGATATGCCACATTTGAGTGAAATTCTGAATAACATGAGCATGTTGTTCATAACAACTAATCCTATGACTCATGATATCAGGCCTCTTCAGCCAAATACCATACCAATTGGTACTGGACTTCATTTAAAGACAGCCGAAAAACTACCAAAGGTAACTAAATAATCAAAATTTGTTATTTAATTGCATAGCTGCATTTGTAACTACAAAATAAGAAAATAAGTGTCCATTAGTTTTGTTTAACCCATTCTTCACAAAAAAAGGTTTTCACGGTTTTTTCAGTTTCTTTCAAATTTTATTCTTGGATAATTTTAGGAAGGGTTCTGTACATTCGGTACCTGAAACCTTTATAGAAATACTTCTGTGTGTCCATTTATCACAGCCTATTTTCGTCAAAATTACTAGACAGAAAAAATTGACGGCATTATGAACAATTCATTACTTTTTACCCCCGAACCAAAAAACGAAAATACCCCATATATTTTGGGGTTTTAACTACCATGAGTTTGCTGTTAAAATTATGTCGGTTATGACTTATAAACTATCCCTGACTTGACCATACAATGTAAGGCAGCACACTCCCTCTAGGGGAAAAATCACTAAACCCTCGATATCCTAGATATCAAAAGGGTTTAGCTCTATGGGAGCCCTTGCCAGGTTTTCAGGCCCGTCGTTAGAGTCGAGCCAGCAGTTTTCCATAAACTTCCTGACCGTCCGGGCTGTTCCTAACAGGATGGCTTCTGGCATTTGTTTGTAAAGATGTTCGTCCAGACCGAGGTATTTTAAATTTTTTAATAGATGTTTTGGAACTAGTCCTGTCGTTGATATAACAATTGGTACGGTTCGTGTATTGTTCATGTCCCATTGAGTCTTTATTTAAATTTCCAAATCCCTATATTTGGTTATTTTCTCAGCCTGCTTGATATTTATATTATTGTTGTTAGGAATTGCAATGTCAATTAAAGTTGTTTTCCAAGCGACTTTATCTACCAAAACTATATCTGGTCTATTGTGGGCAACAGTACGATCAGTCAGTATCGTGCGGTCCCAGTACAGCTTGTAGTTGTTATTTTCTAAAACAGATTCTGGTTTGTATTTATAGTATGGTAATCTTACCGACTGTGATAGTTCAAGTTTCAGTGCTAGTTCCTGGTGCAGTATTTTAGCCACAGCATCGTGTCGTTCTTTGTATTCAGTTGCAGCGAACGCTTGACAACCTCCTGTGATATGCTGGATAGATTCAGATGTTTGGCAACCGTACCTGCATCTGTCGTTGTTAATAGAAGGGTCTTTAACGATGTACTTTAGATAGTTCTTACTTGGGATTACTTGATCTTGGATTGCCAATATAAAGCCTTCCGTTTCAGGGAACATATGACCAGAGATCAACCAGTAGTTCGACGCTGCACTGTCGACATAATCTTGGTTGACGTCATTTATATGTCTTCCATGAAGGGGCTTCTCTTTCCATTTCAGTAGTTTTCTGATCAGTGGTCTGGTGGTATAATTGGACGTGTTGTTGTGTCAGTCGCAATGGTGTTGAGTCATCAACCTGGCACATGACTCTGTATAGATCAGAAAATTCTGCGAGTTTCTCGAAATGACTAGGCAAAATAGAAATTTGTTGATCTAATAGTTTGCTTAGATCTGCCAATCCTCTTCCTCCTTCATACCGTGGCAAAGTTGTACATTCGACAGAGCTCTTTGGATGGTGATCTTGAGCTTTTGTTAGTAAAACTCGAACTTTTCGTTGTAATTTTTCAATGTCAGTCTTGCACCAATTAACTATACCGAAAGAGTAACTGAGCTCTGAACATGCATAGGTGTTAATAGCCTGAAACAGATTTTTATTGTTTAGTTTGGTTTTCAACAGTCGCCGTACCCTTCTATAAAACTCTGCTGTTAGGTCTTTTTTCATAGACAAGTGATCAATACGTTGAGCCTGCTTTATTCCAAGGTATTTATAAGTATGACCTTCCCCCATTGATTCATATTATTAATATGATGGCTTATGCGGTTTGCTGTTGTCACTTAAAAATCTAGATTGACTGGTATAAATATATTGTTGAGTATCTGTTGACATATCTTCAACACTCTTTCCTGACATGAAAGAATGTCGAACGTCCACAGTTTTATCTTTTTGTTTGGCCAGTTTTGTTTTCATAAGAAATTAAAAATAAACTCATGTTGTATCAGGTTTGGCGAGTAGGAAGATAGTCTGTTAGTCCCATGTTTTACACAATGCTCTCTCAGAACTTTTTTTCTTCTCATTTTAACCCTTTTGCAACACTAAAGACAGATAACTGATCTATTGTTTTTTTTTAATGTTACAATTAGGTGCTCCCCAACGCCAAACCTTATTATGTTCTAAAATAATGTGTTCCAAAACATATTTAGATTACACTAATGCATCCCACAACGCACTAAGCCATATATAGAATAATTCACGTTATCCGAAATGGAATAGCATGGCTAAAGGAATCAACGATAGATATCTATTAATTGAAGATATATTTTAAAAATTACAAATGCACAAAAAAAAATCTCCCAACACGTCTCGGTTTAGCCATAACCTCAAAAAACACTGTAAAATTTACTATATATCCTTCAAACCACAACGAGATTTTCGTAATAGCTTTAGCATTGCCCTGATATTAGAGTCGTTCCACCTTTTTTTAAAACTTTTGTCAATAATTTCTTACATTAATTTCAATTCTTATTCAGAAGTCTAAATGTAAAATGTTTACTATAAAATCTGATGCTAATCAGCACACAAATTTAATTTTCTAGAACACCAGAAAAAAAAATAAGGGACGAGAGTTCAACGATTTTCTATGAATCTTCACTGTTTTCTCTAATACTGCTCACGCAATTTGAATATTATATATTTGTATTATACAAAGATATGTTTCAGCTTGATTCCGTACATTTTCTTTAACGTAAAAATACCATTTTTTGAAAATCGGAAAAATTTATGCACAAAAAATGTAAACATCATGGTAAATATCAAAGTTGCATCATAAATATCTAGTTTCAATGTCAAGATATGCCATGAAAGTATATCGTACAAGGTGTTTATAATGATTTTCATTTTGATGCTTTTAAAATCAGTTTATTTTAGAGACGAAGTTAAGTTGTAGATGCGTGAAACTCCAAGAAATATTCAATTAGCTTATTAAAACGATAAAAAATTAAAAATATATATAACCGACTTCTACCTATAACTAAAAAGCTAAAAATAATTATAGCAAAATACAACTCTAGCAAATAAATAACAAATTCAATGTTGTTAGGTACCTACCCAGGAAGTAAAAAATGTAAATATTAAAAGGTGCTCATTCTGTACAAATTAATTACCTACCAATCTAGTATATTTTTGAAGTCGGTTCCAAGCAACAATCAAGTTTGATGAATTAGTAGATAAGTATGCAATGAAGGATTTTAGATTGTTTGGCACTGGCTTCAAAAATATACTAGATTGGTAGGTAATTAATTTGTACAGAATGAGCACCTTTTAATATTTACATTTTTTACTTCCTGGGTAGGTACCTAACAACATTGAATTTGTTATTTATTTGCTAGAGTTGTATTTTGCTATAATTATTTTTAGCTTTTTAGTTATAGGTAGAAGTCGGTTATATATATATTTTTTTAAAATGTTTTATTTTCAACTTTTTAGTTTTTTTTGAACTCAGGTAGTTTTCATTCTTTATTTTTTATTTTGTATGTATAAGCCTAATAGACAGAATCAGGTAACATCAAAAGCCTCAACATTACACAATGATACTTTCTCATTTAAATTGACAGGTAAATCTTTACGAACAAAATGTACTAGTACGCGTTGACTTAATAAGCCCAAAATATATTTATGCCTTATGGACTACGCCATGTGACCTTTTTTAACTTTTTTGGCAACCCTGTATAACTATAGATAATTCCACTCCAACCTAAATACCAACCATCCTGTACATACGACTGCCCACGGACAAGCATAAATTTGTTAGCTGCCTTCTGTAAACTATAGGACGGAGTAAAATCCATCCCATATTTACGGAGTCAAATCCGTCCTATATTTCAACCATAGTATATTACTCCTTGTGGGCTACCCATAAATTATTTCGTTTTTATCATTTTATATTATCGCCCTGTGTAATATTAATTTCTCACACTTTGAAGAAGTTGCATTCTTATGGGCTCTAAAAGAAATAATTTTTTAATCACACTGTATAAATATAATGCAACTCCAGCATATATTTCAACCATCCTGTATATGATTTGCATATGTCCACATCATATTACAGTATTTTAATCGCCCTATATAATTTTAATTTCTCATTTTTTCCAACATTTTTATACCACCAAACGTCCAGTCCACCCTATATTCCAACCATCCTGTATATGCGGTTGCCTACGGACCACTATCATTCTAGTCCGTCCTATATTTCAATCTTCATATAAATGCAACTCCTTCTACCACTTTACTTTGTGATTTTGTTTGCTATAACTAAAAACCCTGTCTATAAACGCAGCAAATACCAGTTTAAAGTTTGACATGTGTTGTCACTGAATTTTCTATTAGGCCGGGAGAATATGACAACCAAAAGCACCGTCTTCGCAAAATGGAAAAAATTGCATTTAAATAGGTATTTGCTTGGTATACAAACAAAACGAGCTTGAAACTCATTGATTTAAGGAGCCGAAAATACTATGCTTTATTACCTACATGCTTGAGATGTACATAGAAAATTTTCAAATTCACAATTAAAACTTCCAGTGCCTAAAATTACCGCACTATTACGTTGGAATTAAAATATTTATGAGGAAATGTCCGTTATGTCATTTCGATGAAATTTTGGATAAGAATTTTGGAATTTTCAGCGATTTTCTGCAAAACTGCAAGTTGCACGTCGCAGAAAAGTATATGAGATCACCTAAGGATATTCCTTAATAGATTAAACGTTAAAAAACTATACACATCCATAAGGAGTTATCGAAAAATCGACTAAAATATTAAGGATATTGGTCGATTTCCGTGCACGCATGTGTTCATTCACAAATTTTATCAATTTACCAATAGAATTCTTTTCCAAAATTTGAAGTTTCACCAATCCGGATATATACTCTATTGAACAAGACCGTATTCATTCAAAACGGTGCACCACAGAAGAAGAAATCAGGTAACATACATGCAAGAAAAAAGCAAAAAAAGTATACGCGACGAATTGATAACCTTCTCCTTTTTGGAAGTCGGTTAAAAATGTGCTATTCCGGCGATCTTTTCTGTGTAGAATACGGTTGAAGGTGTGTGCATGCGTGCATGTAATATTAAGTGGTACATAAGCAGTTGTATACATGGGATAGTTGAAATATAAGTTGGAATTGAATTAGTTATACAGGGTTGTCCTAAAAACATTATATTGTGTAGCACATAAGTGGCTGAGTATACAGGACGGTTGAAATATAAGGTGGAGTATAATTACAGTTATACAGGGCGGTTTCAAAAAGTTATATAGTTTGGAACATAAGTAGTTGCTTAGATAAGGTGTTTGAAGTAAGGGTGGGGTAAAATTATTCTTATTGAGAGTGTATCAAAAATTTTTTATATAAGCATAAGCAGTTAGGATATTTGAATTATAGGACGTAGGACGGGGTATAATTATAGACATTTGTAAAAAAAATTTAGAATTGTAATGTTTATTAGAACTAAAAACAAATATTGTGCAGGTATTGTATATAATTGGATGTTATACTCGTTTATTGTTTACTACTGTAGTAACTGTTTCCTACATAGAGAACTGAGTCGCGTGTGTATCGGGATCAAGGTGATGTTGGTCGAGTTGTATTGAAACAAATGATATTTCACGCTATGCATTTCATTTCATTCCTATACTCATTTATTTTCACTTCAAAAACACAATAAGAAACTAAAGAATTTATATATTTTATTAAAATAATGCTTCGTAAATGTTTTTGGAAATGACAATCGATTCATTAAGTATAAATGAATAACAATAAAAATGATATCTGTAGAGTTGTAAAAATTTTAGAAACTTCTGTACTCAAGGCATTCAAAACGCTATTTCCATCTCTTTAGCTACTTGATATCTTTTGTAATTCCTGCACGTAGGTTTGTCTAATAAAACTCGACAAAGCTTAAAAGCAAAAGTTAAACAGCTTTGCGCATTTGCTGTAAACCAGCTAGGCCGGTGAGGTGACGGTTATCTAAAATTTATCCAAGTTTTAATGAAATGAAATAAATGTATGTGGCCTGTGAACCAAACTATCTCATCATTCTTAACAGGTTAGGTTATTAACCATTCAATGCACTGTTACTGTTTATATAGTGATGGTATAACAAATATTAATCATACTCATACTCATCTTCGTCTTCATCAACTGCAACAGCTTCATATTGCTGATATTCGGAAATCAAATCATACAAATTGGACTCAGCTTCACTGAACTCCATTTCTTCCATTCCCTCACCAGTATACCAATGAAGAAAAGCCTTTCTTCTGAACATAGCACTGAAAGCCTCTCCTATTCTTTTGAACAATTCTTGAATAGCAGTATTGTTTCCAATGAAAGTACCACAAATTTTCAGCCCTCTAGGTGGTATATCACAAACAGCCGTCTTGACATTATTAGGAATCCACTCAACAAAATACGCACTATTTTTATCTTGGATGTTGACCATTTGTTCATCAACCTCCCTGGTCGACATTCTGCCCCGAAAAATTGAGGCCACCGTTAAATATTTCCCTTTTCGGGGGTCACAAGCTGCCATAAGATTTTTGGCATCGAAAAGTTGGAGAACTAGCTCAGGCACTGTTACAGGACGGTATGGCATGTTGCCCCTTGAAGTTAGAGGAGCAAAACCAGGTATAAAGAAGTGCAACCTAGGGAAAGGGACCATATTGACTTGGATTTTTCGTAAATCAGCATTTAGTTGTCCAGGAAATCGCATACATGTGGTTATCCCAGCCATGACTGCGGATATCAAATGGTTTAAGTCTCCATAACTAGGATTAGATAATTTCAACGTTCTATAAGAAATGTCATGCAAAGCTTCGTTGTCAATTATGTACGTCTCATCTGATGATTCAATTAAATAAGATATAGATAACGTAGCATTGTATGGTTCAACAACTGTATCTGAAACTTTAGGACTAGGTATAACAGTAAATGTACTTATTATTCTGTCGGGATACTCTTCCCGAATTTTTTGCAACAGTAGAGACGTCATGCCAGATCCAGTTCCTCCTCCGATTGAATGAACAATTTGGAAACCTTGTAAAAGATCACACCCTTCGGCTTCTCTTCTAACGGTATCAAGTACTGCATCAGCTAATTCAGCACCCTCAGTGTAATGTCCTTTAGCCCAGTTATTGCTTGCTCCTTGATCACCGAATATGAAGTTATCTGGTCGGTACAGTTTTCCAAAAGGACCAGAACGTACTGAATCCATTGTGCCAGATTCTAAATCAACAAGTATAGCTCTTGGTACGAATCGTCCACCTCCTGCTTCATTGTAGTACACGTTTATTCTCTCGATTTGTAAGTCTGAATCACCGTGCCATGTTCCAACTGGATCTATGCCGTGTTCGTCTGATATGACTTCCCAGAATTTGCTTCCGATGTTATTACCAGCCTGGCCTATTTGGATATGAACTATTTCTCTCATTTTGATTATATACACAACAATTTGGGGGAATGAAATGACTCTAAATGTCAATGTCAAAATCTGAGACGTTATAAGCTGAGTCATATGATGATATATTATAAACGTCTTAATTTTTTAAACACAGGGTAGTAAAGTTTTTAGAAAGAAATTTTAAACGTCTTCTGTGCATTAATTGATGCACAAAGAATTTTAATATTTCTACCAGTGACGTACCTACAAGTTTTGCATTGAATATTCAAAGTTAAGTTGATTTGATTTTGAGGGTGGACCAGATTTCTCACGAAGATGTCCAAAGTTTCGCATTCAGATTCAATATAGCTGACCATGCTTCAATTATTTCCTGTTGGAAGTGATTCCGGTTTCCAAATCCGACCAAGCGGAGAACGTCAATTCGTTATCGTTCAATCATGACAAAATGACTATTCAATAAACAGTTTAAACACACTGCTTTTGCCAAATGGACCGGGACATCTGAATTAGAAGGTCAACGTTTCAATAGCTTTGTATCTGCTATCGCCATCATGTAAATGATGGGATTATCCCACGTATTTATACTCTTAACTGATCAGACGTCGCCGGTTATGGTCATTGTTATTGGCAGTCGTGATGCGTAGAGGCAGTGGTTGAAGAATTAATTTCAAATAAAAACTAAGAAAATTGATCCAGTAGCTCTTAATTTACAGTTATTTTTATTATACAAAGGAAGAGATTGATAAACATTTATTTCTGAATTTTTCAACTATCGATAAACCTTATATAGCTCAAATATTTTTTTCTATCTGCAAACACAAGTTTTTTGTTGATCGGTGTGTTTTACATAAATATTGGATTGAAAAATCTGTTTAGGTGGGAAAAATGAAGTTTTCCTTGGCAACTTATTGGATTTGTCTCTTTTTAAGAACTTTTCTTGGACTATATCGAATATCGGAAAAAGAAAAATAGCAGAATTGGTCCAGTCGTTCGAGTTAACCGAGTTGCTTAGATTTTTGAACCCAAAATTTCACTTTTCCATACAATTATCCAAAGAATTATCCAAATGCGTGCGGCTTACATAAATCTCGCAATTGATTTCTATTTATAAAGCGTAAATATTAATCTCAATATCCTTTACCCACTAACTAAATTATCATTTTTAGTAATTAAAATAAGAGCAACAGCTGATTATAAAAAACTAATTATAGATATTTGCTTTATATATTATATTGTAATTCAGATCTTATCTTTGTTTTTATTTTTTTTTTTGACAATTTCATAAAAATATATTGGTTTAATCTAGAACACCATCGAAGACATGCATAAATTATGCACAATAACTTTAGTGCTTCTCAAAATTCCAAAACTAAGTTTCTGTGCGAATATACTTGCTGTGATTTTGGTACCCTTGTTAACTCATAACACACCATTTGTGGAGGGAACTGTCTCTTCGTGGCCACAATGTGATTACAATTTTGGTGTGTCGAGTCCAGACGGACTCGATTTTGCGGAAAGAGTTTTTAGCTTGGTGTACAATTATATATATGTAAACGATTTTATTAAAAGTGATTTGGACGAGCTGAGTATAATACAAAGGGAATATTTTGGACAAGATATCCCGCATTTGCAAGAAATCCTAAACAATATAAGTATGCTATTTATAACAACAAACCCTCTGACTCATGATATCAGGCCTCTTCATGCGAATACAACACCAATTGGTACTGGTGTTCATATTAAGAGAGCAAAGAAGCTAGGACAGGTAATCAAATAATTAAACCTGAAATAAATTAACTAATTTCCATCATTGCCTAATTCTTCCTCTAGGTTTATAGTGCATTACTCTACACTCCACCTGTTCTTTCCATTTTGCTCTATAACGTAAAATTTCCATTAGTATTCTTTCAACTCCTAGTTCCCAGCGTATATCTTCATTTCTGATCTTGACCAACACTTTACTCTTTTAAAATTGCCATTTTTGCTGCTTCAATCCTACTTCACTATCTGCTGGGTATTGCCCAGCTTTCATACGTGATTAAAATGACCATTATAGTATATTATTCTCTAAAGTTATTTTCCACCGTTCTGAGCTTTAGGTACCTACCCAGAAAGTAAAAAATGTAAACATTAAAAGGTGCTCATTCTGTACAAAATAATTACCTACCAATCTAGTATATTTTTGAAGTCGGTACCAAGCACATCTAAAAGCCTGCATTGCATACTTACCAACTACTTCATCAGACTTGATTGTTCCTTGGGACCGACTTCAAAAATATACTAGAACGATAGGTAATTAAATTGTTCAGAATGAGCACCTTTTAATATTTACTTTTTGGTTATAGGTGAAAGTCGGTTATATATATATATATATATATATATATATATTTGTTTCTAAGTTTTCGCGGGCACTAAATGTTTTAGGTGGTTTCCGGGATTTCATCCGCGTAGTTGATAACTGATCCCTGCCGGGATCGATGGTAAAATGACGACGTTTCGGCAGAGTCACATCTGCCCTCTTTAGGTTGGTTCGCATAATTCTCGTAGCCTTCTGCTTTCGCTTCTAGTTACTCGAATACTTACTACGAATATTCGAGAAAGGTCGCCTGACGTTTCGCCAAAATCTCACTTGGCATTTTCATGAGGCTATTCCTCTTCTTCCAACACGAAGGGTGGCTGCAGGTTCGGACCTTTCCGGACTACTTCGTATCCGAGATCGTCATTCTCCGCTTGGTCTGCTCTCCGTGGCGTCTGAAGTGGAAGTGAGCTTCGATATGCGCGCGCCGCTATTTATGCTATCTCCCGAGTCCCCTCCTATTTCTTTGCCCCGCCTCCGATTGTGTTAAGGGGGCGGTGCCGATTGTTTTGATTGGGTGACACCATTGCTTGTCGCAAATTGTACCGATGACGTGGTTCTGTTTGTACCGATGGCGGCCGCAGATGTTCGTTAGAAGGGTGGGCGTCCTGATAGTTAGCTACGAGTGACGGAATGCAACGTTGTGGTATTGTTGCGCTCTCTTTTAATTTGTTTTTCTTTTCCAGGCTTGATGCAGGTGTAGAGCTTCGTTACGGTTATTGATTTCTCCTTCCTTTTCAATTTCTATAGCTTCCCTAATTGTTCTTCTTTTGAAGTTGTTTTCTGTTGCCAGATGCTTAGAGCCTGCCAAGTTGATTCTATATCCTGTTTGCTGTTAATGTTGGAACAGGGCCGAGGTAGTGGTCTTGTTTCGTATGCTGAGTTTGTGCTCTTCGATTCGGGCTTCGATCCTACGGTTTGTTTGACCTACATATGCTTGCTCGCAACCGCCGCAAGGTATCTTGTAGACTCCGTGACTCTCTAGTGGACGTTGGTCTTTGGGATTGCCTAGAATGCTTTTTATCGTCTTATGAGGTTTGTAGGAAGTTTTGATGTTGCTTTTCCTAAGGATTCTTCCGATCCGATCTGTCACTCCTTGTATCTACGCAAGGGTGGTCGCTGCCTTTCGGGGGTCTTGTTGGGTTTCTTCGTGCCTAGGTAGTTCTTGTTGATTCAGGGCTCGTCGTATGGTGTTGTTGCAGTACCCATTTCTCCTCAAGGTCTGTGAGATGGTGTTTAGTTCATCTTGTTTGTATTTGGCGTCTGCAATGCGTCGTGACCTGCATATAAGTGTATTTGCTACTGCTTGTATTTGGGAGGGATGATGGTGGGATTTAGCATTAAGGTATCTGTCGGTGTGTGTTGGCTTTCGATAGACTGTGTATTCTAGCTTCCCTGTTGTTGTCCTTTTTAAGTAGATTTCCAGAAAAGGAAGGCATCCATCTACTTCCATCTCCATGGTGAATTGGATCCTTTCATGTAGAGAGTTTGCCAGGTGTAGGAAATTGCTGAGTTCCGTATCCCCATGAGGCCACACTATCAAGATATCGTCTACGTATCGTAGCCAGACTTTTGGTTTCAGAGGGGCTGTGCTTAAAAGAGCCGTTTCGAAATAAGACATGAAGAGGTTTGCCACCGCTGTTGAGAGTGCCGAGCCCATAGATTTTGGCGAAACGTCAGACGACCGTTCCTTTACAGGGACAAAACTTTCAACGGACGAACACCCGGACTATCAAGAGAGCTACATATATATATATATATATATATATATATATATATATATATATATATATATTTGTATGTATAACCTTAATATACAGGACTAGGTAACATCGAAAGCCCCAACATTACACAGTGATACATTTCCATTTGAATTGACAGGTAAAAGTTTACGAACAAAATGTACTTAATAAACCCAAAATATGTTTATGCTTTATGGAGCACGCCATGTAAACTTTTTTCAACTTTTTTTGACAACCCTGTATAATTATAGATAATTCCACTCCACACTATGTACCAACCATCCTGTATAAACGACTGCCTGCTGACAACCATAAATTTGTTAGCTGCCTTGTGTAAATTATAGGACGGAGTAGAAGCCTTCCTATATTTACGCAGTCAAATTCGTCCTATATTTCAACTATCGCATATAACTCTATAAATTATTTCATTTTTAACATTTTGTATTATCACCCTGTATAAATATATTAACTCCTCTCCACACTATATGAAACTTCTTATAGGTTATGAATTATATAAAAATATAATTCAACTCCAGCATATATTTTAACCATCCTGCATAATATGATTTGTTTATGACCACATCATAAAACAGTTTTCAATCACCCTATATAATTTTAATTCCACATTTTTTCCAACTTTTTTAGACCACTAAACGTCCAGTCGACCCTATATTCCAACCATCATAGGCAGCCGTATATAGGCTGCTGTGTTTCATACGCCATTGATTTCATTATCATTATATATAATTAAAATATCAGCAGCTTGTTACAGTCAGAAAGTAATTATAGATATGGCCTAATAAAGAAAACAATATCACTGCTTATTCGGTGTGTATTTACGTTATTTGCAAATCACATATTATCTTTTTTCTCTTTTTTTTTGAAACGTTATAAAAATACGTTTTAATTAGTTACAAATCGTAAAACAAAAGTAATGCATAAATTCGGTACAATAATTTTAGTGATTCTCAAAATTCCACTAATAAGTTTTTGTGCTAATATACTTGGTGTTGTTTTGGTACCTCTGCTGAGTCATAATTTACCGTTTCAACCATTGTGGAAAGAGCTTTCTCTACGTGGTCATAATGTGACAGTGTTAACTTCATTTCCAATTCATCAGCCGTCGTTAACAAACCTAACAGAAATAAACCTCAACTTCAGTTGCCAAATCTTCAACGACAAGTGGAAAGTGTTCCAAAAGTTCATCAACGGAATGGATGCAGCTGAAAGTATCAAACTGATCAAGGGAAGTATTAGAGATTCAACTACAACTCAGTTTGAGTACGAACCAGTTAAACAACTGCTAAACAGTGACCAAAGTTTCGATTTGGTTTTAACAGAACTGCATTATTCTACTGGTCTTGGTTTTGCTTGGAGATTTAAATGCCCCTGGATAGGAATCTCATCTCTGGAAGCTCCACAACATTTTCACAACGCTATGGGTAACCCTGTGCATCCGGTTTTTAATCCTGATTACAATTTTGAAGTATCAAACCCTGAAGGATTAGATTTTGCAGAAAGATTTCTTAGCTTGGTGTATAATTATCTATATGTAAATGATTATGTTAGAAATGATCTTGACGAGCTGAGTGTAATACAGAGGAAGTACTTCGGTGAGGATATGCCACATTTGAGAGAAATTTTGAATAACATGAGTATGTTGTTCATCACAACGAATCCAATTACTCATGATATCAGGCCTCTGTACCCGAATACGATATCAATTGGAACTGGGCTTCATTTAAAGAGACCTGAACAGTTGCCGAAGGTAAACAAATGATCAAAATATGGAAAAACTCTTTCCAACTGTTTAAAATTCATTTTCAAGGTCTGTGTGATCTAAATGTTGTGTTTTATTTCTATGATTTGAACGTGTCTATAACTATACAAGAGTAATAGTGAATTTATTCGTGTTTTGGTATAAAACTGGGGTAACTTGGATAATCCAACAAATTTATTATTAGGTCCTTGATGGTGCCAATATACAGGGTGTTTCTTAGAAGGTTCGCCAAACATAATTGGGTGAAAAAATGGTGCACAAATGACGAGATTTCATAAAAAAGTCACTTTATCACATTACAAAACAAAAGAAGAATATTGAGAACTTCCAATGCTTACAACAACTTCATCCCCTTCTACAAAATACCCTGTATCTAATACTATAATACGAGCAATGTTTGTATATACATATGTAATTGAGTTCTGGAAAACGGCTCTAACGATTTTGGTGAAATTTTGCCATTTGGAAGTTTCGATGGATAAAAATCGATTGGTGAGGGTCTCATCTTTGGGAAAAATCGTTTTACTGAGAAATTTAATTATTAAAAAATTTATTGACAGTTTGACAATCAAGGCGGCTGCTTTGTAATTTCAAGGCGTTCAATACGGTGATTTGGTGACCTATTTGAGAGTAAAACTTTTTTTTAAACATTCTTTCAATAAAAATTGTGTTTGTATGTTCCAAACATGTAACTATTTTATATCTCCGTCATATTTTCCAGGCATTATATTTTTATACCTAGACATTTCAAGTTTTCAAGCTGAAAAAATTAGCATGGTAGACAATTTTTGGATGAGTAAGATCTCAGGATTTCCCATGTTAACTTGATGCATATAATATGAATTGGTGGTGTAAAATTATAATTATACAAGGTCTTTCAAAATATGTTAGTTGGTCCATAAGAGTTGTTATGCAGGATACGGTTAAAATATAGTGTCAAATGGAATTATAGTATAGTTAGAAAAAAAAAGCGAGAAAAATAATTTTATAGGGTACCCCATAAGCAGCTGGAAATTAATGATAGCTGACATACAGGGCGGAGAAAAAGTATTGTTATGCAGGGTCGCTAAAAAATGGTAATAGAATGTTATACCTATAGGGTAGCTTATTAGCATTTGCATTTACAGGGTGGTTGCAATATAGGATGTACTGGAATTATAATATTGTATTTGTATGTTCCGAATATGTAACTATTTTATGCCTCCGTCATATTTTCCAAGCATTACATTGTTATAGCTAGACATTTCAAGTTTTCAAGGTGAAAAAATTGGCACGGAAGGCAATTTTTTGATGAGTAAGATCTCATGATTTCCCATGTTAATTTGATGCATATAATATGAATTGGTGGTGGAAAATTATAATTATACAGTGTCTAACAAAATATGTTAGATGGCCCATAAGAGTTGCTATGCAGAATGGTTAAGATATAGCGTCAAATGGAATTATAGTATGACTAGAAAAAAGCGAGAAAAAATAATTGTGTAGCGTACCCCATAAGCAGTTGGAAATTAATGATAGCTGACATACAGGGCGGAGTAAAAGTATTGTTATGCAGCTCGCTAAAAAAATGTTAATAGAACGTTTTACCTATAGGGTAGCTTATTAGCATTTGCATTTACAGGGTAGTTGCAATATAGGATGTACTGGAATTTTAATTATACATAGTGGTTCAAAAAAATATATAATAATTGGCCATAAACAAATGCATATACAGGGTAGTTAAAACATATGTTGGTGTGAAATTATAGTTATACAGTGTAATTTAAAATATGTTATATTAGGTAGCCTGTAAAAAGTTGCATATATAGTGTGGAGGGAATTATAGTTATACAAAGTGTTTACAAAAATGTTACAATATAAATGAAAGAATTTGGAAACAAAAGTGTTTGTATAATGGCCAAAAGCGGTCGCATATACAGGGTTGTTGGAATATGGAATCGAGCGTAATTGTAGCGTGATTTAAAAAATGTTAGAAAAAAATGTGTGGATGGGTTTTTCATAAGAAGTTGCATATATAAGGTGGTTGAAATATTGGGGGGGAGTTGAATTGTAGGAACGCCATGTAAATGAGAAATGTAAGAAAAACATATTATGTTAGGGAGTTTAAATTACGAGGGTGAATCAAATATGAACCGGACTTTTGTTTTAAAAATTTTATTGGTACGGTCAATACAAATTTTGATACATATTATTTTTCTACATAGTCTCCTCTCTTATGTATACATTTTTCCGACCGAATCGGAAGTTTTTTAATACCTTTCTCAAAGAATGAAACTGGACGTGTCGATAAGCAATTGCGCACAAACGTTTCTACACCTTCGTTGTCCTCAAAGTGGTGGCCTCCCAGTTCTTCTTTAAGTGGCCCAAACATGTGGTAGCCACATGGCGACAAATCAGGACTGTAAGGCGGATGTTCAGGGGTTTCCCAATGCATTTTGTTCAATTTTCCTTGAGTCAATGCAGCTGTATGTGGCCGAGCGTTGTCATGCAACAAAATCACACTTCGGATAGACATATCCCGCCTCTTTTGCCGATAGGCAAGTTTCACTTGTTGGAATAGTTCGCAGTAATACTCAGCATTAATTGTACGGCGTTCGTGCAGAAAATCAATCAGCAGTACGCCTTTCGAATCCCAAAAAACTGTTGCAAGAATTTTCCCTGCAGAAAGACGGGTCTTGGCTTTCCGCGGTGCCGCCTCTCCAGGTTTTCGCCACTCCATGCTTGCACGTTTGCACTCCGGGGTATAATAATGCACCCATGTCTCATCACAGGTGACAATATGTCTCAGAAACTCATCCTCCTCTGCTCGATATCTTGCTAACAGCCTTTCACATACGGCAAGATGGTTTGCTTTCTGATCTTCCCTTAGAAGGCGAGGAACCCCATCCTGCACACACTTTTCGGTAACCCAACTCATCTGAAATGATTGATTGAGCACTCCCGTATGATATTCCAACGTGTTCAGCAATTGCCAATACTGTAAGATGGTGGACACCTTCAATCAGCTCACGAATTGCGTAGATATTCGTCTCATTGATGCTTGTCGTGGGACGGCGTCTCTCGACCATCTGAAAACTTTTTGTGCCAGCGTACACTTGGGTCCTTGAAAGTGTTTCATTGCCGAACTGTGCAGATAGTCGACGGAAAATTTCAGACGGTCTAACGCCCTCCCGCGCCAAAAATTTGATAACAACACGTTGCGTAACAGACGTATGCACCTCTTGCTCTAAGATGATGCTACTAACAGCGCATCGACTACGCCTCGCCAAACCGACGAAATCCCCTCTTCTTAACATCCCTACCTAACATATATCGAGACGTCACGCCACTCGAAATACCTACAGGGCGAGAAACAGAAAAGTCCGGTTCATATTTGATTCACCCTCGTAGTTTACATAACAAATGTACGATTATTTGGATATATGTACGTTTATGACAAAACCTTGAATTTACGAGTGAAGCTCGGTCACCCATGTACTACTCTAATAAAGTAAATAAAAAAACTGCAAAGTCGTCGGCCCTCTTTTTTATCCTATTTCTGAATATAGACTTTCCTCGTTTTTTCTGATAATCACTTGTATTTCGAGATTAGGCTGATCCTCTTTTAGTTTTGATATCTTCTATAGTCTTTGCTCTATTTTTTATTATTACGCATAATATTTGGCGTTAAGTTACTCTTAGTTTGCTCATCGATTCTTCTATAGAATTCACGTCATAGCACCAGAATTTTACTAGAAGGCAGAGCTTGGTGCCTAGGTTTATTTATATATTTTTAATTTTGCTTATCTTCTTAAATATATCTATTAAGAGCGATATCATCAACAAATCTGTGCTTGGTGAGTTTGCCTTGTTTATAACGAATTATTTATTATCTTGCCTATGAATTTTTATACTAATAGCCTTGATAAATTCAATACATTTATTGTGGATGTAGTGTTCACAAAAATAATGACAAGTTCAAATTACAAAAGGTGATAATTTGAAAATTTACAATGACTATATCTAAGAAACAAAATAAATATGAAAAATTTCTCAAAATTGCCTTTTAGTTATATACTACAAAGCTTCTTATGAAGTATTATTCGTTTAATTAAAAAAATATATGTATCTATTTATGATGAATTAATTTATAAATGCAATAAATGCTGAAAAAACATCTCCATTATTTCAGACATAACTCGACTCGTCAGGTGACCCACAAAAAAAATCGACTGGCTTTAGGTCTGTGGATCTAGGTGGCCATTCAACTGACCCTCTTCTTTCAATCCATTGATTGGATTGCCTAGTGGGGACTGCTTAATAGGGAGGTCAGCCATCTTGCTGGAAATTAAATAAATCGTCGTTTAACTTCGCCATTTAATTTTCTCTGTACGAATAAAGCACCAATAATTGCATCTTCAAGTATACCAGCCAAAAATATTGATTTGTGTGAGTGATATTATTAACCAACCTAGATTCTGCAATAATTCTGTTAGTGATAAAATTTCAGAATTAAAGTAAGTTCATAAAGAATTTCCATTTTATAAGGATGAAACTTTTCAACTTCAGAACTTTTCTTATGGTTTCACGTGATATTCCTGTTGCTATGGATTGGTCAGATCTTCAACTAGTGCTCTTTTTTATTCGTAACAGATCCAGTTACCCGACAATTAGCTACGTACACAAAATAAACAAATGTGAAAGGAGTTGATGATTGTTTCAGTCTTCACTTGATGAAAATTAATTTTTAAGATTACTTAAAAAACAACAAACACTTGTTTAAATTTTCACTTTTTATTTCTTTAAATTTGACATATGTTTCGCCAAGTCTGGCTTCATCAGAAATTGGAAATACAATGAATGCTAAATTTATATTTCATAAAAATTCATACCTTACCTGTAGTTCCTTTGTATGAAATATAAATTTAGCATTCATTGTATTTCCAATTTCTGATGAAGCCAGACTTGGTGAAACATATGTCAAATTTAAAGAAATAAAAAGTGAAAATTTAAACAAGTGTTTGTTGTTTTTTAAGTAATCTTATGAAAGGAGTTTACACAAAAAATCTTTTCATGGCCCAAAATACATCTTTCCAAATTATTTATGAAAATAAACGTCAGATAGTGAGAGAAGTGTTAAACTTAAAATTATCCTATAGCTTAATCTTTTTTAATAATAAAGTATTATTCACTGAAAATATTTAAAAAGGTTATATCGAAACTCTAGCATTAATTATTCATCTATAGCGCTGAAGCAAACTATGTTTTTTTCAATTTTTAGGATATACAAGACTTTGTTGACAATGCACCAAATGGCGTAATATATTTCTCGTTAGGAAGTAATGTTAATCACAGTATGCTTATGCCGTCATTTTTTCATAACGTCGTCCAAGGACTCTCCGAACTACCCTATCATGTTCTTTTTAAAAGTGATGTAGAGATGCGTAGTGTACCGAAGAATTTCATGAATAGAAAATGGATGCCTCAACAAGACATTTTACGTAAGTATTATACTCTTAAAGTATCTACATTATTAAGTTTTTGTTCTTCGAATAAAGTTCTTCATTGTAAAAACAAACTAATTTTAAATGTAGTTATATATCTCAATGTTTCAATAGTTCTGTATTCATATCATCAGATCCTATAGCTTTTCTATTTTTTGTATTGCTTAGTACTTACATCGGGTGAGTTTTTTTTTGATGATCAGTATGGGGATCTCGGAAACTAGGGGAGATAGAGCAATGGTTAAATTGGGAAAGATTTACAATTTTACTGGCCCAATTTAATGACATTTTTGGATTTTTGTAAAAAGTCATGGCTTTCTAGATATTTTGAAAAAACGAAATTCTGTCGATTTAGTCAAATCCCGCTAGCTCCTTTGTTTTTGATTATATAAAAAAGTATAAATATCAAAATTGAAGGGAATTGTATCCCGAATATGATTGTCATGTCCTTGTTTGCGTGACAGCTCTCGTTTTCGAGATATGACACAAACTTTCTTTTTTTGAATAGAAACCATAGTTAGTTGACTATGATCTTAAAAAATCGGACATTTTTAGAGCTTTTCAACGATATATACTCGATATAGTTATTCATAAAAATAACGTTATGGATGCTTTTCTCTCTTATTTTCACTTACAACGTAGGTAGCCATGAAAAAGATTATTTTCACTTTGACGTTTCCTCATTTGAGAGTAATTCCATTAGTAGTGATGAACTGACAGTCGATATTGACAAGTTTCCGTGATAAAATGGAATATTCTAACGAAGAAAAACTGAATATGGTGGAATGTTATATCATATGCTATAAAATTTCAGTTCGAGCAGCTGATGAATACTTTCATAGATATTTTAATCGTCGTCAACCTGCTCTATGTACATTTAAGAGGCTTTACGATAGTTTACGCAGATATGGATCTTTTACTAAACCACCAAAGGAACGTAATCAAATTAACGAAGCAGCACAATGGTAAATCAAAATCCATCTACATCAAGTCGTGAGATTGCGGCAGAAGCTGGCACATCTCAACGAACTGTAGTTATGATACTGAAAGCGCACAAGTTCCACCCGTACAAACTTTCAGTTTTTCAAACTTTGCATGCTGGTGACGAACATCGACGTATGTTGTTTTGTACATGGTTTAGAGACATGTGCCTTGACAATCCACCGTTTCCATTAAAGGTGGTAAAATGAAACTAGATTTACTAACTGCAGTATGTTCAATAGACACAATGAGCATATCTGGGCTAAAGAAAACCCTTTCCATGTAGAACAAAGACGACCCCAGATAAAATTTGGTTTTAATGTTTGGTGTGGTATCATAGGGTCTACTATTCTGGGGCCTTTTATCTATGACGAATCACTTACTGGGGAGAGCTACTTGCATTTCTTGGAATACACTTTTCAAGACATGTTGCATAATTTGAATTTGAGAACTCGTTTAGAAATTGAGTGGCTCCAACATGATGGAGCACCTGCTCATAACTCGTTATTAGTAAGACAACACTTAGATAATATCTATCCAAACTCCAAACTCTTGGATAGAAAGAAAAGGCCCACGTGAATGGCCATCCCGGTCTCCCGATTTGGCAGTTATAGATTTCTATTTATGGGGTGCGCTAAAAAACAAAGTATACAAAAGAAAGTATGAGACAGTTGGTGAACTAAGAGCGGCGGTATTACAAGCAATTGAAGAAAGCCGAGATTTCCATACTGATCTTCAAAGAAACTCATCCTTTATAGTCTTCTAAACTTTTTTTAAACTTTTATTATTTTATATGCAAATGCTGGCCGTCCATGTATATCAACTTCAATTATGCTTCAATTATTGCTTCTGTTATGCTTGTCTATGCAGTATGTCTTGCTTTCCATGCTGCCTTGTAGTTGCTTCAGTCTCTATTTTGTCTGCTCTGAGAATACTTCAGATAAATTTTCTGTTTATTTCTAATAGATTCTTGGAGCCCTTCATTTCAAATAGTCTTTGCTTGTGTTTGATCTTTTTCCTCTTCTCTAAAAGTTCTGAAGCTGTTAGACTTATGCCTGTTTGGATGGATAGTACATTCTTGATCAGTGTCGTTTCTAGTGCTGATATTCGAGAGATGCTGTGCAAGGCATTGTTAGCATACTTCCCTAATGCTAGCTTCTTCTAAAAGACGAATTTAAAGAATTTTTCAATTTCTCTTCTTTGTTTTAATTAATATTTTTCCATTTGATAATCTGATACTGGAGAATGCCGAGTAGTAATCATAAGTAGGAGTTGCTTTCCATATATACTCTAGTACCCTCCTTCTATATTATTGGTTGACCCCAACGTACTCAATTAGAGTTATAAGGCCCTAAAGGGTACCTTATTATTGCTATTTTCAGCTTATGTAGATCGCAAAAGGTTATCTATAGTTCTATTATCCACCCTGGGTTCAAAACTACAAGGATAGATTAACAGTACACCTATCAACTCATAGTCAATATAAACAGTCTATGGACAACGATGAAGCTCAGTAGGAGTCACTTTTTCAGCACACTGCTGATATAGCACCAAAAAATGCATTAGTACTTTCGGTACTCAAAAACGCAAGACCTTCAAACTGTAAATAAGAATAGCAAGTCTGTGTTCTTTCTACATACCACCTCACGCTCTGCTGAGGATGATTAAACAGAGTTTACTTGTAATTATATCGTCTTCACCTTGATTGTTAGATAAATGATGGCAAACTCGAATATCAGTTCTTACGAAGTTCCCTTAATATCAGTCTAAGTCAGTTAATTGGTATCAGTTGATGGCCGTTTATTTCTGTTGTGTCGGCAATAACTCCAGAAGAACGCTGGATATTCTATTTTATGGTACTACAAGAGTTTTTTTTTAATGAAATTCCACAAAGTATACCTCCTCTTAAACAACATCTTGATTCCATATCGGTATCCAGTTTATTTCAGATTTTTGGTCAAGCTTCTGATATAGAGTACATGTACTGGTTTCTTCCTCCTGCATTTTTGACCAGTCGAATTTCACAAATACATTTACAATGGTGTGTACCATCTGGTACAGGATAACTTAAAATGGGGCACGGGTCAATGAACTTTTCAGGGTCTCGAATGATCGGGCATTCGAGGTCCCACTGGTACCGCACCTTCCCTTCTGTGAGTGGCTTGGCGCTATTAGCAAATCCTGCTACATACGTGCATAACCCCAGGAAAGTTCTTAACTGGTGGATATCTATAGGCATCGGCCATTCCTGGACAGCTTTGATTTTCTATTTATCAACAGCTACTCCCTCTGCGGAAACGTGTCAGGATATTGCACCTCTTCTTGGAACAGCTGACACTTCTTCGGGCTTAAGTTTAGTCCGGAACTTCGAAGTGGTCGAAATTCCTCCCCCAGGTTCCTGACTTGGTCTTCAAACGATTTTCCAACCACGATAATGTCGTCAAGATTCACAAGGTACGTTTTCCATGAAAGCTCTTTGAATAATGTTTCCATCAATCTTTCAAACGGCATCACCGTGAATTGGTAAAGTGCTAAGCCGATGGTAAAAGCAGCCTTTTCTCGGTCTTCTTTAGCAAGTTTCACCAGTCAATAACCGCTCTTCAATTCCAAGGTGGAAATCAAAATATCTAGGGTATCGTCTCTTGTTGGAAGGGGATAGCTGTCTTTCTTTGTAGCGTGGTTTTATCTGTCTTTTTAACCAAGACAACTGGAGAAGCCAAAGGACTATTGGATGGTTCAATAACACCATCTTCCTCCATTTGGTGGACTATCCTGTCGGCTTCTTTTGTTTTAGCTAGGAGTAGTCTTCTCACCGACTGTCGAATAGGTTGGGCGTTCTTGGAAGAATCTGTTACGAGTTTTTTCAGCTCTTCAGATAGTTTATCTGGTCGTATCACTGTAGGTTGAGTCTTTCTGACTACAGAGGAAACTGTTGAAGAATAGCCCAAAGTTGTTCCTTTGACGAAACCGAGTAGTAGCAAAAGGAAATTCCAGAGATTATATATGTACTAACAAAAAATGTGAAAGAGGTATCTTTGGGATTTTAAGTGCTGTACCTAAGGTGATTTTGAAGAAGAATATGCTGCAAAAAAACCTTCAAAAAACTATAATTATATTTTAAATGCATCTATTGTAGGTCACAAAAATATAAAACTCTTTATAACCCACGCTGGACTTCAGTCACTTCAAGAAACTATTTATAACGGTGTCCCAGTTGTCGTAATACCTCTTTTTGGGGATGGTTTCGGGAATGCCAACAAAGCTGTTAGGATGGGCTATGGCCTAAAATTAAACGCCAAAACTGTAACAAAAGAAGATTTTAAGAAAGCTGTTTTAGAGGTTATTGAGGACAAAAAGTAAGTAACTAACCCGTTTAATTTTATTGTAAAAGGTCTTATTTTTTTAATATAATGTATCCATCGTTTATTTAATACAAAATGGCTTCTTCGAACCTCCAAAGCCGGCTCTAGGGTATTTGGAGCCCTAGACATTTTCAAACATCATTTTTTTACCTTCTTTTCATAACCTAAAAGGTATTCTGCGAAGTATTGATTTTGATCAAAGTACGATTTACAATTTATAGTTTTTCATGATATAAAGAGCAGTGAAAATTACCATAAATATTTCTTAATGGTTCCAAATTGGAATAGTAGGTACACAGTTTGATAAGTCAGTGACAAACCCTAAGTTTAGATAAAACACTGCCGACAATTATAAATAGACTAATATCAAAGTTTGAGCAAGCTGTTTCGTTTATTTTGTATTTGACGTACATTGAAATCCGACAACAACGTCAATTTTAATCAAACTGAAAAAAAAAAGAATTTCTTGTTCTGATTAAGCTTTATTTTTTCATAAATAAACATTAAAAAAAGAACATCACCAAAACCAACGAAAATTTTGACAAATACTATCCCTGCATCTACAATTTCAATGGTTAGTAAGTGTTTACTGAGTCCCAAGGTGGTCATACCAGAACCTTAGAGCTTGTACCTTCTGGACATAATCTGCCTTGCACAAATGGCATGATAAGATCAGAGAGAGAGAGAGAGCAATAGAGAGGGCAAGAAGCTATTTCACTCGGTTGAGAACTGCTTCCAATGAAATACGATCTGCATGTTGTTCATTGACTGCTACCACCTACCAAGTGAAATAACCTGTTACTGTCTCTATTGCCCTCTCTTTCTAGCCTTGCCACGATTTTGTGCATTGCCAGAAGGTACATGCTTTAAAACCAAAACAAGTGTCGCTTTAAAACATGTATGATTAAGAATGTCAAAGATTAAAGGAAAAACAAAACATATTTAACATATACCTTAGCGCCAAAAAATCTGAGACAATACTGAAGAGGTAAGAATTGATGAAACAATAAGAAAAAATTATGTTAGAAAAAGAACGAACAATAGGAGAGATTATATCAAAGATAGTACGGTACTAGAAGCGTAGAAAAAAATATAGTAATAAGAAATATAACAAAGAATGAAATTTTAAAATTTATAGCTGTCATTCTAGCTATAATACTGGACTAATGTTCTAGCACTGAAAATTAGATTTCATATACACTGTGATCATAAGTATGAAGTATATAAATGTTTAGCTAAACAAAAGCAAGACAGGTAATTGTTTGATTTTAATTTAATGTATTTTTACGTAATAGTGAAATAAACAGAGTAAACCATTTTTACTATTAAATTTAAATAGTAAAAACTTAACCAAATTTTTAAGTAATCCTAAACCATTTTTGTTTAACCAGGAAGGCCTAAATATACAGTGATGGGCAAATGTGTGGAACCAAGTAAATATCTCTGGAAGTATCAGAGATATCAAAATTAAATTTAGAATATGGATACTGCAGTAGATTGCCTATTTGTTTCCAATTTTTTTACAATTTTGAACTTCCGGTTTTACCGGAAGTAATGTCGATTTTAAAATTTGCAATGATACACCCTATATAGTATTTTAGTTTCTGATGAAACATTTTATTGCGAATACAAAAATATTGGGTTTGATATTGTTTACTTCAATACCTACCGAGATATTAACAGAAAAGTAACTAAGGAAAGGAAAAATTCGATGGTAGCTAAACTCGGTTCAGATTTCATTTACGCCCGATATAAACAAACCGCTCGGTAAGGATTTGTATCTCTATTGACCAATCGGTGGCATTATACCGTCACAGCCAACAGCACTGCTTGTTCCATAGTCGAATACACGTGCGTTTGTTTAAATCAGGCACAAATTAAATCTGATTCAAGTTTAGTAGTCCATGAAATTCATTGCAGAAGTGACAGTAGTTGTCAAAATAAGTTATTAGTTTTTGTTATTTGAACGTAAAAAGATTGTATTGTTTTAATTTTATCGTAAAATGGCCGAATTAAGTGAAAGAGAAAGAATAGAAATATTAATGATGATTGGGTATGGGGAGAGGAAAAGGACGCATCAAGAAGTTTGTGACCTTTTTACCATTGTTCATCCGAATATACAAATATCCCGTTCAGTAGTGACGAAAACTTTACGAAGGTCCGACACAAGTGGAACAGTTAGCAATTTACCAAAAAGTGGACGGTTAAAAAGTGCAAGTAATGAAGGTGTAGCTCAAAATGTTGCCATATCTTTGGAAAAAATCCTCAGTTATCCACTACCGACCTCGCCAATATGCACGGAATTAGCCGTCGTTCAGAAGAAAGTATATTAAGGCGAGGAAAATATCATCCATACAAAATTCGCCTCGTTCAAGAACTCTCCGAAGACGATTTCGACAGACGTTTGCAATTTTGTGAAACAATGATGGATATTTTTATAACCGTGATAATAATTTATAAGAAATGTGTTGTTTTCAGAAGAGGCTGCATTTTGTTTAAATGGTACGGTTAATCGACATAACTGCCGGTACTGGTCGCAAAGTAATCCTAATTGGGTACAAGAGGCTCATTCACAACATCTCCAAAAAATTGAACGTTTGGGCCGGCATTTATAAGAACAGAATCGTGGGACCCTTCTTCCTACAAGAATCTTTAAACGGAGATTGGTATTTACATCTCTTGGAGACACAAGTTATTCCGACATTGGAGGTAAATGGAGAATTACCAAATAATATCTGGTTTCAGCAGGATGGAGCACCCCCCATTACGCTCGCATTGTTCGAGATCATTTAGATAGGACATTTCATCACAGATGGATTGGAAGAAGGTGTACTTATGAATGGCCTGCATGAAGTCCTGACCTTAATCCACTTGACTATTTTCTGTGGGGTTACTTAAAGTCTAAGGTTTTGATATCTCTAATATTTCCAGAGATATTTGCTTGGTTCCACACATTTGCCCATTACTGTATATGTGATTTCAAGGCAACTTACAAATGAATATAATCCATGCTTTATCTACACACTGTACGTAGTTATTAAAAGAGCTCTAATACTGACATTATTTATATCAAAAAAAGGTCTGTTTATTGAACAAATCACCCTTTTTGTATGATGCATAAAACTTTATTAATTTTTTTGTTTCTATGTAAGTACATCTACAGGTTTGTACTAAATATATCAAATGAATTATTTCTTCCTTAGATATAAAGAAAAGATGTTGGAAGCTATGAACATTTTTAGAGATGTAGAAATACCTGGAGTTCAAAGGGCAGTGTACTGGACTGAGTATGTTATTCGACATAAGGGAGCAAGACATTTAAGAAATCCTCACTTGGATGCACCCCTCTGGAAATATTATATGCTCGATGTTTTTGGATTTATAGCATTTGTTTTCTTAGTTGCAATTTATATAATTTATAGATTAGTAAAGTTTTGTTTATACTTGATATTTAAAAAGCAATCAGCAGACAAAGTACATAAAGATTAGGGTGACTTTCAGTTTATGTAAGAATGTATGTTTGTATTTATTAAAACGAAATAAAAATCAGTTTCTATATTAGAGATTGTAATATTTTAATAACAAGTTCGACTCATGGATCCCAAATTTCAACAAGATAATGCTCGGCGTATGTTGTTCAAGTTAGTAACCCATGTGAATCTGTTGCCATGGCTGCCCAGATTCCCTGATCTTTCGTCCATAGAAAATGTTTGGGATAAGATGGGTAGAGGGCTCGGAAATTTTCCCAAGCCTCCTCGGACTTTGGAGGTTCTAAGACGTGAAATACAGGTAGTTTAAGATAGTATCCCTCAAGAAGAAATATACCACCTAATTGATTAAAAATTATTCTGTTAATAACTTAAGTTTTATTATATTTTTATTTTGAACTGCTCATAATTAAAAATTATTTTCTACTTTTTAGTTCTGTTTGTATTAAAGAGGGTTTTTTAGTTTTTTTTGACTATATTTATTCGAATATAGTTTCTTTAATGCTGTACTAAGATTGACAGCGGGCCCATTCCACATAATGATTACAAAATCCTTAGTCTGTTTGTGAACGGTTAATAAAAATAAAACAAAAAACCAAAATAAAATGTACCAATACATTTTTTTTTGTCAAAGATCAACATCTGATTAATGATTTTTGTGTCACAAAGAAATTGTCATTACAGAAACAATAAAGAAGACCTAAAGGCCGGAGTAGGACTCGGGGACACTAGGTCCTTGTCAACAAAGTTGATCACAAGTTGTATATCTAAATAGTTTTCAAATTCACAGAAAATGCAATAAAACTGTCCATGCGTTTATAAACTATAATAATGTACACAGTTTCGAGAATTTACCAAAAAATAATATTTATTGCCACTAATATCCTATACAAATAAATACATTTGATATCGTAATCTAGGAAGCTGGCAATATATCGACCCAAATTATCTTTGATATAATTATTGCCTTTATTTAAACCATAAATGTAGCACAGAACTAATCGATATAAAATTAAAAAATATACATTTTTTTGAAATCTTTTGTGCATAGTTTTCGTTAAATTCGTTTGTGGGAAAAATGACACGAGTCCTCGTCCCGTCGTCCCAAAAATATGATGTGGCAGTCATTGGCAAGGTAAACAAACCATATGATCAAATTTTCATTGTAACAACTAGTTTGACAAACTATGGACGCTTTATATTTGAAATATTCCAACACTAGAATCTATATCATTAAAATGTTCCAACTTATTTAATAATTCCTTATGAAAACAACAAAACCAATAAACTTGGGCGGATCCAAAGAAGGGGGGTGAGGGAATATTAAATGCAAGAGCTTCAAAAAAGTAACCTATATGGGTTTAAACCTTAGATTTGCTATTTTTATTGTAATAACACTGTCAATAAGTACCTATTTTACAACTAATATTTGGTTAAATTTAGTAAGCCCCCCTTAAAGCTATTGTCTGGATCCAGCTTTATCAATAAAACTCTTCAAAACTTTCAGTTTGATAAGTTTATCACGCTAATAAGTAGTGTTATAGACAAACTGTACTATTCAAATAGAAGAAACTATTTCTAACAAAATAATTGTACTATAGACTGCAATAATATGACGATAAGACAAATTACATATCACAGTATCATTATAATTGGCATATACTTACTTATATTAAATTAGTTTGTTATTTTTATTATTGTCATAATCTAGTTTAAATTTAATTTGCTTTTTCAAAAAAGAAAAATCGATAACCAACTTTTTTATGGGCTTTTACGTGTAAAAATTATTTAATAACTACTTTTGTTCCAACAACTGACCTGTTATAGTTTATGCCTGTTTTGCAATATTAAATGATTGTTAATTACAAGTGATCAATATTCATTTAGAATAGAACAAACATGAAATCCGGAAGATATAATAGCATTTATTTGTCGAAATATTCTAAATAGTTTAGTATACTTAATATTTTTAAATCCCTATTTGTTTAATTTTATGAATGAACTACCCATATCGTTATGGATATAGTACCAACAAATGGACAACTTGTCAAAGTGCCTTTTTCAATAGAAATCTTATTTAGCCCGCTAGGTTGTTCGGAGAAGAGCCCCTCGATTATCTCTTGTTAACTTCAAATTCATGGTCAAAGAAAAATGAAAGTCAAGGTCAAAGTCCTGTTTGGTCGTTCAATACTCCGCCCTCAGCAAAATCCAGATAAAAAATAGGAATTCTCATTTGAAAAAATGCATTTGACCTTGATTTAGCCCTCAAGCTTATGGTCAAGGTCACATAAAGTCCTAGGTCATGTTTAGTCATCCAAAACTGCCCCCTTGTAAATCTAGAATGCAAAATGAAAAATGAGAGTTCCCTTTTGCAAAAATCCATTTGGCCTTTGTCAGGGTCAAAGTCATGATCAAGATCAGGATCATTTAGGACGTAAAATTTCTTCTTTCCAAATCTGGAATAAAAAAATAGGGTTCTCATTTGTAAAAATGCATTTGACCTTGATTTGGCCCTCAAGCTTATGGTCAAGATCAAATAAAGGTCTAGCTCATGCTTAGTCATTGGGCCCCTACAAATCCAGAATGCGGAATGAAAAATGGAGTTGTCGTGTGTAAAAATCCATTTGACCTTTGTCATGGCTAAAGTCATGATCAAGTCAAGGTCATTTAGGACGTAAAAATTTGAATTCTTCAAATTTGGAATAAAAAAAGGGGGTTCTCATTTGTAAAAATGCATTTGACCTTGATTTGGCCCTCAAGCTTATGGTCAAAGTCAAATAAAGGTCTGAATCATGTTTAATTATTCAAAATTGGGCCCCTATAAATCCAGAATAGAGAATAAAAAATGGAAGTTGCCGTTTGTAAAAATCCATTTGACGTTTGTCATGGCCAGTCATGATCAAGGTCGGTCATTTAGGACGTAAACTTTTCCGCTCTTTCCAAATTTGGAATAAAAAAAAGGGGTTCTCATTTGTAAAAATGCATTTGACCTTGATTTGGCCCTCAAGCTTATGGTCAAAGTCAAATAAAGGTCTGAATCATGTTTAATTATTCAAAATTGGGCCCCTATAAATCCAGAATAAAGAATAAAAAAATGGAAGTTGCCGTTTGTAAAAATCCATTTGACGTTTGTCATGGCCAAAGTCATGATCAAGGTCAGGGTCATTTAAAACGTAAAAAATTCCGTTCTTTTCAAATCTGGAATAAAAAATGGGGTTCTCATTTGTAAAAATGCATTTGACCTTGATTTGGCCCTCAAGCTTATGGTTAAAGTCAAATAAACGCCTAGGTCATGTTTGGTCATCCAATGCTGCGCCCCCACATATTCAGAATGCAGAATGAAAAATGAGAGTTCTCGTGTGTAAAAATTCATTTGACGGTTGTCATGGCCAAAGTCATGATTAAGGTCAGGGTCATTTAAAACGTAAAAAATTCCGTTCTTTTCAAATCTGGAATAAAAAATTGAGATTCTTATTTGTAAAAATGCATTTGACCTTGATTTGGCCCTCAAGCTTATGGTCAGGGTCAAATAAAGGTCTAGCTCATGTTTAGCCATTCAAAATTGGCCCCTCCAAATCCAGAATGCGGAATGAAAAATGGGCGTTGCTGTTTGTCATGGTCAAAGTCGCGATCAAGGTCAGGGTCATTTAGGACGTAAAAATTTCTGTTCTTTTCGATTCTGGAATAAAAAATTGGGGTTTTCATTTGTAAAAATGCTATTGACCTTGATTTGGCCCTCAAGTTCATGGTCAAGGGCACCGTTAGATCATCAAGGAGAAATGCTAAAACTTTTGTATTTAACATTATTCAAAAAAATGCAATTCTGAAGAGGTATCCAGAGGTTTCCATAGTTTTGGGCCACCCTGTATACAAGAACTTCTAAATTCACAATTATGTTTCGTTTAAATAATTAAATATATAACACAATTTCAGCAGAATGTATATAAATTAATAAATTAATGGTATCGAATCTTTCGTGTTATAATTCACGTGTGTATAAATAAACACTTCACTGTTGTATCAACAAACAAGAGTATATTTTAATAATGGTAGGGTTTTACTTTTGTAAATAAGTTAAGCCGATAACATTTGATACAACATTGTTCTTCAATAACAGTGCGGAAAATTACGTTTGTGTGTGAATTTCCAAGAAGGACGCAGTTCTCTAAATTAAATATTCAAACAAACAAAACTTTTGAAAATACAATTGAGTTTGGTAAGTAGTACATTTATCATTTTACAATACTTTTTATCCAGAAGAATAACTATGGTCCAGGTTCATTATACAGGGTGAGTTTTTTTTTGATGATCTGTATGGGGTCTCGGAAACTAGCGAAGATAGAGCAATGGTTAAATTGGGAAAGATTTGCAATTTTACTGGCCCAATTTAATGACACTCGGATTTTTGTAAAAAATGATGGCTTACTAGATATTTTGAAAAAACGAAATTCTGTCGATTTAGTCAAATCCTTTAGCTCCTATGTTTTTGATTTTATAAAAACAGTGTAAATATGAAAATTGAAGGGAATTGTATCCCGAATATGATTGTTATGTCCTCGTTTGCGTGACAGCTCTCGTATTCGAGATATGACACAAACTTATCTTTTTTTGAATGGAAACCATAGTTGGATATGACCTCAAAAAATCGGACATTTTTAGAGCTTTTCAACGATATAATAGTCGATATAGTTATTTATAAAAATAACGGAGTTATGGTGCTTTTCTCTCTTATTTTCACTTGAAACGTAGGTAGCCATGAAAAAGATTGTTTTCACTTTGACGTTATCTCTTCTATTAGTAGGGCTGAACTGACAGTTGATATTGACAAGTTTTCGTGATAAAATGGAATATTCTAACGAAGAAAAACTGAATATGGTGGAATGTTATATCATATATCATAAAATTTCAGTTCGTGCAGCTGAGGAATACTTTCATAGATATTTTACTCGTCGTCAACCTGCTCTATGTACATTTAAGAGGCTTTACGATAGTTTACGCAGATATGGATCTTTTACTAAACCACCAAAGGAACGTAACCAAATTAACGAAGCAGCACAAATAAATGGTTTGGCAATGGTAAATCAAAATCCATCTACATCAACTCGTGAGATTGCGACAGAAGCTGGCACATCTCAACGAACTGTAGTTAAGGTACTGAAAGCGCACAAGTTCCACCCATACAAACTTTCAGTTTCTCAAACTTTGCATGCCGGTGACGAACATAGACGTATTTTGTGTTGTACATGGTTTAGAGACATGTGCCTTGACAATCCACAGTTTCCTTTAAAGGTGTTATGGTCAGATGAAACTAGATTTACTAAGTGCGTTATGTTTAATAAACACAATGAGCATATCTGGGCTAAAGAGAACCCTTTCCATGTAGAACAAAGACGGGCCCAGATAAAATTTGGTTTTAATGTTTGGTGTGGTATCATAGGGTCTACTATTCTGGGGCCTTATATCTATGACGAATCACTTTCTGGGGAGCGCTACTTGCATTCCTTGCAATACACTTTTCAAAACATGTTGCATAATTTGAATTTGAGAACGCGTTTAGAAATTGAGTGGTTCCAACATGATGGAGCACCTGCTCATAACTCATTAGTAAGACGACACTTAGATAATATCTATCCAAACTCTTGGATAGGAAGAAACGGCCTACGCGAATGGCCACCCCGGTCTCCCGATTTGGCAGTTATAGATTTCTATTTATGGGGTGCGATAAAAAACAAAGTATACAAAAGAAAGTATGAGACAGTTGGTGACCTAAGGGAGGCGGTATTACAAGCAATTGAAGAAATTGATAGGCGGTCTGTGAGGAAAGCGGTAATGTCAATCTTAAAAAGATGCAATTTTTGCCTAAATAACAATGGTGGACTTTTCGAACATAAATTGTAACCATTATTATGTACTTTAATTTCTTAAGTTTTTAGTATGTACCTACTTATTTAGTTTTTTCGTTATTTCTGATATACCTAATAAAAAAATCGTTCAATGTTTTTTGGAATAGTTATTAATAAATCAATCTATTTCATGGCAAGTATCTCATCTCTGCACGTTTACTGCTTATAGAGGATCATTCACCTTATTTTACACGGAATATCACGACTAACCAGATCAATTTTGGAAAAAAATTCTATCCTATGAATAAAACGCAACATTGATGTTTCTTATATTTGGTAATTAGTAAACATATTTTTTTAATATATCTACATATAATTACGAATAACGTAAATTACTTTATATATAGGTAAGTGCGTTGTGGGTTGCATTACTGCAATGTATAAATATTTTTTGGAGAACATTATTTTAAAACTTAATACGGTTTGGCGTTGGGCATAAACTAATTGTAACATTAAAAGAAGAATAGGTAGGTTATAGGTCTTTAGTTGTTTCAGACAACATTCACCAACTTTGTTAGTCTTAAATACTTTAGTTTGAAAATGTAATATTTTTTAATGTTTGTTTAAACAAACATGTAAATATTTTATTATAACTGATCAAATCTTACTAATTGTACGAATTTGTTTGACACTCAGTATATAAACTAAAGGCGTCCCTGTTGAGATCAGCGGATATCCGTGTGGTATTTGAAACCTAAAACTTTATTTACAAAAGAAAAGATAAAGTTTGTTGATTTTCCACGAATCTCTTGATGAATTCAAATTTGCATGAATCTTCACATTTAGCAATATTTATTCCTTAAACGTTGTCATATTACTAAGTACAAAACAAATATATACCTAAGTAAGATAAAAATGTTATCTATAATGTAACTCATTGACGTCATATGTTATGGCAATCACCGAAAGTCTCTGCTTAAATCGAAAAGCCTTTATTTTAGAATATATGTGTGTTACATCTCTTTAGTAATTTTATTTAATAGCTAACAATATGTTAAGGACTTGTTTACTTAACACAATGTCAAGTGTCCTATATTCATTTTGTTCTCTAGTATTTTTTGACGGGATCTTTTAGTGTCCCTCATTTTTTAATTAATTATTTGTTCTTTAGTGCTCTATCTCTAATTAAAATTAAAAACAAGTTCTGTGCAATTTTATTTGTTATTCTGTGATTCGATATTCAATGTCTTCATATTTCAAAAACATTAGCTTTGGTATATGTACGTCTGTTTTCCAAATTTCTAAACTGTATGACATGTTGATACATGAAATTTGTTTATAAAGAGTGATTGAAAGATTGAACCTTAATTATGCCAGAAAGTTATCGAAAATTTTGGCAAAAGATTAGAAGCTTGTCGTAGAGCAGCAGCACTTACAAGATATTGTTTTCCAATACTAAACCGAAACAATTGTACTATCATTTGAAATAACAGATTTGATCATTCTCAAATAATATGTGTATTTTCCCGCCTTGCGGAGATTTTAAACTGACTTCATAAAAAAATGAGGCCCTCAATTTCTCTGTATATACAGGGCTTTCATTTCAAAACTAGCCACCCAAAATAACTTTTAAAATATCTTTTTTAATAGAATTGTCAATAAACATAATTGTAGAAACTGAGACAATACAAATCCACAAGTTTTTCAGGAAATGAACAATCAACATTCTAAGAAAATCAACGTATGGGCAGGAATTATGGGAAATAAAATTATTGGTCCCTTTTTAATGGAAGAAAATTTAATTGGAGAAGTGTATTTGGAATTATTAGAAAATGTGATAAATCCCCTTATAATCGAATCCTTAGAATAGAAAATAGATCAAGATGGGACTTTGTTGCTAGACAAAGAAAACCCATGCCTTTTATCTATAACGAATCACTTACTGGGGAGCGCTACTTGCATTTCTTGCAATACACGTTTCAAGACATGTAGCATAATTTGAATTTGAGAACTCGTTTAGAAATTGAGTGGTTCCAACATGATGGAGCACCTGCTCATAACTCGTTATTAGTAAGACAACAATTAGATAATATCTATCCAAACTCTTGGATAGGAAGAAATGGCCCACGCGAATGGCCACCCCGGTCTCCCGATTTGACAGTTATAAACTTCTATTTATAGGGTGCGCTAAAAAACAAAGTATACAAAAGAAAGTATGAGACAGTTGGTAACCTAAGGGAGACGGTATTACAAGCAATTGAAGAAATTGATAGGCGGTCTGTGAGGAAAGCGGTAATGTCATTCTTAAAAAGATGCAATTTTTGTCTAAATAAGAAAATTTAATTGGAGAAGTGTATTTGGAATTATTAGAAAATGTGATAAATCCCCTTATAATCGAATCAGAAATTTCAAGATAAATAGATTGGAAGAAGGGGCGCTATAGAATGGTCAGCAAGATCACCCGACTAAAGCCCCTTGAATTTTTTATGGTGACATCTAAAAACTTTTTTATTTTATTTTTTTTATATGTGTTCAGAACTTACTAGAAATCTGCTCAAGAAACTTGGATCGTTTAAACTAGATTCTGTTATTTTTTTCAAGGGCATAGCTTGTACCGTTTTTTAGAAAATAAGGAAAAGCGTTTTAGCCTATTTCTTATGTAGTAAGCTTTGGTAGAGGCGATGGTACTAAAAAAGGAAATGTCTATATTTTGAAATTGGGGTGCAATAAACAGAATTGGAATTAAATCAAAATAAATGTCAGTTTAATTATTTATATTTAAAAAAGATGAAGTTTTTCAGGAAACTTAACGTTGTCCTAAAAATTTGCAATAGCTTGGTCAACTTAAAAAGTTTCATTTTTAATTTTTGTTGCAATGTCAGATATAAATGAAAACCAAAATCACAAATATTTTGTTTTAAGTTTATTGGTGAAAATTCGAAATACAACTCACATAAATTTTCAACTATTTTTGTAAATTGTTCCTTTTTCCGCTTAGGACGAGTTCTTGCGGACATGACTAAAGTTCCCGATCCAGGCAAATGGAAAACTAATCCGAAGTCTTATTTGCTTTTGCAATATATTTTCTGGAAAACAGATACATGATGATTCACATATTTTCTCGATTGATACCCAGAACAAAAATTGAAACAAAATACTAACTTAAAGAAATTCCAATTACATCAAAATTGATTTAATGTAATTCAATAAACCCCTCTTCCGAAAAAAAATCGATAATACTTATCTATTAACAACTGATAACATTTCCCACGTTAGAAATATCGAAGTACGCTTATAAAAATGCACAAAATTTGTTGTAAGGTAAGACCTACTTTCAAAATAGATTAATTTAATCACCCTATTGCAAATAACAAAGACCTACTTTCCTAATTACAGGGTGATCGCAACAAGACATATTATTCATCAGTTGCTTCAAGTGAAATGAATGAGAAAGTTAAGTGGCCGCTGTGGAAAAAGATCACTGTGTATACTGCTATAGCCATGTAAGTACCATGCTACTTTATTAATACTCAATATTATCAAAATCGCACTGCAAACTTTCTTAAGCTTTTAGTTTGATCTCAAAGAGTTTGCAATATTATAGTCCAAGAACTGTCAATAAAACTACTCATTATAAAAATTTTGTTTCAAAAACCTAGTCTAGATTACCTAATGGACTAAGTAGGCTATAGCCTAGGGGCCCAAGACTGTCTGGGGCTCTTAAGTCTCTCCAAAATAACAAAAGAAAAAGTTATTTTTTTTTCAAAAGGAGCATATATTATGACCTTGTTTTACTTTCACTTATGGTTACTTCCAAAAAATATAAACTATATCACATTATATAATAACATTAAATAATCATAATTTTATTTCTGGTTTCAGATTAGCCTTAGCATTTCTAGCTTTCGTATTAATATGGATAGTTTTCCCAATAGTATTTATGTGTACAATAAGCATACAGAGGTTCTTTATGTTTTTCCCAAGTAAGTACTAAAATAATTAAAATACTTGGTTCAATATAGATTCTACAAACATCGTAGTAAAGTATCAAAAAATAATAGACCGTCAGCTCGTGACCAATTTTGGTCACTATTTTCACGCTTATGGCTCGGTGGTGGCTGAAAAGTGTGCTATTGTTGAATACAATGACGTAAAATTTGCGGAAAAATAGTGTGGTTAACATAGGAAAAAATCGTTTTCCATTTTCCGAAGAAAAAACATGTTTTGGAGCAATTTTCTCGCTTCTGGCTTGTAGACTAAACGAAAACTATGATGGAACCAAGCATAAAAATGCGATAGCCATAAATGGCACCTGTGGCTAAAGGGCCTGTAAGAAAACGTTAGAATGTGCTGTGATTTTCTACCTTCTGGCACTCGGAAGTATAAAGTTGACATACTGAGTAGTCCATAAACAATTTGCCATAAGGTTTGTGAGTGCCTAAGTAAGGTAAAGGACAGGAAATTTTCGTTTTTCTCGTCATTTTGTTTCTTCTAGCTTTTGAATTATATGGTCTTTATAACGAGTTGAACGTGATAGTGTAATTGGCTGAAGCTACAACAAAACATATAACTGCAGAATTCAGGTCATGTCAAGTATTGTTTTCACTGAAAATAAAAGTTTAGATAATATCAGAAACTTAAAAAAATCCTTCATCAAGTAAGCCTATACAGTGATGGGCAAATGTGTGGAACCAAGCAAATATCTCTGGAATTATTAGAGATATCAAAATTAAATTTGGAAGGTGGATACTGCAGTAGATTGTCTATTTGTTTCCATTTTTTTTACAATTTTTAACTTCCTGTTTTACTGGAAGTAATGTCGATTTTAAAATTTGCAATGAAACACCCTGTATAGTATTTTAGTTTCTCATGAAACATTTTATTGCGAATACAAAAATATCGGGTTTGATATTGTTTACTTCAATACCTACCGTGATATTAACAGAAAAGTAATTAAGGAAAGGAAAAATCTAATATCCATTAAAGAAATACATAATCATAATTATTAATTAAATCTAAGTGATTTTCAAAACATTGAAACTTAACTTAACTAAACTTAATGTATTAGATGTTCAAACTGAGCACTGTTTACTTCTTGACAATAAGCAGGTCTGTTTTTAAATTCTTTAGTAACATTAGCTATTACTTCTGGTGTAATTCTCTGGATGTCTTGAGTAATTCTTGCAGCTAATTCTTGCAAATTATTTGGTCTATCAACATAAACCTTAGACTTTAAGTAACCCCACAGAAAATAGTCTAGTGGATTAAGGTCGGGACTTCGTACAGGCCATTCATAAGTACCCCTTCTTCCAATCCATCTGTGATTAAATGTCCTATCTAAATGATCTCGAACAATGCGAGCGTAATGGGGTGGTGCTCCATCCTGCTGAAACCAGATATTATTTGGTAATTGTTCATTTACCTCCAATGCCGGAATAACTTGTGTCTCCAAGAGCTGTAAATACCTATCTCCGTTTAAAGTTTCTTATAGGAAGAAGGGTCCCACGATTCTGTTGTTATAAATGCCGGCCCAAACGTTCAATTTTTGGGGATGTTGTGTATGAGCCTCTTGTACCCAATTAGGATTACTTTGCGACCAGTAGCGGCAGTTATGTCGATTAACCGTACCATTTAAACAAAATGTAGCCACGTCTGAAAATACCACATTTTTTATAAAATTATTATCACGGTTAAAAATATTTATCATCGTTTTACAAAATTGCAAACGTCTGTCGAAATCATCTTCGGAGAGTTCTTGAAAGAGGCGAATTTTGTATGGATGATATTTTTCTCGCCGTAATATCCTTCCTACTGAACGACGGCTAATTCCATGCATATTGGCGAGGTCGGTAGTGGATAAGTGAGGATTTTCTTCCAAAGATATAGCAACATTTTGAGCTACATCTTCATTACTTGCACTTTTTAACCATCCACTTTTTGGTAAATTGATTGCTAACTGTTCCACTTGTGTCTTACCTTCGCAAAGTTTTCGTCACTACTGAACGGGATATTTGTGTATTCAGATGAACAACTTTAAAAAGGGCACAAACTTCTTGATGCGTCGTTTTCCTCTCCCCATACCTAATCATCATTAATATTTCTATTCTTTCTCTTTCACTTAACTCGGCCATTTTACGATCAAATTAAAACAATACAGTCTGTTTACGTTCAAATAAAAAAAAACTAATAACTTATTTTGACAACTACTGTCACTTCTGCAATGAATTTCATGGACTACTAAACTTGATTCAGATTTAATTTGAGCCTAATTTAAACAAACGCACGTGTATTCGACTATGGAACAAGCAGTGCTGTTGGCTGTGACGGTATAATGCCACCAATTGGGCAATAGAAATACAAATCCTTACCGAGCGGTTTGTTTATATCGGGCGTAAATGAAATTTGAACCGAGTTTAGCTACCATCGAGTTTTTCCTTTCCTTAGTTACTTTTCTGTTAATAGGTAGGTATTGAAGTAAGCAATATCAAACCCGATATTTTTGTATTCGCAATAAAATGTCTCATCAGAAACTAAAATACTATACAGGGTGTTTCATTGCAAATTTTAAAATCGACATTACTTCCGGTAAAACAGGAAGTTCTAGATTGTAAAACAAAATGGAAACAAATAGGCAATCTACTGTAGTATCCACCTTCCAAATTTCATTTTGATATCTCTAATAATTCCAGAGATATTTACTTGATTCCACACATTTGCCCATCACTATATAACAGTAATAAAGAAAAAATTGTATCGTTAACTTCAACATGAATTTTTTGTATTATATCATTTTTAATGCTCACCACCCCGCCAATGATCCGTGTCTATCCTTATTTTTATATTTCCGCATTCCATTCCTTTAATTCCAAGAATTTATTTGGGTTAAATATTTTGACGCCACCTGAGAATCTTCTTCTTCAACTGAAATATAAAGTGGAGCATAAGTTCAACATTGACGTACGACTAAAAGTAATATTTTAATAAATGTAAATCATGAGAAGAACTATTATCTAGCAACAAATTTAATATTTAATTTTATTGAATAAAATAGTTGAAGGAAATACCATGAAATCTATGAATAATCAATACATAAAACCAATTCCAAGCGAGAAGAAAATAATGTAAATATATTTTAAAATATCGTCATTACGAAAATTCGCCCCATGTCCACGCCGATGGCAAGCAAGTCTGGTGCACTTGTGTTTTATGTTGCGGCGCCAACATTCCAGACGGGTAATAAAAAAGTGTCGCCCTAGATTTTTACTATTATAGTAAAAACACATGCAGTTTTTAAAAGCTAAAAACTAAAAAAGCAATGGCTGACTTCATTCATAAATCCAACAAATTAAGGGTGATATAATTGCCTGAACTTTGATCAGTGTCGTACTAGAAAAAATAAAATATTAGATGCTTTAATCGAAAATATATGCAATTAATATCAATTTGAAATCAATTAATATGTTTATCCAACACTTGTTGTAATAATTATTTAATGAAAATTGAAAATTTAATAAATGTTGATTGATAAATGTTTTTGTACAATATAAAATTTTGAAATATGCAACATCAGGGCTCTAAGATTTTTAAGTTCAACAGAGATTGTGGCAGAGTTTACAAAAGAAAAGAAGTTATTATTATTAGAATAGAAATAAAAGTATTAAACAGTTTTCCCCCTGAAAAAAAAAACGTTAGAAATATTTTACCTTTTTCATAGAGTCTGAATTTTTCAAAATTAAGTGACTTCAATGAATTTCAATGAATCTTCAATGTCTCCTCTAAAACAGCTGAATCAATTTTCATAAAATCGGTAATATAAATTAAAAAAATGGTAAACATTAATGTAAATGTCAATTATTCATGTTATCGACATTTTCTATATAGAATATAATTGTAGATGTGTGTGCGTGGCGAAATATTCGATATAATAACTGCTTCTTCTTACTTATTTAGATATTTTCTTATTAATGTTTTTGTATTCTGCTGTAGTTTGAACTGTAATTTCTCTTCTCAGGCTCATTAATGACTTTTCAGCTAGTACCTTCTTATAGGCTGCATTGTTATATACAGGGTGAGTTTTTTTTGATGATCAGTATGAGGATCTCGGAAACTAGCGGAGGTAGAGCAATGGTTAAATTGGGAAAGATTTGCAATTTTACTGGCCCAATTTAATGACACTTTCGGGTTTTTATAAAAAGTCATGGCTTACTAGATATTTTGAAAAAACGAAATTCTGTCGATTTAGTCAAATCCCTCTAGCTCCTTTGTTTTTGATTTTATAAAAAAATAGTGTAAATATCAAACTTGAAGAGAATTGTATCCCGAATATGATACTCATGTCCTCGTTTGCGTGAGAGTTCTCGTTTTCGAAACAAACTTATCTTTTTTTTGAATGGAAACCATAGTTGTCTATGACCTCAAAAAATCGGACATTTTAGAGCTTTTCAACGATATAATACTCGATATAGTTATTCATAAAAATAAAGGAGTTATGGTTGCTTTTTTATCTTATTTTCACTTTGACGTTTCCTCATTTGAGAGTAATTCCATTAGTAGTGCTGAACTGACAGTCGATATTGACAAGTGTTCGTGATAAAATGGAATATTCTAACGAAGAAAAACTGAATATGGTGGAATGTTATATCATATGCCATAAAAATTCAGTTCGAGCAGCTGAGGAATACTTTCACAGATATTTTAATCGCCGTCAACCTGCTCTATGTACATTTAAGAGGCTTTACGATAGTTTACCCAGATATGGATCTTTTACTAAACCACCAAAAGAACGTAATCAAATTAACGAAGCAGCACAAATAAATGTTTTGGCAATGGTAAATCAATATCCATCTACATCAACTCGTGAGATTGCAGCAGAAGCTGGCACATCTCAAAGAACTATAGTTAAGGCACTGAAAGCGCACAAGTTCCACCCGTAAAAACTTTCAGTTTTTCAAACTTTGCATGCTGCTGACGAACATCGACGTATTTTGTTTTGTTCATGGTTTAGAGACATGTGCCTTGACAATCCACAGTTTCCATTAAAGGTGTTATGGTCAGATGAAGCTAGATTTACTAACTGCGGTATGTTCAATAGACACAATGAGCTTATCTGGGCTAAAGAAAACCCTTTCCATGTAGAACAAAGACGACCCCAGATAAAATGTGGTTTTAATGTTTGCTGTGGCATTAAAGGGTCTACTATTCTGGGGCCCTTTATCCATGATATAATCACCTACTGGGGACCGCTACTTGCATTTCTTGCAAAAAACTTTTCAAGACATGTTGCATAATTTGAATTTGAGAACTCGTTTAGAAATTGAGTGGTTCCAAGATGATGGAGCACCTGCTCATAACTCGTTATTAGTAATATCTATCCAAACTCTAGGAAAAAATGGCCCACGTGAATGGCCACCCCGGTCTCCGGATTTGGTAGTCATAGACTTCTATTTATGGGGTGCGCTAAAAAAGAAAGTATGAGACAGTTGGTGACCTAAGGGAGGCGGTATTACAAGCAATTGAAGAAATTGATAGGCGGTCTTTGAGGAAAGCGGTAATGTCAATCTTAAAAAGATGCAATTTTTGTCTAAATAACAATGGTAGACTTATCGAACATAAATTGTACCCATTATTATGTAGATACTTTAATTTCTTAAGTTTTTAGTAAGTACCTACTTAATTAGTTTTTTCGTTATATCTGATATACCTAATAAAAAAATCGTCCAATGTTTTTTGGAATAGGTATTAATAAATCAATCTATTTCATGGCTAACACTACGTTAAAAGTGAAAATAAGAGAGAAAAGTATCCATTATTCCGTTATTTTTATGAATAACTATATCGAGTATTATATAGTTGAAAAGCTCTAAAAATGTTCGATTTTTTGAGGTCATAGCCAAGTATGGTTTCCATTCAAAAAAGATAAGTTTGTGTCATATCTAGAAAACGAGAGCTGTCAGGCAAACGAGGACATGACAATTATATCCGGGATAGAATTCCGTTAAATTTTGATATTTACACTTTTTTTATAAAATCAAAAACCAAGGAGCTAGAGGGATTTGACTAAATCTATAATTTCTACAAGGAGTTAAACAAAAAAATCCTTAAAATCAATAATCAAGTATACATAATATTTCGTCTAACCAATAAGAAAATGACAGACGTTGTAACCTACTATACTAGTATTTAAATTATTTCCCAAAAACCCTGATAAGCATACAATTGTACCACTTTTGGTAAAATTATAATGTTCATTACATCATAAGATTCCACTTCACTAAAGATAATAAGAATAATACTTTAATGATTGTGTCAAAGTTTACTTATTGAACATGTAATAGGTTTAATTATTCAGTTTATATTTAGATGATGTTTGAATTTAAAAAATTACTTTTTGAAAAATAAATGCGCACCGTATGAAACTAGTTCCATTTTTTAAACTTTTTTTAATTAGTAATTTTTGTAAGAATTCTAAATTTGCACTTTAAAGTACTAGAAATTGAAAAAAGCGACAGTCATTGAGTATGAGCTATAGAAGCAAACGCATCTTACGAAACGTATGGCTCTGTCTTCCTTTTATTGTACCTCTTTCTCAGATAGTAAGGAAAAATAAAATATTTATTAGTGACAGAACCATTCGATTGATTTCATTATTCTGATAATTTAGATTTGATTATGGCAAAATTTTATTGAAATTCGGTTAATACTCGTTTATTATAGACCGCCTACATATTTTTCAAACTATGAGTATTAAAATAAAAATAAAAAATATACACTTTACTCTAGTTACTATCTTTTCAACAAATCATTTTAAGAATATAAAAAAAATGTATATGTATTCCTCATATTTTACAAAAATTACAATTTGCCCCCCAAAATGAATATTAGGATTTTCGCTGTTTTTCCATATTCAAAATTCTAGGTTCAGTAGTTTCCAGGATAACAGGTGGATGAATAAACCGTTTTTGTATATTTTTTAAATATTTTTTAAAAATAATTATTTAAAAAATATAAAAAATGTATGAGTATTCCTCATAACAAGCCCGTTCATTTCATATATCGTATATATTTTTAGGGTTCCGTATATACAATATACGGATACCCTTATAATATCACTCCGGATTCTTGCCTGTGTCACATCACAGCAATTTTCTCCTAAACTACTGGACGGAAGAGGTTGAAATTTGGTACCAATGTATAGTTTGGTGACCCGATCAGGAGTACATATCGTAAATGTAGAAATTTTGATTTTAGGGGTACTTCTGGGGGGAAAAACTAAAAAAATCGACCTTTCCCCCCTGATCTCGGAAACTACTGAGCTTAGAATTTTGCAAAAAAAATAGGAAATATAGATCGTTGCGCGAACTTTACAGGAAAAATAAGGAGAAACCAATAATATTAATTTTGGCGGGCAAATTATAGAATTAAATGAAAATTTTAAAATAAAAAAAACTTTAAACGTATCATGTAATATATCAAATGAAAGGTCTCATTCTGAGGAACACAAATATTTTTTTTTCATGTTAAAAAAAAATTAATTGAAAAGTTATTAAGGAAAATATACCAAAATTTACGCATTCCCCCCCCCCCTTATATCCGAAACTATAAAACGTAAAGTTTTGAAAAAAAATAAAGGCATAGGGTCTGACCTGAAGTTTACTGGAAAAATAAGAAGAAACCTCTACTTTTAATTTTGGGGTGCAAATTACAGAATTAAATGGAAAATATAACATTAAAATTGTTTCTAACACATCATGTTATATATCAAATGAAAGGGCTCATTATGACGAAAACAAATATATTTTTCCATATTTTTAAAATAAATTAATTAAAAGATATTAATAAAAATATTAAAAAAATTCTCCCCCCCCCTTATCACCGAAACCATTAGCTGGAAAATTTTGGAAAAAAATGCAGGTACAGCGCCTCACCTGGACTTTACTGGTAAAAATAAAAAGAAACCCCTAACATTCATTTTGGGGGCCAAATTATAGAATTAAATGGAAAATAAAAAATAATAATAGTTTCTAACGGATCAAGTAATATATCAGATCAAAGGGCTAATATGTTTTTTTATTCTTTTTTTAATAAATATTTTAAAATATATTAAAAATATTAAAAAAATTACCCATTCCCTCCTTTATTCCCCAAACTATAAGACCTACATTTTTTTGTTTGCAGAAAAAATACGAAGAAATCCCTAATATTAATATTGGGGGCCAAATTATAAAATTAAGGAAAATAAAAAAATATTTTTTAACGCATCATGTAATACATCAAATGAAAGGGTTTGTTATGAGGAATACAAATACACATTTTTCATATTTTTAAAATTAATTGTTTACAAGATATTAACATAAAGATATAAAAAATTCTCATCTCTCACTTTATTTCCAAAAAACATACTACGTAAAATTTTGAAAATAATTAGGGGTACTGGTGCTCACCTGAAATTTATAAGAAAAAATATTAGAAAACCCCCATAGTAATTTTAGGAACAAATTATACAATTAAGTGGAAAATAAAAATTCAAATTTTCAAAAGGCTCATTATGTGAATTACAAATATATCATAATTTTAAATCATTTGTTTAAAAGATATTAACAAAAATATTAAACATCGACTTAATTCCCACTTTAGAAACTACACTATTTAAATTTTGAAACATATATTTTATTTGTATTTTTAAATAATTTGAATAATATATTTAATAATTTATAATTTAAAACTTGACCTATTTGGCCCTATATCTTCCAATCTACAGAGCCTCAAAATTGAGACATTAGATGATAAAAGGCTTTCCTGAAAGTTTGTTGGTAAACTAAAACTCCAATGTTAATTTTTGGGGGCCAAATTAGAAAATTAAATAATGATAAAAATCAAGCGAATCCTGAAGCAGATAAAATAAAAAGTCGATGTGTGGAAAATCAAAGTGTATATTTTTTATAAATTTAAAACGCTTCCTTTAAAAGATATTAGGGCAAATATAAGAAAATGCACTCATTCCCCGCTTGTCTGAAACTGGAATATTAGAATCTTGAAGGTGGTACGGAACCCTAAGTATGCGAGTCCAACTCGCACTTGACCAAATTATTTTGTTTTTCTTTTTATTCTATAATTTGCGCCCCAAAGTTAATAGAAATTTAGCTTTATTTTTCTTGTAAACTTTAAATAAGGCCCTATATTATCTAATTTTTTTAATATTCTAGGCTCAATAGTTTCTGAGATTAAGGAGATTTTTGTAAAGTTTCTCCGCAATACCCCCTAAAAAATAGATTTCTTCGTCTAAAATAGAAAAAAAATTAGGTTGTAGACGAGTGGCTTATTCTATCATCAGTATTAACATATTAACCATTAGAAGAGAATTCGTGTAACCGTTCTTCCAATATCATTTTTTTCCTCTTCATATGTTGATTTAAGCAAACCCCTTGTGGGTGTTGCGATTTGTTTGTCAGTGAGTATATGTATTGAGAAGATAGGACATCAAGAGAGAAATAATCAACACATAAATTCTAAGAAAATCTTCATTTAAAATTATCTATAAAGACATTTTCCGACATAATTTTGTGAATTTATTTACATGAACTCATTTAGACACGGGGGATTTCGTTAGAACTTTGAAACATAAAATTTCCTAAAACGGGTGATTGATTATCATCTGCGGTATCTTGTCAATATTATTTATAAGGATCGTGTCGTAACCGCAGAAGATCCGCATTTAAGATAGCGTATCAAGTAACAAGGATGATTCAAGTCTCGATTGTTCTAATCACTGACAAAAAATATTTAAAATTTAATAACTTCATTAAACATGTACAACATCAAAGTTTCCGGTTTCAGAACTTTATAGTCATTTTGGCAGACAAATATAGAGCTGTCTATCTCTAATCATGACGTCTTTACATGTTGCTATTGTTATGATATTTTTTTCTAGTAATACTTAAGTTTTCGTAGTTAAATTATATACATAACAACTCAAGTTTAACTTGTCTGCTAACAAAAGGTTCATCAGCACCATTAAATGTATACAGGATCCGTTACCAAGTTAAATTCGTTTATCGAAAAGGTCTTTAAAGTAGTACCCCCACTGTTGCAATATTTATAGACATTTATTATAGTATGGGTAACTCATAATATATATTTTTCCAATATTCCAATTTCAGACAAGCAGGGAATGAGAGGATTTTCCTTAAAAATCTTTTAAACTACGTATTTTATATTTATAAAAAATTTACTACATGATACAATTGATCTGTAATTTAACCACCAAAACAGAGATTAGGATTTTAGCTTTGTTTTACCAAAAAACTTTCAAAGACGCTCTATTTTTTTTTTTTAATTTTAGACTCGGTAGTTTGGTAGATCAACTAGAAATGGTTTAAATTTTAAGTAATAATTTTAAAAAAATGTTAAACAATATATTTTAAAAATAGAAATAAAATATATGTGCAGTTTTTATGTTTAATAATTATTCTAGGGGGAGGGGGGGGGGGTTAGTGACTCAGTAGTAGTTGGATTTACACCGGCTTAGTTGTCACGTAAACATCTTATGACCCAGTGAGTTCGATTCCCATTCTCAGCCTCTGGGTGCTTGTAGTTGTTGATGTCCAAGGCAAATTAAAAAAAACTATAGAAATAACTAGAAAAATTAAAAAATAATATATAACTTGAATCTGGTAGGATACTAACGACGTAGGCCAATACCAAATAATAATAATAGACATACAGCTCTGTCGAAATTATAGGTGGCAAAGTTATAATTTATATGAAGGAGGAAGAGGATTGGCAGATATAAGCAAAACACTAGATCAACTAATTTTTAATTTGCCTAGTCATTTCCAGAAAGTCGCAGTATTTTCTGATCTATACAAAGTGGTATGACCGGTTGATGACTCAACAACACTGCGAGTTACAGAACAAAAGTCCAATTACACCACCAGTCAACTCAATCAAAACTCCTCAAATGGAAAGACATATAAATGACGTCAACCAGGATTGTGTGGGCAGTTCAGCTTCGAACTACTGGTTGATCTGTGGTCATACGTTTTCTGAGACGAAAAGCTTTATAATGGCAATCCAAGCTCAAATAATTCCAACTAAGAACTATCTAAAGTAGATCGTTAACTATTCTATTAACAACGACAGATGCAGGTACGGTTGCCAAACATCTGAATCTATCCAGCATATTACAGGAGGTTGTCAAGCGTTCGCTGGAACTGAATACAAAGAACGACACGATGCTGTGGCAAAAATACTGCACCAGGAACTAGACTGAAACTTGAACTATCAAAATCCGTAAGATTACCATACTATTTATCCAAACCAAAATCCATTTTAGAATATAACAACTACAAGCTTTATTGGGACTACACGATTCTGATCGATCGGACTACTAGCTCAAAATAGACAATATAAAGTTTTACCAACTAATGCAAAAAGCCGTCCTGTTAGGAACAGCACGGACGGTCGGAAAATTCATAGGAAACTGCAGCCAGAACGACAACCACGGGCCCAATAACCTGACATGGGCTCCTTCAGAGCTACACCCTATCAAGTATATCTGGGGTTTAGTGAATTTCAGAGGAAGTGTGCATGTCATACATTGTATGGTCAAATCGGGACATTCTATATCTTTGTCGTAATTAAAATTCATTTATCAGTTCTACTATTATAGTATGTAGCCTTTAAACTTTGAACTAATTTGTAAGAATAGGGGTGGAACTATTATTTATAAATATGTTACCACAGAAATTGGTACTCAGGTTCATTCGTTTGCTTTACACACGCCTTCTGTATATTAATCGTATTATAATAAAGTCCATAAAAAGCTAGGCTGTCCACTCTCAGTATTTACACATCAATATACAGAATGGCTCTAGACATAGGTAGAACACTAACACCAAATATAATTAAGACCAGTAAAACAAATGAACACCGAGATAATTTTATCAAATAAGCTGCTTTAAAACGATTTACCATTAAAACCTACAACTTTTGTAGTCCAAGATCCAGCCAATCCTCAGTTCAACAACCCAGAACAATACGACATCAACGGAGTAGTAAATTTTTACGTCACAACCACAGATTTGGACGGTACGACTTTGGTAAGCATCGGTGCTTGGATGGTTCTACATGAAGACGAGATCAATGAAACTCAAACGATTACTCACGGAAAGGATTCTGCTGTGGACTTTTTAAGAAAGACCACGAAACCAGTATTGTTGTCATTCCATGGTGTAGCTTGTAACAGAATCAAAGCTATCCAGTTTTACAAGCAAGTGAGGAAGCATTTCTTGGTTATAGCTATGGATCACAGAGGTAAGTACTCTTCATATTTGTACAATGTTTACGAAAAGCAACGAAAGATTTCGTTGATTGAGTGCCAGCCAGATCGCCAGATTTGTCATCCCTATATTATTTTTTGTGGGGGTACTTAAAGATCAAAGTATACAGGGTGAGTTTTTTTTGATGATCAGTATGGGGATCTCGGAAACTAGGAGAGAAAGAGCAATGGTTAAATTGGGAAAGATTTGCAGTTTTACTGGCCCAATTTAACGAACACTTTCGGATTTTTATAAAAAGTCATGGCTTACTAGATATTTTGAAAAAAAAAACAAATTCTGTCGATTTAGTCAAATCCAAATATCAAAATTAAAGGGAATTGTATCCCGAATATGACTGTCATGTCCTCGTTTGCGTGACAGCTCTCGTTTTCGAGATATGACACAAACTTATCTTTTTTTGAATGGGCTTTTCAACGATATAATACTGGATATAGTTATTCATAAAAATAACGGAGTTGAGGATGTTTTTCTGTCTTATTTCCACTTTTAACGTAGATGCCATGAAAAAGATTGTTTTCAATTTGACGTTTCCTCATTTCAGAGTAATTTCATTAGGAGTGCTGAACTGACAGTCGATATTGACAAGTTTTCGTGATAAAATGGAATATTCTAACAAAGAAAAACTGAATATGGTGGAATGTTATATCATATGCCATAAAAATTCAGTTCGTGCAGCTGAGGAATACTTTCATAGATATTTTAATCGTCGCCAACCTGCTCTATATACATTTAAGAGGCTTTACGATAGTTTACGCAGATATGGATTTTTTACTAAACCACCAAAGGAACGTAATCAAATTAACGAAGCAGCACAAATAAATGTTTTGGGAATGGTAAATCAAAATCCATCTACATCAATTCGTGAGATTGCGGCAGAAGCTGGCACATCTCAACGAACTGTAGTTAAGGTACTGAAAGCGCACAAATTCCACCCGTACAAACTTTCAGTTTCTCAAACTTTGCATGCTGGTGACGAACATCGAAGTATTTTTTTTGTACATGGTTTAGAGACATGCACCTTGACAATCCACAGTTTCCATTAAAGGTGTTATGGTCAGATGAAACTAGATTTACTAACTGCGATATGTTCAATAGACACAATGAGCATATCTGAGCTAAAGAAAACCCTTTCCGTGTAGAACAAAGACGACCCCAGATAAAATTTGGTTTTAATGTTTGGTATGGTATCATAGGGTCTACTATTCTGGGGCCTTTTATCTATGACGAATCACTTACTGGGGAGCGTTACTTGCATTTCTTGCAAAACACTTTTCAAGACATGTTGCATAATTTGAATTTGAGAACTCGTTTAGAAATTGCGTGGTTCCAACATGATGGAGCACCTGCTCATAACTCGTTATTAGTAAGACAACACTTACATAATATCTATCCAAACTCTTGGATAGGAAGAAATGGCCCACGCGAATGGCCACCCCGGTCTCCCGATTTGGCAGTTATAGACTTCTATTTATGGGGTGCGCTAAAATACAAAGTATACAAAAGAAAGTATGAGACAGATAGTGACCTAAGGGAGGCGGTATTACAAGGAATTTAAGAAATTGATAGGCGATCTGTGAGGAAAGCGGTAATGTCAATCTTAAAAAGATGCAATTTTTTGTCTAAATAACAATGGTCGACTTTTCGAACATAAATTGTAACCAATATTATATACTTTAATTTCTTAAGTTTTTATGAAGTACATATTTATTTAGTTTTTTAGTTATATCTGATATAACTAATAAAAAAACGTTCAATGTTTTTTGGAATAGTTATTAATAAATCAATCTATTTCATTTCTAACTACGTTAAAAGTGAAAATAAGAGAGAAAAGCATGAATAACTCCATTATTTTTATGAATAACTATATCGAGTATTATATCGTTGAAAAGCTCTAAATAATTTTTCATCGTTATTTTAGGATACGGTGATTCCGGGGGCAACGTAGAAATGTCTGAAGATGGAATAGTAAGCGACAGTGTTCAAATCTATCAATGGATCAGAAGCTTCACGAAAAATGAAATATATGTATGGGGGCATTCTTTGGGTGGAGCACTAGGTTTACACACAACTAGGAAATTGAAAGAAATAGATATAATTCCTATGGGAGTTGTCGTAGAATCGAGTTTTTCAACCATGAGGGAGGAAGTAAAAGCTACAAGGTTATCGAAAGTAAGTACAAATGTAAATAAATGTTCCTTCTTCTAGTATTATTCCTCAGTTGAACTAAAAGTGTATTGCCAGGTTTGAAAGCTGTTGGATGGTTTGTTCTGCTTAAGCGTTATTCAACAGGAAATCGGTCGCTTTGTATGTCAGAAATTTTTCGAAATTAATCCCTACGCTTCACCATTATAACACTCTACCTCTTTTGGTCCTTGGTATTGGATATGTAATCAAAAACTTATTTAGTAGTGATGAAATGATGAAATAATATAAAAGTGAGTCCATCTTGATATTTTGGGATTCGTAGATTTTTTAACCAAATTTGAATAATGCATTCTACAGGGAATGTAGTCCATGAACTTTTTTATTAACACCATTTTCTTTAAAAAATCTAGCAAAAAGTTGTTCAGGACATAACCTGTCATATTCAAGACTTTTCCAAAATTTACCACAGCTCCAGATGTGAGGGGATAATGCACTTGTAGACACTTCACTCAAAGGCTCTGCTATCCAGATATATCAATTTCTTAGATGCCTTTCCTGTTCCAGCATTAATTGATAATCTTGATATGACTTGTGTGTATCATGTAAGTATGATTCTAGCTAGATCCTTGGTGCAATTGCAATTTTAGGCGTCTTCTGTTTGTTATTCTTTTATCTTTCTTGAGAGAGAGTTTCTTTATTAACCGACTTCCAAAAAGGAGGAGGTTATCAATTCGTCGCGTTTTTTTTTCACTTTTTTTTTGTATGTATGTTACCTGATTTCTTCTCCCGTGGTGCACCGTTTTGAATTAATATGGTCTTGTTTAATAGAGTATCTATCCGGATTGGTAAAACTTCAAATTTATGTCGATTAACCGTACCATTTAAACAAAATGTAGCCTCGTCTGAAAACACGACATTTCTTATAAAATTATTATCACGGTTAGAAATATCCATCATCGTTTCACAAAATTGCAAACATCTGTCGAAATCGTCTTCGGAGAGTTCTTGAACGAGGCGAATTTTGTATGGATGATATTTTTCTCGCCTTAATATCCTTCCTACTGAACGACGGCTAATTCCATGCATATTGGCGAGGTCGGTAGTGGAAAAGTGAGGATTTTCTTCCAAAGATATAGCAACATTTTGAGCTACACCTTCATTACCTGCACTTTTTAACCGTCCACTTTTTGGTAAATTGCTAACTGTTCCACTTGTGTCGTACCTTCGCAAAGTTATATTTGTATATTCGGATGAACAATGTTAAAAAGACCACAAAGTTCTTGATGCGTCCTTTTCCGCTCCCCATACCCAATCAACATTAATATTTATATTCTTTCTCTTTCACTTAATTCGGTCATTTTACGATCAAATTAAAACAATACAATCTTTTTACGTTCAAATTAAAAAAAAAAAATTATTTTGACAACTACTGTCACTTCTGCTATGAATTTCAGGGACTACTAAACTTGATTCAGATTTAATTTGCGCCTGATTTAAACAAACGCACGTGTATTCGACTATGGAACAAGCAATGCTGTTGGCTGTGACGGTATAATGCCACCGATTAGCCAATAGAAATACAAATCCTTACCGAGCGGTTTGTTTATATCGGGCGTAAATGAAATCTGAACAGAGTTTAGCTACCATCAAATTTTTCCTTTCCTTAGTTACTTTTCTGTTAATATCTCGGTAAGTATTGAAGTAAACAATATCAAACCCGATATTTTTGTATTCGCAATAAAACGTTTCATCAGAAACTAATATACTATACAGGGTGTTTCATTGCAAATTTTAAAATCGACATTACTTCCGGTAAAACAGTAAATTAAAAATTTAAAAAAATTTGGCAACAAATAGGCAATCTACTGCAGTATCCACCTTCCAAATTTCATTTTGATATCTCTAATAATACCAGAGATATTTATTTGGTTCCACACATTTTCCCATAACTGTATATATTTTAAACAGCTTATATGCCGTCACTAATCCCAATTTCATTAAGAAATCACATGTTTATTAAGTTTAACCGTGGTTTCTTTTCAGGGTCGTGTTTGTTTTCTAATGTGTTATATAGAAAAACCAACTAAAGACGTTTAGTTTGTGCATTTGTCACTTTTGTTAAACCTTAAAAATGACTTCAAACATGACTTGAGGTGGACTTACTTTGCCTCCAAATTCGACGGGCACAATCCCGTCATCCTCTGCATGTAGAATCATCATGGGACAAGTCAGATCTTGTACATGGCTAGCCGTATCAAATATAAAATTGTTTTGGTGCAACGGATTCAAAATGGTGCTTTTGAATCACGGCAACCACGCAAACAGCTAAAAAAAAGCAATTTATATTTTATACATCTACGAATCTGTGTTTATTCTACCTTTCCATAAGGATGAACATAAATTTCTTCTCGTAGAGATGTGAATGCTGATTCCAATATGAGACCCTTAATATCTACGCCGTAACTTTCCAAATATACTGCAGTTTCAGCAGCTAGAGCTGATCCTAATGAATGTCCCCAAATATAAATTGGGACAAAGGTTCTATTTCTGATCCATAAACAGACTTCTATACAGTCCTGTACTACCGTTTTTTCTGAGAGCAAGCCGGCCTTTGAATCTCCATAACCTAAAAATGAATATATATATGCAATCAATCAGTAAGTCTTATCTTTTTGTATCTGGATTACCATTATCATTTAAATATACCCAGGAGACGTTTAAATTTACTACAAATCGATTTTGGATCACATCAGTTTGTTTTTTAGTAAATTGAAAAAAAAAAGCAAAAACTAATACCACGAATAAAAAAGTTTTCACGAAAAAATATTCACGAAATATTACCGAATGTTAATCATTTACTCTTTACAGTAGCATCTATGATTTGATGATAAGTCCTTATTTATGTTTCTCATATTTGTTGCATTTTCTATCTCATAAAGATAAATTAACTATTTTTACAGATTTTTAGCTGGCTGGCATATTTTGAAGCCTGTTTTTTGGATCCATTAGAAAGAAATGGTTTTCGGTTCTGGTCAACAACGAATATTCTATATGTCGATTCTCCTTTATTGATAATGCATGCTGAAGATGACAATGTGGTTCCAATTCGGCTAGGAGCTAAAGTGAGTACTATCACAGAATAATTTGTATAGGGATATCAAGGACTATAAAATTTATTAGAAACGTTTGATTAGAACTACAAATAGAATTCTAAAGCAAAAACTAAATCCAAAAATGAAATTAAAGAACTATAATGAAATTTTCAGCTGGCTAATGTGGCTGAAACGCAAAGGGATCTTACTATACAAGGAAATGTGACTTTTCATCCCTTTCCAAGCTTGGGGTACATGCATACTGCCATAACATCCGACCCAGAAATACACAACATACTGAAGTAAGTACAACAATAACTTGATGGATATATTTCAATAATTTCATGTATGCTATATATTTACATAGTATAAGTCTGTTTTGAAAAAATGTCAGTTCGATAAAGTTAGGGGAAGTGATGACTCCCCTCCAACAAGCTTTATTCGAAGCCGAACTTTGAAATATAGACTTTCAAACTGAATTTACATACAGTAAAACAATACTAAAAGAAAATTAAGCTATTAAGAAATGTAGTTAAAGATTTTATAATTACGATGACTTTTTCAAATGGCTGTAAAATTAATTTATCGCAAAATTGGAGCATTGTAAACTTCACCTAAAATACTACGCATTTGAAAGAACAACACATTTGCGAGAAAAAGTTGACACTTTTTGCCAAGTCTTCCAAATAACTCAATAACTAATTATCCAGTCAGCTAAAATAACCTTTAATTTAGTAGTTACTGAAAATACACATAAAACAAACGGGACTTTTTCAAGGATGAGACAAAAAACAAAACAAATGGGATTATTTTATGATTGTGATGAAATTTCGTATACGTTCCTGGAATTTTATTAGTGGACTAGCTGACCCGTCGAACTTCGTCCCGCCCTATAATCAAGAAATATCTGTTACCTTTTTATCTGAATTAAGTTAATTTCTTTATTAAGTGTTGCTGTTGGTATATTAATAAATCAAAATTATGCCTTGCAATATTGACAACCAACGTTCATTGGTCCAATAGCAACGATATGCAGTGTACTGTAGTCAATTTCTTTGTTATAATTAAATGCAGCTCTAGAGGGGTTAAAAGCAACACTTCTATTTTGTTGGTTCCGGTTCCATCGATTCCGTTAAACTTCATTCCGCATTTCACGTTGCTCATCAGTTTGACATGCTCTTGTATTTCTTTGACTTGCAGCATTACGGGTTCTGCGACTTATGTTTGTACGTCTAATTGCCGGCATTTTTAGAAACAAAAATTCAACTGATAATTAAAAAAAAACTATAGTACCTATTCTTTTGTAAAAGTATCAAAATGGTCTATCAAAACTTTCCAACACTATATTAATTTGACTAACCTTGTTGAACAAACACTTCAGAAAAAACACACAGTACAAATTATCCTGTAGAAACCAATGTGAAAAGTACACTAAGAAATGGTAAATGAATTATGTAGGTATTTTGTTATTATAACTCCGACCACAGACCAACTCAGACCGATATATTTGCAAAGAGCATGTAAACTCCGTTTCTTTGTTTTAATGTCAACTACGTTAATATTACACATTATTTTATAAAAAAAGTGAAATGTTCTAGTTTCCTGCGCAACTTTCGTAATTTTTTCTTACATAAGAACCTTCTCCTAATAATAACAAATACAACAAAAAAAGAATTAGTGAAATCGGTCCAGCCATTCACGCGTGATGCCGTGACCAAGGGAAAAAGGGATTCATTTATACATATAAAGATAATGTAAGTGATTTATTTTGTGGAAATGTTGATGCAAGATTGACACATGGACGAAAGTTGAAAACCTTTGTATCGGTTGAAATTCTTGGAATTTTTGGCGATTTCAACGGCTTCAAGGAATTTTCTGGTGAAATAATACGGAGATTTGGCCACGACAGAGGAGCTGTTGAAGAGGATTTGGTGGCCCGTTTCATGATGATGTTCAGCTACAGCAGAGTTTGAAAGCAGACCCGTTTTCAAACAACGTTTGTGCTCACCCAGACGAGTGTTTATAGATCGACCTGTTTCACCGATGTATACTGCCCCACACGAGCATGGAATGGAATAAACACCTTTAGATGAAAGAGGATGTTTATCGTTTGGAGACGGTAACATTTGTGAGATTTTGGATAGTGGTTTGTAGACTGTTTCCACCTCGTGCTTATGGAGAAGCTTCCCAATCCTATCCGTGACCTTGATGATATATGGCAAATATGCTACTGATTTATTAGGTGGCAATTCTTTCTTAGGAAGGAGATTTTGGTGACGAGAAATGAAATTGCGAATCTCTCATTTGCTGTAGCCGTTGTTTAGTAGGCTACCCTCAACCCAAGCTGATTCCCTTCTCAAACTTTTGGGTCCGGAAATGGATATAGCTCGATACACCAGGGAGTTTACGACTGACCGTTTCTGAGATGGGTGATGATGGGACCGGGCGTGCAGATATCTGTCGGTATGTGTTGGTTTTCTGTATACAGAGTGGCCCAGGCGACCATTTGGCAACCATGAAACTAACACGTCTAGAAAGGGCAGCGATCCATTGGACTCAATTTCCATAGTGAATTTGATGTTTGAATGTTGGGTATTAATGTGGTTAAAGAACAATTGGAGAGCCTCTTGTCCATGTGGCCAGATGACAAAAGTGTCATCAAAATATCTCGACCAGATTTTGGGTTTGTGTCTTGAAGACTCCAGAGCCACTGCTTCAAAGGCTTCCTTAAAGATACTACTAGTTTGCATGTTTGCATTTTGAAAAAGAAAATATGTCGACGTAAGACATTTTTCGATCAACATAAGTAAATCCAAGGTTTGTCCGTCTTCCGACAGCAGTTCTCTAAAAATCGATAGGGAGTCTGAGATAGGAACTTTGATGAACAGTGATGTCACATCAAAACTAACTAAAATGTCTTGGGGTTCAATTTGTATCTCTGATAGAAGAGAAACAGTTGAAAATAGGTGTGGGATATTATACATGAATTATGTCTAGAATTTCCTGGAGATACCAAAAAATAAATAATATACAGGGGCTTGCATTTAAAAGAGAAAGTCACATGACACACCCTATATATTTTTTGTTGAAAAACTACGCATTTAAAAATAAAAATGGACGAGCCCAACAGTTTTTCCCTACAAGCCCTCCTTTATTCCTAATTGAATTTATTCCAGTTGGTTGTTCCACCCTGTATACCTTCTTCAAGAAAAACTAATCAAACACCTGTGGAAAGTTGAAAGAAGCAATGAAAACTGGGCCAAATAAGTTACACAAGGCAGGAAAAGATGGAAAGATTTAATTTACCAGAACTTTGATCAACTTCTCAATTTTAACGAAATTTTTTTTGATACTTTCACAAAGAAATTAATTAAAATAAAACCGATATTATTAATTAATAATTTAATTATTCTTTTATTTCAGTGCCTTCATAAGCAGCAGTAGACAGCAAAACAAGATGAGGAATTAACATAAGGATGAAACAAAATTAATTATTTTTGCCGCCAAACTAATAGGTCTCAAATTTGAATTTTCTCTAACAATATGAATCGAAACAGTTTTTGTGAAGCATATAAGAATTGCCCAATGATACTTCATACTTATTAGAAGATAGATAAATGCCTGAATATTTTGTTTTCGATTATTGAAGATCTTATTCAATTCTTATAATTCTTGACAGTTGATTAATTGAATATATGTCCCAAAAACAAAATGAAAATAATAGTTGTATATGAATTTTTTTATATATTTTTTTACACATAAATTATTTTTTGCACGTTGTGTTTTAATAGTCATTTTCCTGTGATATTACAAACAAAGGGGGAAAACAGGAATTGAAGAGTGGGAGCTACTGGGATTGCATAGTAGTCCTTTGTGCGTTTTGTGGTATACAGGGTGAGTTTTTTTTTTGATGATCAGTATGGAGATCTCGGAAACTAGCGGAGATAGAGCAATGGTTAAATTGGGAAAGATTTGCAGTTTTACTGGCCCAATTTAATGAAACTTTCGGATTTTTGTAAAAAGTCATGGCTTACTTGATATTTTGAAAAAACGTAATTCTGTGGATTTAGTCAAATCCCTCTAGCTCTTTTGTTTTTAATTTTATAAAAAAAGTGTAAACATCAAAAATTGAAGGAAATTGTATCTCAAATATGATTGTCATGTCCTCGTTTGCGTGACAGCTCTCGTTTTCGAGATATGACACAAACTTATCTTTTTTTGAATTGAAACCATAGTTGGCTATGGCCTCAAAAAATCGGACAGTTTTAGAGCTTTTCAACGATATAATACTCGATATAGTTATTCATAAAAATAACGGAGTTATGGATGCTTTTCTCTCTTATTTTCACTTTTAACGTAGTTAGCCATGAAATAGATTGATTTATTAATAACTATTCCAAAAAACATTGAACGATTTTTTTATTAGGTATATCAGATATAAGGAAAAAATTAAATAAGTAGGTACTTACTAAAAAGTACATAATAATGGTAAAAATGGCATCTTTTTAAGATTGACATTACCGCTTTTCTCACAGACTGCCTATCAATTTCTTCAATTGCTTGTAATACCGCCTTCCTTAGGCCACCAACTGTCTCATACTTTCTTTTGTATACTTTGTTTTTTTTAGCGCACCCCATAAATAGAAATCTATAACTACCAAATCGGGAGACCGGGGTGGCCATTAGCGTGGGCCATTTCTTCCTATCCAAGAGTTTGAATAGATATTATCTAAGTGTTGCCTTACTAATAACGAGTTATGAGCAGGTGCTCCATCATGTTGGAACCACTCAATTTCTAAACGAGTTCTCAGATTCAAATTATGCAACATGTCTTGAAAAGTGTATTGCAAGAAATGCAAGTAGCGCTCTCCAGTAAGTGATTCGTCGTAGATGAAAGGCCCCAGAATAGTAGACCCTATGATACCACACCAAACATTAAAACCAAATTTTATCTGGGGTCGTCTTTGTTCTACATGGAAAGGATTTTCTTTAGCCATGCTCATTGTAAATTTAGTTTCATCTGACCATAACACCTTTAATGGAAACTGGGGATTGTCAAGGCACATGTCTCTAAACCATGTACAAAACAAAATACGTCGATGTTCGTCACCAGCATGCAAAGTTTGAGAAACTGAAAGTTTGTACGGGTGGAACTTATGCGCTTTCAGTACCTTAACTACAGTTCGTTGAGATGTGCCAGCTTCTGCCGCAATCTCACGAGTTGATGTAGATGGATTTTGATTTACCATTGCCAAAACATTTATTTGTACTGCTTTGTTAATTTGATTACGTTCCTTTGGTGGTTTAGTAAAAGATCCATATCTGCGTAAACTATCGTAAAGCCTTTGAAATATACATAGAGCAGGTTGACGACGATTAAAATATCTATGAAAGTATTCCTCAGCTGCAAGAACTGAATTTTTATGGCATATGATATAACATATCACCATATTCAGTTTTTCTTCGTTAGAATATTCCATTTTATCACGAAAAATTGTCAATATCGACTGTCAGTTCAGAACTACTAACGGAATTACTCTCAAATGAGGAAACGTCAAAGTGAAAACAATCTTTTTCATGACTACCTACGTTAAAAGTGAAAATAAGAGAGAAAAGCATCCATAACTCCGTTATTTTTATGAATAACTATATCGGGTATTATATTGTCGAAAAGCTCTAAAAATGTCCGATTTTTTGAGGTCAAACCAACTATGGTTTCCGTTCAAAAAGACAAGAGTTGTCACGCAAACGGGGACATGACAATTATATTCGGGATACGATTCAATTTTGATATTTACAATTTTTTTATAAAATCAAAAACAAAGGAGCTAGAGAGATTTTAATAAATCGACAGAATTTCGATTTTTTGAAAATATCTAGTAAGTCATGACTTTTTACAAAAATCCGAACGTGTCATTAAATTGGGCCAGTAAAATTGCAAATCTTTCCCAATTTAACCATTGCTCTATCTCCGCTAGTTTCCGAGATCCCCATACTGATCATCAAAAAAACTTACCCTGTATATTGTGAATATATCCTATGCAACACTTATGCTTTTTGAAGGCCACGTCAAAAAGCACCGCTACCGACCATCCCAGATAGATGATGGGGTATCCTCAGAAGGTGAGTGTGTGATGCGGCATAGTCCAGGAAAAAATTCTGGATTCCTATTTCTTTGACTTGAACCTAAGAGGTGCAAGATATTTGGAGGTTCTTCTGAACTAATAAATTTATATCCAAATGGATCACGTGAATATGGTGCACCATCTCATGCAGCACCTGTGTGTGCTTATTCAGAGGAAATGTTCCCGAATTGTTGGGTAGGGCGAAGGGTGCCGATTGAGTGGTCCGCCAGATCACCAGATTTTACACCTCTAGATTACTTTTTGGACCGGCGAATTTAGAAGAATGACAAGAGAGTATTCGTCGGTTGTAGGAAGTCAAAAAAGAATACACCAGTTTTATTGAAAACCGATAGTAAAAACAAAATAAATAACAAACATGCAGGTTAAAAATAAAGAAAAAATACATAGCAAATATAACTAAACACCAAAATTCGATGAGTATGTTCCATGCTTTATGTAGTTATTAACTTTGTAGATATTATACTTTACTTACTCTTTTTAAATGTATTTAAGCATTAGTCTTGTGAATTTTCCATTGACTTAGTTAATCAAATAATGTGGTCAAGTGCGAGTTGGACTCGCATACTATAGGTTCCGTACCACCTTCAAGATTCTAATATTCCAGTATCAGACAGAAGGAAATGAGTGCATTCTTTAAAAAAAAGCGTTTTAAATTTATAAAGAATATACACTTTCATTTTCCACACATCGACTTTTTATTTTATCTGCTTCAGAATTCACTTAATTTTTATAAGAATACATATGTATTTAATTTTCTAATTTGGCCCCCAAAAATTATCATTAGAGTTTTATGTTACTAATAAACTTTCAGGAAAGCCTTTTATTATCTACTGTCTGATTTTTGAGGCTCTGTAGATTGGAAGATAAAGGGCAAAATAGGTCAAGTTTTAAATTATAAATTATTAAATCTGTTATTCAAATTATTAAAAAATACAAATAAAATATATTTTTCAAAATTGAAATAGTGTAGTTTCTAAAGTGGGAAGTAAGTCGATGTTTAATATATCTTTTAAACAACTGATTTAAAAATATGATATATCTGTAATTCACATAATGAGACTTTTGTCTGATATATTACATGATACGTTTGAAAATTGAATTTTTATTTTCGATTTAATTGTATAATTTGCCCCTAAAATTACTATGGGGGTTTTCTAATGATTTTTCTTATAAATTTCAAGTGAGCCCCAGTACCCCTAATTATATTCAAAATTTTAGGTAGTATGGTTTCGGAAATAAAGCAGAAATGAGATTTTTTTATATTTTTATGTTAATATCTTGTAAACAATTAGTTTTAAAAATATGAAAAAAAAAATATTTTTTGAGTCCTTTCATTTGATATATTTTATGACGCGTTAAAAAAATATTTTTTATTTTCCGTTTAATTCAATAATTTGGGCTCAATATTGATATTAGGGATTTCTTCATATTTTTCCTGTAAACAAAAACTAAATTTTTTTGTTTTTATAGTTTGGGGAATAAAGGGGAGAATGTGTATTTTTTTTTAAATATTTTTTAAAATATTCATTTTAAAAAGATTTTAAATATACAATTGTATTCGCCATAATGAGCCCTGTGATTTGATATCACTTGATCCATTAGAAACAATTATAATTTTTTATTTTTCATTTAATTCTATAATTTGCCCCCCAAAATGAATATTAGGGGGTTCTCCTTATTTTTCCAGTAAAGTTCAGGTGAGGCGCTATGCCTCTATTTTTTTTTAATTTTACAACTTGTGGTTTTGGAGATAAAGGGGGGAATTGGTACAATTTTTTATATTTTTGTTAATATCTTTTAATTTATTTATTTTAAAAACATGAAAAAATATATTTGTTTTCGCTATAATGAGCCTTTTCATTTGATATGTAACATGATGCCTTAGAAACAATTTAAATTTTATATTTTCCATTTAATTCTGTAATTTGCCCCCCAAAATTAAAAGTAGAGGTTTCTCCTTATTTTTCCAGTAAACTTCTGGTCAGACCCTATACCTCTAATTTTTTTCAAAACTTTACGATTTATAGTTTCAGGGATAAGGGGGGGGGGGCAATGGGAAAATGTTTGTATATTTTCGTTAATATATTTTTTAATTATTTTTTTTTAATATGAAAGAAATATATTTGTGTTCCTCAGAATGGGATCTTTCATTTGATGTATTACATGATGTGTTTGAAAAAATGTTATTTTTAAATTTTTATTTAATTCTATAATTTGTCTCCCAAAATTAGTATTAATGGTTTCTCCTTATTTTTCCTATAAAGTTTTGGCAATATTCTATATTTCCTATTTTTTTCAAAATTTTAGGCTTAGTAGTTTCGGAGATCAGGGGGGGAACGTTCGATTTTTTTAGTTTTTACCCCAAAAGTACCCCTAAAATCAAAACTATACATTGATACCAAATTTCAACCTCTTCCTTCTAGTAGTGTAGGAGAATATTGCTGTGATGTAACAGAGGCAGAACTCCGGAGTGATATTATAAGGGTATCCGTATATTGTATATACGGAACCCTAAAAACAGCATTTCTTCAAGCCTTCAGTTACGCAATTTAGTGCCCATTGGATTTTCTTCAATCTCCTGTAATTTCCAAAAGCCCAATGGTGATGTTCGAATTTGAATTACCCTGTAAACAATAAAATAGTTTTAATATGCTATTTATTTTATTTTTAATTTATTATTCGCCCGGTAACAAAATTGTTGTAAATAAGTCATCCAGTTGTTGTTATCAATAACTTGTACATTTTTCACATTAACAGCTTGAGGTTAAAAACCCATACGCTTCGAAAAAACATTTTTTTAACGCTTGGCACATCATTTAACAAATCTTTGTATAATTAAATTCTTTATACATTCAATAAAGATAATAATGCAGCAGTTCAACGTTTTTACACATTATCAGTACTCATTTTTATTGTTAACGATGGAACAACATTTAAAGATAAAAGCCAAGATTATCATTAGGTGCTGATATCAAATCAGGTCTACTAATAAAGCACACAATTTGAGAGATTGTGATTGTTACACTTCAATATTGATATGATTTATCTTTAAATATTTTCAAGGTACTCGGAGTGTCTTCGGATTTGGCACGTATTACAATTTTTGTAGTTATCAGTGGGCAGATATGTGGTTGGATGGATTTCCGTTATGGCACAAAATTTTGATTTGTTTTGGAATATCACTGTAAGTACAATTTTTTTTAATGTAAAAAAGAAACAGCGTCAGAAATGCAGGCGTGTATGATTTTGTTTCAAATATCATATTATTGGAATCAAGTCGGGCAGGAGAGTGTGATTTTCCTTGAACTTTCTAATAATATTCTAATAAAATGAAACAAACAGGTGTAATATACTTAATGTGTTTAATAACCGTTAAAAAAAATAAAGAAAAAATAATATTAATCAACTTAAGGTTTGAGGACTGAGGACAGCTATTTGTGTAAGTATTCTTGAATGTATTAATCAGGGCCAGATTTACATGAGGGCATTTTGGGCACTGGCACCAATTTGAGGCCCCCACCAACCGTAGACATAACTTTAAAAAAGTATATACATATACAAGGTGAGTTTTTTTATTGATGATCAGTATGTGGATCTCGGAAACTAGCGGAGATAGAGCAATGGTTAAATTGGGAAAGATTTGCAGATTTACTGGCCAATTTAATGACACTTTCGGATTTTTGTAAAAAGTCATGGCTTACTTCCTAGATACTTTAAAAAAACGAATTTCTGTCGATTCAGTCAATTCCGTCTAGCTCCTTTGTTTTTGATTTTATAAAAAAATGTTAGATATCAAAATTGAAGGAAATTGTATCCCGAATATGATTGTCTTGTCCTTGTTTGCATGACAGCTCTCGTTTTCGAGATATGACACAAATTTATCTTTTTTTCAATGGAAACCCTAGTTGGCTATGACCTCAGAAAATCGGACATTTTTAGAGCTTTTCAACGATATAATAGTCGATATAGTTATTCATAAAAATAACGGAGTAATGGATGCTTTTCTCTCTCTCTTTCACTTTTAACGTAGTTAGCCATGAAATAGATTGATTTATTAATAACTATTCCAAAAAACATTCAACGATTTTTTTATTAGGTATATCAGATATAACGAAAAAACGAAATAAGTAGGTACTTACTAAAAACTTAGGAAATTAAAGTACATAATAATGGTTACAATTTATGTTCGAAAAGTCCACCATTATTATTTAGACAAAAATTGCATCTTTTTAAGATTGACATTACCGCTTTACTCACAATTTTTTTTCCTATCAATTTCTTCAATTGCTTGTAATACCGCCTCCCTTAGGTCACCAACTGTCTCATACTTTCCTTTGTATACTTTGTTCTTTAGCACACCCCAGAAATAGAAGTCTATAACTGCCAAATCAGGAGACGGGGGTGGCCATTTGCCTGGGCCATTTCTTCCTAACCAAGAGTTTCGATAGATATTATCTAAGTGTTGTCTTACTAATAACGAGTTATGCGCAGATGCTCCATCATGTTGGAACCACTCAATTTCTAAACGAGTTCTCAAATTCAAATTATGCAACATGTCTTGAAAAGTGTATTGCAAGAAATGCAAGTAGCGCTCTCCAGTAACTTATTCGTCATAGATAAAAGGCCCCAGAATAGTAGACCCTATGATACCACACCATACATTAAAACCAAATTTTATCTGGGGTCATCTTTTTTCTACATGGAAAAAATGATGAGTTTGTATCATATCTCGAAAACGAGAGCTGTCACGCAAACGAGGACATGACAATATATTCAGGATACAATTCCCTTCAATTTTGATATTTACACTTTTTTTATAAAATCAAAAACAAAGGAGCTAGAGGGATTTGACTAAATCGACAGAATTTCGTTTTTTCAAAATATCTGTGTAGTAAGCCATGACTTTTTACAAAAATCCGAAAGTGTCATTAAATTGGGCCAGTAAAACTGCAAATCTTTCCCATTGCTCTATCTCACCCTGTATATATATATATATATACAGTGTATCAACAAATTTTTCGAAAAAAAATTGATGGGTTTTTTGAACATAGCTCCTTCATCTTTGGTGTTAGAAAGTTAAAAAAAAAATGTAGGGCTTTTCAAGAGCTTTAATTAAGACTATGTGAATGAAATTCCTTAAGATCCCTTAGTTTACAAATAGGGTGAGTTTAAAGGAGTCGAATTTTAATTAGGGGGGTAGTTAGGGGGGTTGTTTTCACAGAATTTTCGTAGAAAAAAGTAGGTACCGACCTTGTTTTTATCATAAGTCGCTCAATTTTCATGCTAAAGGGTTTCCTTTTTTTAAGGTCTATTTATATATTTAAAAAGATTCTATAAATTTTCCTCGAAAATGCAAAAAAAATGCTTTGAAGCCAAATTCCAAAAAAGTTTACAATCAAAAACCCAAAGATACAATGTTTATATTATTATTATATGGATATTGATTTTGAATTTTTTGTTGAAACTTTTCGTACTTTCAAGCATAAATATAAATTAAATTTAAGATTTTTTTAATATGTGGGCAATCCTATTTTTTTTAATCAAAATTTTTGTTTTTTAAAATGCTATATAAATTTCGTTTAAGTTTATCTTGACTGTGATATAGAAATTGACGCCATCGAGGCACTCTGTAGAGGAGTGTTGCTCCTCAGTTTTAAAAGACTTTACCCACAAGTACTTTTCAAATAGATGCCTGTATAGGAATGAGATTGGGCTAACAAATATATTGTAAAAAAACCTAAAAAGTATTTTTTTTGTGTTATATGTTCATTTACTGAAGAACATAAAGGAATTCAGGTACATGTTTTTTTTTTCTTTCAGCTTAGGAATAGCGATTATCCTGACGCTTTTAATATGGTTGGTTTTCCCACTACTGTTTCGAAATTGCAAAAGTGTTCAGAGGTTTATCATGTTCATTAATTGTAAGTATTATATTAAAGCAAACAAAATAATAACTACAATTATTCTATGTCTATAGTTAATAATCCAAGAAATCCACATTTCAATAGGCCAGAAAAATACAACATACAGAGTGTCATCAACTTCAAGCTTAAAATTGAAGATGTTAATAGCAAAATTCCTATCCAACTTGGTGTTTGGTTGGTACTTCCCCAGGAAGAAACTAACACAGTTTTGACAACAACCCATGACCTTTCAACGGCTTGTCAATTACTGAATGTTACGAAAAAACCAGTTTTGCTGTACCTGCATGGAGTTGCCTGCAACCGAGCTTTGGCAGTTCCTATTTATCAAGTGCTAAGAGAGTTTTTCCTTATTATAGCCGTGGATCATAGAGGTAAGGTACAGGATTTTTATTTTTTTAAACTTAGACATTATATAATCAAAAGAAATACTGGGAGCATGAAAATTGTTATTTAACAATTGTGTAAGTGAAATATACAAATAAATTATAAGAGATAGATTTCTGTCTGTTAAAGAAAACGCAACTGATGAAGGTTATAGACTAGAAACAATACAGCAATAATATGTTAAAAAGATAGTAGATATCATGAAATATTGGTGTTGAACATTTTGAAGTTCACTTGTTTCTTAATTGTTAACCTTTAGTTGTGATTACTTTTATGTTTTTTTGGGCAGTAACACCACAATCGAAATAAAACGACGTATATTGCAGGAATACCAAACGTTTTAAAGTCTATTCTGACTTCGTTGTCAATGGCTTTATATTTATTGATGTAAATTGCACAATGAAAATTTGATTTATGACATTTAAATTGACATTAGAAAATGTGTTGTTTTTAGATATACAGGTAGCACAAAATATTCTAAAGACCATGTATTATAGTTAAACAGCTTTCAAATTAGAAGAATTTGAAAAAGTTGTCTTTAGAATTTATAAGTGGCGTTCCTAGGTACGACTTTGTTATAAGATAGCGCATTCGCCAAAAAAGCGATCAACCAATTCTATTGTTTCAGTGATCCCATTAACGTCATAAGGGAAAACCTAGGAAAAACCTTATGAACTATCCCGATACTGGGTTGTTCAAAAGGAAGTTACCATTAAAAATGTCTTCCTTAATTGTCGGTAACCAGATACGATTAAATTTTACAGAAGTAGAAGCGACACAATCGTCATCATTCAAAAGAATTAAAGCAGACTCTTTTATTTTTCGTTTTGTGTTATGTTGTTCTTTGTGAAGTATAGTTGAATTGTCAAATTATATTTTATGGCCTAGGTCCCAAGCATGTTCACAAATTTTCGATTTTTCAAATTGTCCTTTCTTTATGTAATTCTTGTGTTCATTTTTTCGTACGTTTAATGGACTCGATGTTTCTCCAATATAAAATTTATTGCATTCGCAAGGAATCTTGTATATGCAGTTTTTTGAATTCTGCGTTTTGTTGGTTGGTTTTGTTTTCGATATTAGAGGTGTCAGTGTATTTCTTGTTTGGAATGTTGTTTTAACATTAAATCTGTTGCCCACTCTTTTCAATCTTTCTGACAGACCCTGTACGTATGGTATAGTTGTAACTGTAATGTAGTTGTCCTGAGTAGTAGGAGTGTTAATAAGAGAAGTTCTGGGTTGATTCGGCAGGTTTGTTTTCTGTTCAAGTCTGTTTTACTCTTTGTTGGTAAATTTTATGGGGTAATTGTTTCCAGTGAGAACATTTTTGGTAATTATTTTTTCTTTGTTGAATTTATTATCATTAGGACAGTTGGGCCTTGCTCTATCATATAGTGACTTAATGACACCTTTCTTTACTGTATTCGGATGATTTGAATTGAAATTTAGGTATCTGTTTGTATGAGTTGTTTTTCTATAAACTTCTGTTTCGAATGAAGATTCTGTTTTTGTTAATAATATGTCTAGGAAAGATAGTTTGTTATTTTCTTCAATTTCTAGGGTAAATTTTATAGTTGGCTCTTTGTTATTTATGTCATTTAATAATTTATCTAGTTCTTCAAGATTGTGTTCCCAAATTACGAAAATGTCGTCAACGTAACGCCACCAAACTAAAGGTTTATTTTCTTTTGATAAAATTATTTGTTGTTCAAAGTTTTCCATAAATATGTTACTTAATGCTGGTGAGAGATAAGAACCCATGGCCATACCAAAATCCTGTTGGTAAAAGTCATCGTTTAATTGAAAGTATGTAGTTTTGGTACAATATGTTAGTAGTTCCATTATTGTTTCAATTGACAACTGAGTTCGTCGATTTAATGAAGAGTCCCGTTCTAGTAGTTGTTTTACTATTGGAAGTGTTTTGGAAACAGGAACATTGTTATAAAGATTTACTATATCAAAACTTGCTATTGTTGTGGTCTCTCCTCGCCTCTCTTCGTCTTTCCTCGTCCCCACGCGTCTCTCCTCGCCTCTCTTCGTCTTTCCTCGTCCCTACTCGTCTCTCCTCGTCTCTCCTCGTCGCTCCTCGTCTCTCCTCGTCTCTCCTCGTCTCCCCTCGTCTCTCCTCGTCTCTCCTTCGTCCCTACTCGTCTCTCCTCGTTTCTCCTCGTCTCTCCTCATCTCTCCTCGTCTCTCCTCATCTCACCTCGTCTCTCCTCGTCTCTCCTCGTCCCTACTCGTCTCCCCTCGTCTCTACTCGCCTTTCTCTCTCTCACTATCTCTATCTTTCTCTATCTCTCTCTATCTCAATCTCTCTCCAGTTACTTATTTTATTGAGCGCGTTAACGGAACTAATTTCTTCTACATGAAACAATTTTTCTTGTACAAGTATGGATACTTGATGCAAAAGGGCTAAACCACCAGCTGCCCAGCTCAGGTTCTAACTAACTAACCTCAGGTTTATAAACCTTTATTTCGTGTTTCTATATTGAGTACCCATTATAGTAACATTGGAAATACAGTTAAAAGAATGACCTTCATATGTACATTTTCTCGATTATTCATTGATTACTTCAAGCATACTTTAATACCTTTGGTGTGTTCCATGTTACGCAACATTTTTTACACCTTCACTCTTTCAGGTTTTGGGGACTCAGACAAACACGCCGAGTTAACAGAATTAGGAGTGGTCAACGATTGTGTTCAGATTTACCAGTGGATCAGATCTCAAACACCAAACGACTTGTACATTTGGGGTCACTCACTCGGAGCAGCTTTTGCGGTGCACACTGTTAGAAAATTAAAAGAACTGAATTTGGTCCCAATGGGACTTCTCTTGGAGTCACCGTTCTCCACGCTAAAAGAAGAACTGAAAAATACTGAGGTGTCTAGGGTACAAAAATTAAATCTATCATTAATGTTTACTGATTTTGAACCTGTTGACAAATTTTAGTTTTACAAATGCTGTGGGTGTTTCGACAAATGGTTTTTGAAACCGCTCGAAGAAAGCGGATTTCGTTTTGAATCTACAGCGCACATTGTGTTCGTGGATTGTCCAGTATTGGTGATGCATGCTGGCGATGAGAATGTTGTCAGTTACAAATTAGGCAAAAAGGTAAGGATATCTCAAACTGATACATATGTACATATTTAATACGTTGAAGGGTGCTAGCTGTATTGTAAAGTTACAAGTTGAGGGCATTACAAAGCTGATAGACGTCAGAATCATTAGAAAAAAATAGTTTAAATACCTAAAAACACCTTAAATATATAAACTTTTGGTGGAGTTCTGACCACAATTAGTACAAGAAGGTAAACTCTAATTTTTACATATCAAATGAACTTCATAATACCAATGTACTGTATTGTCATTCACGCTGCATGTACATATACAGGGTGATCCAAAAGGATGGAGGCCCCTGAATAACTCTTTAGGAATGCATTTTTTTGAAAAATGGGGTTCAGTGTTGAAACGGGAACATGACATTGACCTTCATTTCTCTTTGAGCATGAACTTCACGGTAATATCAAGTTAAAACGGAACCGTACAAATCCAGACTGACAAATGGGAGTTATTATTTGAAAAAAGCTATTTGACCTTAGTCGTGGTCAAGGTCATGACTTAGGTCACCAGCAAGATCATTCTGGACCTAAAATTATCCGCTCTTTCCGAATCTGAAATAAAAAATGGGAGTCCTCATTTCAAAAAATGGTTTTGACCTTGATATTAGCCACAAGCTTATCACCAAGATCAACACAAGGTCTAGGTCATTTTTGATTTTCCAATTTTGGGCCCCATAAATGAAGAAGAAAAAAGTTATTTGACCTTTGTCGGGGTCAAAGTCATGGTCAAGGTCACGATAGAGGTTATTTTGGGCGTAAAATTTTCCACTCATTCCGAAACCGGAATAAAAAAATCCTTCTTCTCCTTTGAAAAAAATGCTAAATGCACCTTGATATGACTGTCAAGATCACGTCCAAGGTCAAGGTCACCCTTAGATAGCTAGGTAAAAATGTTAAAACTTTTATATTTAACATTTTTCAATAAAATATATTCCTGAAAAATTATTCATGGGTTTCTATACTATTGAACCAAGCTGTATACATATAAAGTTTAGTTCCTTTGCGACAATTAGAAGTAGGCTGAAACTGATTACCACTGCAAGTGAAGCTACTAAAAGCATGTTAACAAAGATACCAGAAGGAATTGCTTTAGTTAAAACTTAGGTTTACATTTATCATTAGATTCTTAACGAATACGTTTTTGAACATAGTACAACGAAAAAGGCTTCTTCTAAGATTCGAGTCTAAGTTCGGCTGTGTTCATTTTCATCTTTTTTGGCAATGCCTGTATTGTCATTACTACTCGTAGCATAGGTTTCTGATTTGAAACTGTCGTTTTTTCCGCTATCGGGCTGTGTTTGTGTTATTGATTGATTGATTGTTATTCATTTACTTGATGACGATGGCAGATTCAAAGCTATTGAAACGATGTAAGATCAAGCATTTCAAGACAATAGAAGTACAAGGAAACTTCGAGGAACGAGTTAGATTGTCTACCAGCTTCAGAGAAACTGCTTGTTTTACTTCCACTGTTTCGCTAGTCTTTTTCATGTGTTAATTCACATTCAAAGCATAGTACATAGTTTTTATGAGGTTCATATTGATCGTTTATTTTATTTTTTATCTTCATTATCAGTAGAAATTTCATAAAATAGTTTAGTTAGTTTTTTCTGTTCTTTTTTTGCCAAGGACCATCAAAAACTGAACAACACAGACTTCATAAACATATAACCCAAATGTATATATAATCACTTTCTTACATATTTTTTTCTGAATGATCTCTGAAGTTTATTTGTTACATCTTCTAGTTGCTTTTAATGGTTTGAGTGAGACTTGAGACAAAAAGGCTGTATATTCAAGAAAGCTAAACATTCCAATGCCTTAAGCCTTAATTTTAAAATTTGTAGTTTATTCAGATTTTAATGTCAGTGACAGTGAAGTCAAATTAAGAGTATTCTTTCAAAACTGGACAGAATTGCTACACAAAAATAGTACAACACTGTTTTTCACCCTTCACACTTGCAATATATTTTGAGCTTTAAGAGTTTTGTACAAAAGTCTTGAAGTAGAGAAGCAAAATAGATTGAAATCATTGACACCGTATAAGAAAATATGGTTTAGCCTTTTACATTGTCAGCACCCTTCAACGTGTCATATGAGTGAAGCTAATGTTAATGGCAGTTCATGAAAACCATCTATGTATCACTAAAGAACTAATTTTTTTTTAAGCTGTATGAAGTAGCAAGAACTAAAAGAAATTTAAGTCTTCAGGGTAGCGTGAGCTATCACCATTTTCCTTCAATAGGCGAGCATCACAGTGGCGTTGTGACGTCACCAAGAATGCCTCAGTACATAGAGTAAGTAAATCAACAATTATAATTTTAAATTTAAGTGCATATTATTACGAACTCCATGGATTCAAAAACAATATTTTAAACCACATATAAACGCCTTTATTCTCACCTAAATAAATGACAGTATGTTCGCCACATTGCTATCTACTGATTTTTTTTCTGACTGTACGTCAGCCGTTTTATACCATTGTTATCCTCTCGAATCTTCTAGTTACGATCCTGACCTGCCAACGTAGATAATTTCGTTTCTCTCGACCAGGGTGGATATTTCCAGTACTTTTTTAGTCCTTAGTCGTCCGTCCAGATAATTGGTTACTATCAGTTTATTAATTCACAAAATTAGTTTTTATTGCGCATGATTAATTTGTACTGCCAAAATAGGCACCCATATTTTGGCAGCCTACGAAATTGACCTAAATTTACCTAAGTAGAAGACTTTTCTGGTCCGCTTCTTGTGCTTCAGTATTGAACTCATTGACCTTGAATCTCCGGTGGGGGCAATGACCCCCCATTTCCCCTAGTTGAATCCGCCCCTGTCATGCGCACATGAAATGCAAATATTAATTATTAATTATAATATATCCTTAATAAATCAAAATAATATTTAAGATTTAACTAATAATAAATCTATTTAAATTAGGAAATACATTTGCTGAAAAAAAATTCAAACGTTTATCATTAAATATTTCAATTTCATTGGTGTATCAGAAAATTTTTGGAAGTCTCAACAATTAAATTTTTAATATCTCAGTACTTCTTGGGAAATAACGCCACAGTTTAAAGAAAATTGCTGTATATTCCAAACGTTTCGGGGTCTAGATAAGACCCCGTTGTCAATAGTTAAGAAACTTGGATAAAAAAGTCACAATTCTAAGATGAAAATTAAAATATTTGACAATGTGTATTATTTGATTTCTGACGTAACTAAAAGAATTTTATTTGCAATATACAGGGTAGCACAGACACTTCTAAAGATCATATAATCATAAAGTTCCTTTCAAATTGGAAGAATTTGAAAGGGAAATCTTCAGAATGTTGTGTGGCGCTCCTAGGTGCGACTCTGTTATAAGATAGTGCATTCGCCAAAAATGCGACCAAAGAACTTTGTTGATTCAGTGATCCCATTAAAATCATAAGGGAAAACCTAGGAAAAAACCTTATGAACTATCCCGATATTGGGTTGTTCCCAAGGACATGACCATTAGCAATTTCTTCCTTAATCATTGGCAACCAGGAACGACTGAATTCTACGGAGGTAGTAGCGATACAATCGTTTTCATTTAACAAAATTAAAGCAGACTCTTTTAGTTTTCTTTTGGTGTTGTGTTCTTCTTTGTGTAATATAAGTGAATTTTCAAACTGTATTTTATGACCAAGGTCCCAAGCATATTCACAAATTTTGGATTTTTCAAATTGTCGTTTTTTTATGTAACTTTGGTGTTCGTTTATTCGAACATTCAGAGGTCCAGAGGTTTCTCCAATATAGAATTTATTACATTCACAAGGGATTTTATAAATGCAATTTTTTGTATTTTGAGTTGTGTTATTTGCTAATGGTCATGTCCTTATGAACAACCCAATATTGGGATAGTTTGTAAGGTTTTTTCCTAGGTTTTCCCTTGTGATTTTAATGGGATCACTGAATCAACAAAGTTCTTTGGTCGCATTTTTGGCGAATGCACTATCTTATAACAAAGTTGTACCTAGGAGCGCCACATAAAATTCTAAAGATCTCCCTTTCAAATTCTTCTAATTTGATAGGAACTTTATGATTATATGTTCTTTAGAAGTTTCTGTGCTACCCTGTATATTGCAAATACAATTCTTTTAGTTACGTCAGAGATCAAATCATACACATTGTCAAATATTTTAATTTATATCTTAGAATTTCTTAAGTTAAGTTAAGTTTCTTAACCATTGACAACGGGGTCTGAGCTAGACCCCGAAACGTTTGGAATATACAGCAATTTTCTTTAAACTTGGTGTTATTTCCCAAGAAGTACTTAGACATTGAAAAATATGCCACAAATATCATTCAGAAAACAATTAAATTTTTGTTTCAGAGAGTTTATAGAAGAGTGTGAAGGTGAAAATAAAATGTTTGGCTAGCGAATACATTATTTCTAAGTATTTTTAAAGGATTTCTGTATCAGAAAATTTGCAAATATTAGGTTTGCCAATAGCAACCAAGCTTAATAAAAACATTTTCTAGAGAATCAGCTACTTCTGAGAAAAACTCTCGATCAATATTTATTTAAGACTTTTTTGTACATTATCTTGTTTCAATAAATTCTTTTTGTAGCTATGTCTTTCTTTAGTCGCTAGTGAAAAACTCACCCTCAAATATCTGTTGACAATTCGAAGAAACGCCACTGGTGATAACGTCACAGAAACGTCATTCTGCTAACGACGCTAATTTGACATTCCATCACGTTCAGCAGTGTTGCCAACTTTTCTCATTTTTCGGTAGATCTATCGATTTCAAAGATTTTTCTAAGGAATTACCTATTAATATAGACTAGATATTTTGCCGAAAGTTCAAGTCCCTAAAAACATTATATTTTAAATTCTTAGAGACTAATTTTTTTAACCAGATTATGCAAATTCTTGTAACTATCATTTCAGTTTCGTTTTAAATAGAAGAACATGCAAACTATATCATCCTAAAATTAGTTGAATCACAACCAAAAATCATCCTGTAATTTGTAAAGTTAAGGTTGTAAATTTTTCAAAACATGAATCCTATAAATTTATACCACTACAAATCTGTTAAAACAGAAGATTGATTTTACTTCCCATTATTTATTATTCATATTATTTTAAAATGTAGTAGCCCAAGTGTTTTTAATAACCGTTATTTTTTATTTAAATTTGTTCGCTTTTCACTCGTGCAGTATAACAATACTTTTAAACTACATTATCTTCTTCTAAAATAAAAGTAAGGTGTGTTAATATATGTCCGAGTTTTACAGTTTCATAAAAATAATTTCAGATTTAACCTAGCGAATTTTATCCTTATATCTAGGGAAAATTTTTAAGCGATCTACCAAGAAATTATTAGTTCTTCCTGGCAACCGGCAACACTGTACATAAGCAACGTAAATATTTTGAACGAGTCATTTCTGTGGTGCTGAAATGTTGTTGACGGTTAAATGGCGGTTATATTTGTAGTTGGGCGTCCAAATTTTGATTGATCAGTTTTCATTGTTTAACGGGAAAATTCATATATGAAATACAAAATATTGACAAGTGCGGTTTTCATCAATTTTGTTGATGAACTGGTTTCCAGTGATGTATAACCGAGACCGATACGATGATTATTATTTGGTATCGGATGACCCTGTCGATAGCGTTGGTTTTGACGAAAGACGGAAGAAATGCTGCTCAAGAAGGTCGAAGATCATAGTTATAACAATGTATGTATACCATATATCAAGGAATTTTTTTAATAAGTGTAATTGTGTATTAACAGAATTGTGTTAACTTGTTTGGTACTAATGCTTGTAGACGCCTACATTAACTGTCCAAAACACCCACACATAATTGTCCTTGACAAAAAATGTCTTCATATACGTTAAAAGCGTCTTGTCAAAATGCACGATAATAGTTTCTACATGAAAAACCAAAGTATTTGGTATATTAGTCATAATTTTTTGTTATTATTTATTTGCAATGTTATTTCACAAATTTTTGGTATCTTAGGTTATAGAGTAACATAAGCTCTTAAGACCAGGTGTAAAATAACGTCAGCTTTTATTTAGTTATGTGTAGGTATTAACAAATATTGAATTATGTTATGTTGCTAACTCACCTACATTGGATTTTCAAACACCCATGCTTATAAAATAAATCATTCTTGGGAAGAAGTTAAATAGTTGTAATGTATGTAAATTATAAAAGCTTGTTGTGGTATTTGTTTGCTTGCTTTTTAGCCGTTTTTTTTTCTTGAGACTTCTCTGCTCAGACATTTTTTCAATCTTATTCATCAGAGTTGGCTCAGTTTTATTCAGAGTCATGATAAATTGATAAAAAACTGAAAAAAATTAATAATAAGAATTTAATTTTATTGCCGCTAACATTCAACCTCTAAAAGAGGGATATTGTGAAAATCCCAGAAGACTGAATTTTTTCAGGTACCCTTACCATTTTCAAACAAAATTTTCCACATAAGATTTCAAATAATTATTATGTCATTTACCAACATGCATGTTGTCATCATTTGCCTTTAATGTTCTTATTATGATTTTTAGGGTTCCATATATATAATATACGGATACCCTTATAATATCACTCCGGGGTACTTCTGGGGGGAAAAACTAAAAAAATCGACCGTTCCCCCCCTGATCTCCGAAAATATTGAGCCTAAAATTTGGAAAAAAAAATAGGAAATATAGAACGTTGCGCGAACTTCACAGGAAAAATAAGGAGAAACCATTAATATTAATTTTGGGGGGCAAATTATAGAATTAAATGAAAATGCATGTAATATATCACATGAAAGGTTCTGAGGCACACAAATATATTTTTTTCATTTAAAAAAATAATTAAAAAGATATTAATGAAAATATACGAAAATTTACCCATTCCCCCCCCCTTATCCCCAAAACTATAAAATGTAAAGTTTTGAAAAAAATTAGAGTCATACGGTCTGACCTGAAGTTTACAGGAATAATAAGGAGAAACCTCTACTTTTAATTTTGGGGGGCAAATTACAGAATTAAGTGGAAAATATAAAATTAAAATTGTTTCTAACCCATCATGTTATATATCAAATCAAAGGGCTCATTATGACGAAAACAAATATATTTTTTTCCATATTTTTAAAATAAATTAATTAAAACATATTAATAAAAATATAAAAAAATTTACCCTTCCCCCCCCCTTTATCACCGAACCCATAAACTGTAAAATTTTGTAAAAAAAATACAGGTATAACGCCTCACCTGAACTTTACTGGAAAAATAAGGAGGAACCCCTAATATTCATTTTGGGGGGCAAATTATAGAAGTAAATGGAAAATAAAATCAAAGGGCTCATTATGACGAATACTAATATATTTTTATATTTTTTTAAATATATATTTTAAAATATATTAAAAAAATATTTAAAAAATTACCCATTCCCCCTTTATTCCCCAAACTATAAGACCTGATTTTTTTGTTTATAGGAAAAATACGAAGAAATCCCTAATATTAATATTGGGGGCCAAATTATAGAATTAAACGGAAAATAAAAAAATATTTTTTAACGCATCATGTAATACATCAAATGAAAGGGTTTATTGTGAGGAATACAAATACATATTTTTCATATTTTTAAAATTAATTGTTTACAAGATATTAACATAAAGATATAAAAAATTCTCATTTCTCACTTTATTTCCGAAACCGTACTACCTAAAATTTATAAGAAAAAATATTAGAAAACCACCATAGTAATTTTAGGGACAAATTATACAATTAAGTGGAAAATAAAAATTCAATTTTCAAAAGGCTCATTATGTGAATTACAAATATATCATATTTTTAAATCATTTTTTGAAAAGATATTAACAAAAATATTAAACATCGACTTAATTCCCACTTTAGAAACTACACTATTTAAATTTTGAAATATATATTTTATTTGTATTTTTAAATAATTTGAATAATAGATTTAGTAATTTTAATTTAAAACTTGACCTATTTTGCCTTATATCTTCCAATCTACAGAGCCTCAAAATTCAGACAGTTAATTTTTGGGGGCCAAATTAGAAAATTAAATACATATGTATTCTTATAAAAATCAAGCGAATCCTGAAGCTGATAAAATAAAAAGTCTATGGGAGGAAAATGAAAGTGTATATTTTTTATAAATTTAAAACGCTTCCTTTAAAATATATTAGGGCAAATATAAGAAAATGCACTCATTCCCTGCTTGTCTGAAACTGGAATATTAGAATTTTGAAGGTGGTACGGAATCCTTAGTATGCGAGTCCAACTCGCACTTGACCAAATTAAGTATTATAAAGTGCAATAACGGGATGGACTATCAAAATATCAATTAACCTAAGGCAGTATTAATTATTGCATCATATGAATTTTTAACAAATATATGGGGACAATGGTACCCTCTGGCGACCGGAAGTTTAACAGCACTAGTTCAGCTATTATAAAAAATATGGTGGTCATTGTCCAATTAGACCTTTACATAGTTGAAAAGAAAATTTTGCGCATGCGTCAACGCCTGTCAATTTTTTCGTGCAATATGTTTGTTTATAACGTGAATACAATATTTTCAATGTAATTTACTAATTTAGTATTAATAGTAACGTTTTAATAGTTATAAACTTAAAGTGAACTATCAGAATAACGATTTTAATTAACATGTATTACATTTTATCAATAAAGAATGGAGCAAAAAGCATTAATGTCAGTGAATATTTGGGAGCCATATGCACAGTAAATCATTTTTGGAGAATTTATTTGACTTTATTAGTTTTCCAAAGAATTTCAGTTAACCTCATTGATAATAAGGGTATTACTAGTTCCCCATGCATGTTTGTTAATAGTGCACGAAACTTTTATATTCCCGCCTTTTTAACATGCCAAACGCGCCTACGCATTGCAAAGAGTGAAAAGATCTGTTAGATATCTTTTAAATATCAAAATTACACTAAATGTTAAACATAAACTTTTAACTCTTCAAATAGCCCAACTCATAATCATTTACATTTTTTGTTGTACTGTAACAACCATTTTAAAATTGTTGTTAAATATTTTCTACTCTTTCATTTGCATTTGCTACAACCAGGCATAACATTTGATCACAATTTCTAAGTATTATACAGGGTGAGTTTTTTTGATGATCAGTATGGGGATCTCGGAAACTAGCGGAGATAGAGCAATGGTTAAATTGGGAAAGATTTGCAGTTTTACTGGCCCAATTTAATGACACTTTAGTCAAATCCCTCTAGCTTCTTTGTTTTTGGTTTTATAAAAAAAATGTAAATATCAAAATATCCCGAATATGATTCTCATGTCCACGTTTGCGTCAAGGCCGTAGCCAGCGGGGGGGGGGGTCTGGGGTTCAAAAAATCGGTCATTTTTTAGAGCTTTTCAACGATATAATACTCGACATAGTTATTCATAATAATAACGGAGTTATGGATGCTTTTCTCTCTAATTTTCACTTTAAACGTAGTTAGCCATGAAATAGATTGATTTATTAATAACTATTCCAAAAAACATTGAACGATTTTTTTATTGGTATATCAGATCTAACGAAAAAACTAAATAAGTAGGTACTTACTAAAAACTTAAGAAAATAAAGTACATAATAATGGTTACAATTTATGCGCGAAAAGTCCACCATTTAGAAAAAAAATTGCATCTTTTAAAGATTGACATTACCGCTTTCCTCACAGACCGCCTATCAATTTTTTCAATTGCTTGTAATACTGCCTCCCTTAGGTCACCAACTGTCTGTTACTTTCTTTTGTATACTTTGTTTTTTAGCGCACCCCATAAATAGAAGTCTATAACTGCCAAATCGGGAGACCGGGGAGGCCATTCGTGTGGGCCATTTCTTCCTATCCAAGAGTTTGGATAGATATTATTGTCTTACTAATAACGAGTTATGAGCAGGTGCTCCATCATGTTGGAATCACTCAATTTCTAAACGAGTTCTCAAATTCAAATTATACAACATGTCTTGGAAAGTGTATTGCAAGAAATGCAAGTAGCACTGCCCAGTAAGTGATTCGTCATAGATAAAAGGCCCCAGAATAGTAGACCCTATGATACCACACCAAACATCAAAGTTTATCTAAGGTCGTCTTTGTTCTACATGGAAAGAGTTTTCTTTAGCCGAAATATGCTCATTATGTCTATTGAACATACCGCAGTTAGTAAATCTAGTTTCATCTGACCATTACACCTTTAATGGAAACTGTGGATTGTCAAGGCACATATCTCTAAACTATGTACAAAACAAAATACGTCGATGTTCGTCACCAGCATGCAAAGTTTGAGAAACTGAAAGTTTGTACGGGTGGAACTTGTGCACTTTCAGTACCTTAACCACAGTTCGTTGAGATGTGCCAGCTTCTGCCGCAATCTCACGAGTTGATGTAGATGGATTTTGATTTACCATTGCCAAAACATTTATTTGAGCTGCTTCAGATCCATATCTGCGTAAACTATCGTAAAGCCTCTTAAATTTACATAGAGCAGGTTGAGGTTCGATATTTATCACCTTTCACAGTAACAGCATTTCGATTGTCATCTTTAAAAAAGTATGGACCAATCACTCCACCAACCCAAAAACCACACCAAACAGTTACTTTTTGTAGATGCATCGGTCTTTCCATTATTTTTCGTGGATTTGCTTCACCACAGATTCGACAATTTTGCTTGTTAACAAATCCACCCAACTCAAAATGTGCTTCATCGCTGAAGATGATTTTGTTGAAAAAAATTCCCATTTTCAAGTTTCTGTTGTATGGCCCAATTAACGAATTGACGAGGTAAACCAAAGTCTGTTGACTATATTTCTTTCGTTACATGAATCTTGTAGGCCTTTAAATGATGATCTTTGTTCAAAATTCTGAATAAACGGGTTTTTGAAATGTTCAATTGCTGTGCACGATGACGAATTGATGTTTTTGGTTGTTCAACAACACTAACAGTAACAGCTCCAATATTTTCTTCTGAAAGTCCACTACGATGATATGTTTTGCTTTTTTCATCTTTTACTGAACCAGTGTCCACGAATTTTTGAACAATTTTTCCAATGGTAACATTTGACGGACAATTTTTTCATCCACATTCTGTACGAAATTTTCTTCCAACTTCTGCACAACTTTTACCAAATTTAAAATAATGTTTAATAACAAACACGCGTCCCTCAATCGTATATCTCTCCATTTTTAACAACCGGAATATTCCTACTTTTCATCTGTCAAATAACATGATATTCTAGTAAAAAAAAATATAATTGCCGGCAAATTTAAAAATTAACTTCAAATTAGAACACCCTTTATCAAGTGATCGTCGGTTGCCTAAATGTTTCGAGACAAAAAAGATTTGAGTTACCCCCAAATCATACTTAAAGAAGTAATACTTTTATAAAAAATTAAATCAGCTAATATTTTTAATATGTGTATTATTTACTACTATTTATCGCTAGATGTCACCACATGGCTGGCAATTTCTTGTTTAAGGAATATAACTTTTCATGCACACCATTTTCTGATTAACATAGATGCCCACTAACTTTCTTCTCTATATGCTGCTATAAGGTAAGAATATCACAGGGAAATAATTTAACATTACTTTAACAATGGATTATGGTATAGTAACGTAACTTATTTTGTTGTAGATTTATCGTCTTATTGGTATTGTTGTTCCTAGCAATTTTTGTAGTGTTTCCTCTAATTTTTATGGCCTCAGTATGGCTACAAAGGATTCTAATATTTACCCATTGTATGTATAACTAATTTCTTTTTGTAATCAAATTAAAAATTTACATCAATTTTTAGTTGATCAAAACCACGAACTTAGTTACTATGAAGAATATAGATTTCCCAGCTACAAGAACGAATACCTTAACTACACTAGTGAGAACACAAGCATGAGTATCGGAACCTGGCACATGTTGCCAGTACCGTTGAGCTATAAGGCTCTACATGATGAAGACTTTGATTTCCAAAGAGCTCTAGCTAATAGCAATTTTAGTGTTTTGATTTACTTCCATGGCACTGGAGAAACAAGGGCATCCAACTCAAGGAAATATCAGTTGTTGACTCAACTGTTTCATGTTATAGCTTTTGATTATAGAAGTGAGTATGTATTTAGCAAAAAAATTGTTTATAAAGTATCATAAAAAAAATTTTTACACTTTTTAAACAAATTGCTTCTATTATATATTTTTTTGAAGATTTTTTCATTAAATCTTAATCAACAGTGCTCAACACGTGGAAAGGATCAGTACTTGAGATATTAAAGAACAAAAGTAATAAGTTGAAAAGTTTTGTATAGGATAAAGAGTAATTAAAATTGTTATTTTAGAGCAGTCATGTGTACGAGGGCTGCCTTTTATATTTCGGGATTGGACAACCCTAGTGTTGCAATCTGACAACTGACAGCTCTATCGTAAAGTTTGACATTTTTGAGGTTATACGTACTCAGAACGTTTTGACATACGAGCGCTATGTGTTGTTTACAGTAACTTAAAGGATTCTCTCGGCCAAAAAATGGAATTAAATCGTGAACATTTTCGTGCGATTATTTTTTACAAATTTCGACGTGGATTAAGTCAGCAAGAGTGCATGGATGAACTTAATTTAATTTTTGGCGATGAAACTCCATCAAGGACCACTGTTTATCGATAGTATAGGGAATTCAATCGAGATTGTAGTTCACTCCAAGACGAATTTCGTGAAGGTCGTCCAAAAACAGTTGTTGTTCCGGAAACCATAGATGCTGTGCGCGAACTGATATTGCAAGATCGTCATGTGACCTATCGTGAGATTGAGTCAACCTTACACATTAGTGGGACCAGCATGCATTCAATATTGCATAAACATTTGAATGTAACAAAAAATTGTTCGTTCTGGATCCCAAACAATTTGTCAATCATTCAAAAAAGGCACATGTCGATTGGTCGAAAGAAAAGCTCCAAAAACACGAACGCGGTGCTCCAAAAGACGTTTATGACATAGTGACAGGTGATGAATCGTGGATTTACGCGTATGAGCCCGAAAGTTAACAGCAGTCGACTGTATGGGTGTTTCAAGATGAGCCGAATCCAACAAAAGTTGTTCGCGCACGAAGCACTTCCAAGCAAATGATCGCCTGTTTTTTCGGAAAAACTGGACATGTCGCAACCGTACCACTCGAACAAAGCAGAACAGTCAATTCTGTGTGGTACACAACCACTTGTTTGCCAGTTGTCTTCCAAGAAATGAGGAAGACGGATCACTCTTCACCACGACAATGCGAGCTCTCACACATCGGCTCAAACAACTACATTTTTGACCACTCAAAACATCGATTTGATGAGGGATCCGCCGTATAGTCCTAACTTGTCACCAAATTTCTTCTTCTTTTTATTCCCATACGTAAAAAACAAACTGAGAGGTCAACGTTTTTCGACACCTGAAGAAGCGGTTGCTGCGTTTAGAATGCATGTTTTGGAGATACCTCAGAGTGGAAAAAGTGCTTCGACAATTGGTTCAAACGCATGCAAAAGTGTATAGATCTTCATGGGGAATATTTTGAAAAACAATAATGCGATTTTCGATGATTAATATTTGTTTTTGTTCTCTAATCCCGAAATATAAAAGGCAGCCCTCATAACTTAATTTTCAGTATAGGACATTGTACATGAAAAATACTTAGGCAGAATTCTAAAATAAAATAAAAACAAATTTTTCAATTTGAAGAAATGAACTTGATGGTCGCAATTTGTTTCTAGCTCACCCTGTATAAATGAGTTTATCATTACAAAAACCGCAGTCAAAAAAAAACCGACGTGTCCGAGCGTTTTTCCAAAAAATCAACACCTGAACTTTAAATGAATTTGTTCCAACCCACGCCTCCTCACTGTATCTATGCTCACTCGCAAAGAAATCACAATAAATGATTAAAATTTAATACAGTTCTGTATATATTTTTTCATGTAAACTTTTTTATCCATAGTAGTAGTTTTTGTTTTTTTTTTTAATTTACTAAAAAAAAACTGATGTGATCCAAAATCGATGCGTAGTAAATTTAAACTTCTCCTTCTGGGTATATTTAAATGGTAATGGTAATCCAGATTTGCGTTATATAAAGATAGATGATGTATTGCATATTTATTCATTTTTAGGTTATGGGGATTCAAGACCCGGCTTGCTCTCAGAACAAAACGTAGTACAGGACTGTATGGCAGTGTGTGTATGGATCAGAAATAGAACGTCAGTCCCAATTTATATTTGGGGACATTCATTAGGATCAGCTCTGGCCGCTGAAACTGCAGTATATTTGGAAAGGTACGACGTAGATATTAAGGGTCTCATATTGGAATCAGCATTCACATCTCTACGAGAAGAAATTTATGTTCATCCTTATGGAAAGGTAGAATAAACACAGATTCGTAGTTGTATAAAATATTAATTGTTTTTTTTTGTAGCTGTTTGCGTGGTTGCCGTGGTTCAAAAGCACCATTTTGAATCCGCTGCGCCATAACAATTTTATATTTGACACAGCTAGCCATGTACAAGATCTGACTTGTCCCATGATGATTCTGCATGCAGAGGATGACGGGATTGTTCCCGTCAAATTTGGACGCAAAGTAAGTCCACCTCAAGTCATGTATGAACAGTCATTTTTAAGGTTTAACAAAAGTGACAAATGCACAAACTAAACGTCTTTAGTTGGTTTTTCTATATAACACATTAGGAAACAAACACGACGCTGAAAAGAAACTACCGTTAAACTTAATAAACATGTGGTTTCTTAATGAAATTGGGATTAGTGACGGCATAGAAACTGATTAAAATATATACAGTGATGGGAAAATGTGTGGAACCAAGTGAATATCTCTGGAATTATTAGAGATATCAAAATGAAATTTGGAAGGTGGATACTGCAGTAGATTGCCTATTTGTTGCCAAATTTTTTTACAATTTTTAACTTACTGTTTTACCGGAAGTAATGTCGATTTTAAAATTTGCAATGAAACACCCTGTATAGTATTTTAGTTTCTGATGAAACATTTTATTGCGAATGTAAAAATATCGGGTTTGATATTGTTTACTTCAATACCTACCGAGATATTAACAGAAAAGTAACTAAGGAAAGGATGATTTTCAAAACATTGAAACTTAACTAAACTTAATGTATAAGATGTTCAAACTGAGCACCGTTTACTTCTTGACAATAAGCAAGTCGGTTTTTAAATTCTCTAGTAACATTACACCAGAAGTAGTATCTGGTGTAATTCTCTGGATGTCTTGAGTTGTTATTCTTGCAGCTAATTCTTGCAAATTATTTGGTCTATCAACATAAACCTTAGACTTTAAGTAACCCCACAGAAAATAGTCTAATGGATTAAGTTCGTGACTTCGTGTAGGCCATTCATAAGTACCCCTTCTTCCAATCCATCCGTGATGAAATGTCCTATCTAAATGATCTCGAACAATGCGAGCATAATGGGTGGTACTCCATCCTGCTGAAACCAGATATTATTTGGTAATTGTCCATTTACCTCCAATGCCGGAATAACTTGTGTCTCCAAGAGCTGTAAATACCTATCTCCGTTTAAAGTTTCTTGTAGGAAGAAGGATCCCACGTTTCTGTTGTTATAAATGCCGGCCCAAACGTTCAATTTTTGGGGATGTTGTGTATGAGCCTCTTGTACCCAATTAGGATTATTTTGCGACCAGTAGCGGCAATTATGTCGATTAATCGTACCATTTAAACAAAATGTAGCCTCGTCTGAAAACACCACATTTCTGATAAAATTATTATCACGGTTACAAATATTCGTCATCGTATCACCAAATTGCAAACGTCTGTCGAAATCGTCTTCGGAGAGTTCTTGAACGAGGCGAATTTTGTATGGATGATATTTGTCTCGCCTTAATATCATTCCTACTGAACGACGGCTTATTCCATGCATATTGGCGAGGTCGGTAGTGGATAAGTGAGAATTTTTTTCCAAAGATATAGCAACATTTTGAGCTACACCTTCATTACTTGCACTTTTTAACCGTCAACTTTTTGGTAAATTGCTAACTGTTCCACTTGTGTCGTACCTTCGCAAAGTTTTCGTCACTACTGAACAGGAATTTGTGTATTCGGATGAACAATGTTAAAAAGGTTCTTGATACGTCCTTTTCCTCTCCCCATACCCAATCATCATTAATATTTCTATTCTTGCTCTTTCACTTAATTCGGCCATTTTACGATAAAATTAAAACAATACAATCTTTTTACATTCAAATAAAAAAAACTAACTTATTTTGACAACTACTGTCACTTCTGCAATGAATTTCATGGACTACTACACTTGATTCAGATTTAATTTGGGCCTGATTTAAACAAGCGCACGTGTATTCGACTATGGAACAAGCAGTGTTTTCGCAGTGACGGTATAATGCCACCGATTGGCCAATAGAAATTCAAATCCTTACCGAGCGGTTTGTTTATATCGGGCGTAAATGAAATCTGAATCGAGTTTAGCTACCATCGAATTTTTCCTTTCCTTACTTACTTTTCTGTTAATATCTCGGTAGGTATTGAAGTAAGCAATATCAAACCTGATATTTTTGTATTCACAATAAAATGTTTCATCAGAAACTAAAATACTATACAGAGTGTTACATTGCAAATTTTAAAATCAACATTACTTCCGGAAAAACAGGAATTTGGAAATTGTAAAAAAAATTGGAAACAAATAGGCAATCTACTGTAGTATCCACCTTCCAAATTTTATTTTGATATCTTTAATAATTCCAGAGATATTTGCTTGGTTCCACACATTTGCCCATTACTGTATATGAAGCTTTACAAGCATTTTGCAAACAAAATTATTTGTAGGTGACTGTAAAAATAGGGGCAAAATTTGTGACTTCCATTTTTTTGACAAAACTATAGCTGTCATTTCTCAAAATATTTGCACTCGAACCCTTTACACCCTGTATAGTCTCTGATAAAAAAAATTTGGAAAAGTTTGGTGAATGTGTTTTGATGTAAAAGTCGGTTTCAATATTTTGTTTTCTTTTTTTTTCAGCTCTATGAAATCTCATCAAACAGATCATTAGAAGTGAACAACACTGTTTACTACGAATTCGGTAAAGACTTGGGATACGGCCACATATTCATATACCGAGATCCCTTTCTTCTTTACTATATAATGTAAGTATATTTATTCGTTCCAAAAATTGTCAGGAAACTAATCCATCATAATTATCTGTTTTAGGGATTTTATGCTATTGACCTAGAGCTTTACTGCTAATAACACTCCCCTTGATTAGATGTTTATATACAAATTTTTTAGCTTCCATCAAAGAACTAAAAGGCTGTGATGTATATGTGAAACGTCATCCCGATAGAGAGGTATAGTGTTCACTGTTACATAATGAAATAAATATATGTATGCAAATAAATATATGTATGCAGATAAATATATGTATTTTGTAATTAATATGTATCAAAATAACACCAGTAATCAATAAAATCTCTTTTTTTAAATTTTGTTTTCTTATCGATTTATAGATAGGCAAAGACAAAACGGTTCGGTACCATTTTCTCCTCTGTCCCTCAACCGATTTTCTTTATATTTGTTTTGTTCAATAGCTACTGACGAAAATTATTACTAAAATCCAAGTGAGATGGCGCCCATTAGGAATAAATAGCTTAAGCTTTTTGTTCGAAAATTGACAGCAGTCCACAGTAAAAACTCAGTAGTGTACAATCGTGTAGCAAAGCATAAATATTACTAAAATAATCGACTTTTACTTACAAAGATGTAGGGTCTAAAAACCTTATTTTCTATTCATTTATTGTCGGTACTTTTTACAAAAATGATGACGGCAGCAACTATTAAAATGACCAAATTGAATGTGTTTATAAGAAGTTTAGCACATTTACAGAATAATCCAAATGAAAAGTTTTATGTAAGTATTTATTCATTCTAAAACCAATTGAGATACGAGGGCTGCCTTTTATATTTCGGGATTAGAGAGAACAAAAACAAATATTAATCATCGAAAATCGCTTTATTGTTTTTCACAATATTCCCCATGAAGATCTATACACTTTTGCATACGTTTGAACCAATTGTCGAAGCACTTTTTCCACTCTGATTGAGGTATCTCCAAAACATGCATTCTGAACTCAGCAATCGCTTCTTCAGGCGTCGAAAAATGTTGACCTCTCCTTTTGTTTTTTACGTACGGGAATAAAAAGAAGTCATTTGGTGACAAGTCAGGACTATTCGGCGGATGACTCATGAAATCAATGTTTTGAGTGGTAAAAAATGCGGTTGTTTGAGCCGATGTGTGAGAGCTCGCATTGTTGCAGTGAAGAGTGATCCGTCTTCGGCGGTTGGTTTTCCTCATTTCTTGGAAGACAACTGGCAAACAAATGGTTGTGTACCACTCAGAATTGACTGTTCTGCGTTGTTCTAGTGGTACGGTTGCGACATGTCCAGTTTTTCCGAAAAAACAGGCGATCATTAGCTTGGAAGTGCTTCGTGCGCGAACAACTTTTGTTGGATTCGGCTAATCTTGAAACACCCATACAGTCGACTGCTGTTTACTTTCGGGCTCATACGCGTAAATCCACGATTCATCACTTGTCACTATGTCATAAACGTGTTTTAAAGCACCGCGATCGTATTTTTTGAGCTTTTCTTTCGACCAATCGACACGAGCCTTTTTTGAACGATTGACAAATTGTGAGGGATCCAACGCGAACAAATTTTTTTGACATTCAAATATTTATGCAATATTGAATGTATGCTGGTCCCACTAATGTGTAAGGTTGACTCAATCTCACGATAGGTCACATGACGATCTTGCAATATCAACAACTGTTTTTGGACGACCTTCACGAAATTCGTCTTGGAGTGAACTACGACCTCGATTGAATTCACCATACCTTCGATAATCAGTGGTCATTGATGGATTTTCATTGCCAAAAATTAAATTATGTTCATCCATGCATTCTTGCTGACTTAATCCACGTCGAAAGTTGTAAAAAATAATCGCACGAAAATGTTCACGATTTAATTCCATTTTTTGGCCGAGATGAATCCTTTAAGTTACTGTAAACAACACATAGCGCTCGTATGTCAAAACGTTCTGAGTACGTATAACCTCAAAAATGTCAAACTTTACGATAGAGCTGTCAGTTGTCAGATTGCAACACTAGGGTTGTCCAATCCCGAAATATAAAAGGCAGCCCTCGTATTTGATCTAATAACAATTTACTAATGTTTTGGAAAACTATATGCATCCATTATCAAAGGTACTAAAACACTCACGACATGTGATATGCAAATATATTTTTAATTATTTATATTTATGCCATGTGCATGCGGTCACTTACGTACTATTAATTAAATGTACAAATGGAAATTAAATAAGTATTAGAAGTAAAATAAAACAGACTATTTTGGACTTTCTATTCAAATAGAATAGTCATTTGCGATTATTTCGTATATTATTCTACCGGTTAATAGCTGAATTATTTAAGTTTAAGAAATTCCATGTTAACTAAATGTATGTCTTTAATTTTCACTGATTGCCTCTTTACCACACCTTATATCATTAAGCTAAGCATTAAGAATACGCACACAAATAAAGTCCTATTAATTACATATGAAAAATAATTTGGTCAAGGGCGCATACCAAGGGTTCTGTACCACCTTCAAGATTTGATACAATGTAGGTGAATCAAAGTATATATTTTTTAATATTCCAGTTTCAGACAAGCAGGGAATGAGTGGATTTTCGTATATTTACCCTAATATTTTAAAAGAAGCGTTTTAAATCAAAATTTAAATAAAAAATATACACTTTTATTTTCCACACAGCCTTTTTAGCATCGGAGGATCCAGGGGGGGTGGGGCGATCACCCCCACAAAGAGCCACACAGTTAGTAAATTAAATATTAAAACGAGGTAATCCTAAGAGCCTAAAAGAAGGTAACTTCTGTGGGTTTAAACCTGCGAATAACCATTTTTAATGTAATAACTCAAGAAATATGGGTTTAAAATTTTATTTAGGTAAATTTAGTACAGGATTCCCCCCTTGAAGTACAAATCTGGATCCGCCCCTGTGTCATGGCAGTTGTTTAGAATCTCTTCATTAAATCTAAGGAACTACATAAACATTATTTAAAGTTAAATACTTCGTATTTTTCGTCTAAACAAATAATTTTAGGTCTTTTAGTTTGGGAAATAAAGGGGGAATGGGTATTTTTTATATATTTTTGTTAATATATTTTAATATATTCATTTTAAAAATATGGAAAAAATATATTTGTATTCGTCATAATGATCCCTTTGATTTGATATATTACATGATACGTTAGAAATAATTTTAATTTTATGTTTTCCATTTAAAGCTGTAATTTGCCCCCTAAAGTTAATATTAGGGGTTTCTCCTTTTTGAAATAAAGAATAAAAGGAAACAAAAGCAAAAGCAAATGCTGATTTTGAGGTCGATATCAAGTTAACCAGAATATAAATAAGTTTTTGATAATTAGGTCGGTATATTTATTCATATTTCTTGCTTTTTGGTTCATTGACATTGTTTTTGTTTTAAGTTATTCCTTAAATTTCATTTAACAAATATTTTTATATGCTTTTAATTTTAGTAAAATCTGGGAGATTTGGTATGTTTATAATCTAAAGACTTTCTTCAGACCGAAACCCGTATAATTTATTTGACAAGTTCATGTGGGAACAATGATAACATTAAATGGAGAAAGTTTCATCGTTATAAACAGTAAAATACTTCCTAGTGCGTTAGACTAAATATTCTTGTTATATTATATATATCTCGTTAACAATTGAAGATTAACTATATAAAAAATGCGCAGTCAATTAAATGTTCGTTCTTTTCCAATAAACTTTCACATTTTTTATATTTGCGCTTATTGCTTGGAAGTAATCAACCGTTCAAATTATTAGATGAAGTTTTCATAATTTTTATCTAGGATTGAATGAATGCTATAATTAAATGGAAATAATGGATTTGAACATTTTTATTGCTATTTGGCTGTATTTACGAGTGAAAATTTACTTATTTCGTAATTTGTTTGTAAACAAACTGAAATATAACTTTGAAGAAGAATCTACAACAATACTTTATTCAACTATCTTTTCATTTTATTTATGTATTTGTTTATTTTTTATATGGTGTTATGAGTTTTTTATCCATTTATCTGATATGCCTAAACAATAAAATTTTAACAAATATTTTATATATTCCGAATTGGTGTTTTTGTCATAGCAGTAATAAGGATGTCTGAATAGATTTTCTACTCTTCTTTTTTTCAAATTATTTACACTTCTATTCATTGTCAACTACGTTGTAAAGGTCGTCATCTCCAATTGTATTGTTGTTGTTCATTCACTCGAAACGTGGTTTGATTACGTTCAGATTTAGGTATACTCATAAAAGTCTTCTATTCCTTGTTATCCAAAAATTGTTAGGAAAACTGAATCAAAGCAGGCGGATATTATTCGGGATTTTCTATGTAGTTATACAGGGTGACTTTTTTTGATGATCAGTATGGGGATCTCGGAAACTAGCGGAGATAGAGTAATGGTTAAATTGGGAAAGATTTGCAGTTTTACTGGCCCAATTTAAGGACACTTTCGGATTTTTGTAAAAAATCATGGCTTACTAGATATTTTGAAAAATCAAAATTCTGTCGATTTAGTCAAATCCCTCTAGCTCCTTTGTTTTTGATTTTATAAAAAAAGTGTAAATAGCAAAATTGAAGGGAATTGTATACCGAATATAATTGTCATGTCCTCATTTGCGTGACAGCTCTCGTTTTCGAGATATGACACAAACTTATCTTTTTTTGAATGGAAACGATAGTTGGCTATGACCCCGAAAAATCGGACATTTTTAGAGCTTTTCAACGATATAATACTTGATATAGTTATTCATAAAAATAACGGAGTTATGGATGCTTTTCTCTCTTATTTTCACTTTTAACGTAGGTAGCCATGAAAAAGATTGTTTTTTACTTTGACATTTCCTCATTTGAGAGAAATTCCATTAGTAGTGCTGAACTGACAGTCGATATTGATAAGTTTTCATGATAAAATGGAATATTCTAACAAAGAAAAACTGAATATGGTGGAATGTTATATCATATGCCATAAAAATTCAGTTCGTGCAGCTGAGGAATACTTTCATAGATATTTTAATCGTCGTCAACCTGCTCTATGTACATTTAAGAGGCTTTACGATAGTTTACGCAGATATGGATCTTTTACTAAACCACCAAAGGAACATAATCAAATTAACGAACCAGCACAAATAAATGTTTTGGCAATGGTAAATCAAAATCCATCTACATCAACTCGTGAGATTGCGGCAGAAGCTGCCACATCACAACGAATTGTAGTTAAGGCACTGAAAGCGCACAAGTTAAACCCGTACAAACACACTTTCCACTAAAGGTGTTATGGTCAGATGAAACTAGATCTACTAACTGCGGTATGTTCAAGAGACACAATGAGCATATCTGGGCTAAAGAAAACCCTTTCCATGTAGAACAAAGACGACCCGAGATAAAATTTGGTTTTAATGTTTGGTGTGTTATCATAGGGTCTACTATTCTGGGGCGTTTTATCTATGACGAATCACTTACTGTGGAGCGTTACTTGCATTTCTTGCATTACACTTTTCAAGGCATGTTGCATAATTTGAATTTGAGAACTCGTTTAGAAATTGAGTGGTTCCAATATGATGGAGCACCTGCTCATAACTCGTTATTAGTAAGGCAACACTTAGATAATATCTATCCAAACCCTTGGATAGGAAGAAATGGCCCACGCGAATGGCCACCCCTTTGGCAGTTATAGACTTCTATTTATGGGGTGCGCTAAAAAACAAAGTATGAGACAGTTGGTGACCTAAGGGAGGCGGTATTACAAGCAATTGAAGAAATTGATAGGCGATCTGTGAGGAAAGCGGTAATGTCAATCTTAAAAAGATGCAATTTTTGTCTAAATAATAATTGTAACCATTATTATGTATTTAAATTTTTAAGTTTTTAGTAAGTACCTACTTATTTAGTTTTTTTGTTATATCTGATATACCTAATAAAAAAATCGTTCAATGTTTTTTGGAATAGTTATCAATAAATCAATCTATTTCAGGGCTAACTACGTTAAAAGTGAAAATAAGAGAGAAACGCATCCATAACTCCGTTATTTTTATGAAATAACTATATCAAGTATTATATAGTTGAAAAGCTCTAAAAATGTCCGATTTTTTGAGGTCATAGCCAACTATGGTTTCCATTCAAAAAAGATAAGTTTGTGTCATATCTCGAAAACGAGAGCTGTCACGCAAACGAGGACATGACAATCATATTCGATATACCCCTTCAATTTTGATATTTACACTTTTTTTATAAAATCAAAAACAAAGGAGCTAAAGGGATTTGACTAAATCGACAGAATTTCGTTTTTTCAAAATATCTAGTAAGTCATGACTTTTTACAAAAATCCGAAAGTGTCATCAAATTGAGCCAGTAAAACTGCAAATCTTTTCCAATTTAACCATTTCTCTATATCCGCTAGTTTCCGAGATCCCCATACTGATCATCAAAAAAACTCACCTCTGTATAAACACCCGTCTATGTGAGCACAAACGTTGTTTGAAAACGGGCCTTCTTTCAAACACTGCTGTAGCTGAACATCACGGAATGGGTCACCAAATCCTCTTCGACAGCTCCTCTATAGCGGCCCAATCTCCCGATTATTTCCCCATAAAATTCCGTAAGGCCGTTGAAATCTCTAAAAAATCCCAAAAATCTTAACCGAGACTGCATCCACGTTTCAATACAAATATCATCACAACCATAAAACAAATGAAAATGATTCTATTAAATACCAACTAACCTTCTTTTACCTGAAATATCTGAGGGCTCTTAAAAAACAAAAATCCCAAACCTAGGTCGTCGGCTATATCCAATGTGTAGTAATTTACAATTTAAGCTTCAGTGTGAGAAGTGAAGTTTCAAAGTGCGTTGTGAGAAAAAGACTAAACGAATGTAGTCGCCGCAAGGTAGGAAATTGAGAAATTACGTTATTTCTAACTATAATTTCAATATGAAGCCTGACATATGAAGGTTAAAGATTGCTATTCCATTATAGAATAAGAGTAAATTCAATAAACGTATTTTTTGTAAAAATGAAAATTACTGTTTGTTACGCTGAACCCAAGTACATAAATTTGCTACCTACACCACTGGACGGCTAAAGGGTAGACTGTAAATGTAACTAACCTGTATTGACACAAGTCACAAATATTTGACCTGATTTTCAAAGGTTTTAATCTAATTAAACAAATCCAACGTGAATATTTTGTCTCAGCAAAATTAGTTTAAAGGAACTAACACACACAATTCGTAACGTAAATATATATACTCTGAATGAAATCCCAGTTATAAATAGACTAGCAAATCTTGTCCAAACAAACGGTATCCGTTTTATTGTCCATTATTCTTCAAAATGCCAACAGTGCCCCATCGTTAAGGTGAATGAACTGTTCAGCAAGCCGATATCTTCAACACAACTATACCTTCGATCGATTATTCCTGCCTCGACATTTATTATTGACGATAAATCGGAAATCGATCAATTTTAAAATCCTGTACAATATAATCCATCCGTGTTCGTTAAACAAATACACATCGGAGACAAAGACTGGTGTGGGAAGTATAGCCTACTATATCGTACTCTCAACTAGGTAGAAGCCATTTCAATCATTTAGAACTAAGCCGTTAAATAAAACACCGTGCATTTCTGAGTTTGAAAGGTCAGTTATATAACCTACTCGATGGTAAACTAGTTGCGGGGCATTTTTACCGAAGACTCGAATTGTTCGGAGATAAAATTAACTTTCTAAATTATAATGCTTTTAACAGAGACAGTGTTCGGTGCTTGTGAACACTATCAACGCAGTTCGTGTTCGTAAATAATGTGATAACATTTTAAACTCTTTGTCGTATTTATTTTGTGTAGTGTTGTGGTCCCGTTGTGATAGACTTTGCGTCGTTGTCTTTGTGTTTCTACTTTCTACTTCGTCCAGAAAAAAAACTGTCAAAGTTGTTGACTTTTCAATGATGTGTTTTTTGAGAAATTAGTGCGCGGGAAATTCAAACATTTCCGAAAACGCAGATACCGTCCTGGACGATTGCTTAATGCTACTTAATTAATAACAATTTACGTTGTTGATACCTACTTAATAAGTTTACATGTAAACATGCAGGTGAGTTGTAACTTTTCAAACAAACCAGCAGTGCGTTACAAGCCATATGTTTGTATTGCATCTTAGTAGTGAAATTTTTTAATTGTTGTGCCTTTTTTTCTTGCCGTTTTCAGAAGCTACCAATGCAGAACAAATCCAGGGGATGTTGTACGAAATGTATATTCGGGACCATTCTGTACATGTAAGTTTTTAATGTTTATCATTATTGGTTTTATTGAGGATGTTGCAAACGTTGTTAATTTGGTACAAAGGTTCCTAGGTCCTTGATGGAATCCATATATTATAATTATCGGTAGTGTTTTGATGACTTGCGAAGTAATAAGGAAATCCGTATTACTTTCAATAATGGTATTTATATTGCACGCTCATTCATTTGTTTCCAATTTAAATGTTAACTGGGCAATATTGTGAAATATACTCACTGAAAAAGAAATCACGACAGTCAGAATGATACGTTTAAATTTTAGTATTGTTTTGGTAAAACAAAGATGCTATAGAAGAAGATTTGGATAAATAATTTGGTCAAGTGCGAGTTGGACTCGCATATTAAGGGTTCCGTACCACTTTCAAGATTCTAATATTCCAGTTTCAGACAAGCAGGGAATTTTCTTATTATTTACCCTAATATCTTTTAAAGGAAGCGTTATAAATTTATAAAAAATATACACTTTCATTTTCCACACATTTTAATTTTATCTGCTTCAAGATTCACTTGATTTTTATAAAAATACCTACATATGAATTTAATTTTGTAATTTGACACACAAAAATTAACATTAGAGTTTTATTTTAGTAATAAGCTTTCAGAGAAGCCTTTTATAATCTATTGTCCGAATTTTGAGGCTCTGTAGATTAAGAGCAAAATAGATAAATTATTAAAGCTGGTATTCAAATTATTTAAAAATACAATTAAAATATATTTTTCAAAATTTAAATAGTCTAGTTTCTAAAGTGGGAATTAAGTCAATGTTTAATATTTTTGTTAATATCTTTTAAATAAATGATTTAAAAATATGATAATTTTGCAATTCACATAATGAGCTTTTTATCTAATATATTACGACGGGCGGCCTTTTATATTAAGATTATTAATATAAGATGTATACACTTTTGCATGCGTTTGAACCAATTGTCGAAGCACTTTTTCCACTCTGATTGAGGTATCTCCAAAACATGCAACCGCTTCTTCAGGTGTCGAAAAACGTTGACCTCTCAGTTTGTTTTTTACGTACGGGAATAAAAAGAAGTCATTTGGTGACAAGTCAGGACTATACGGCGGATGACTCATCAAATCGATGTTTTGGGTGGTCAAAAATGCAGTTGTTTGAGCCGATGTGTGAAAGCTCGCATTGTCGTGGTGAAGAGTAATCCGTCTTTGGCTGTTGGTTTTCCTCAATTCTTGGAAGACAACTGGCAAACAAATGGTTGTGTACCACTCAGTATTGACTATTCTGCGTTGTTCTAGTGGTACGGTTGCGACATGTCCAGTTTTTCAGAAAAAAACAGGTGATCATTTGCTTGGAAGTGCTTCGTGCGCGAACAACTTTTGTTGGATTCGGCTCATCTTGAAACACTCATACAGTCGACTGCGGTGTACTTTCGAGCTCATACTCGTAAATCCACGATTCATCACCTGTCACTATGTCATAAACGTGTTTTGAAGCACCGCGATCGTATTTTTTGAGCTTTTCTTTCGACCAATCGACAGGAGCCTTTTTTTGAACGATTGACAAATTGTGTGGGATCCAACGCGAACAAATTTTTTGACATTCAAATGTTTATGCAATATTGAATGTATGCTGGTCCCACTAATGTGAATCTGCAAATGCCGAAAGAAAGAAAGCTTACCACATAGTTCAGTTACTGGAGGTTTTTAAGTGATATAACACTTAACAACCGTTAAATATTGTATATTGAAATGCCCTTAAATTTGCACGTTTCACTGGTAGATTGAATCCTAATAATTTTCAACGTTGGTGGTCGTCTTCTCGGACGACGGGCGTATAGGGACGTGTTTGTGTGTGTTAAAAAATGGTTCTCCCCATACATTTTTTATCTAAGTGGAAGGTTGTAAAGTATCCCCGAATTATACCTGGCATCTTGCGGACGAGGGACGTGTGTACCAGCAGCATTAGCATTAGCAGCATAATATAATAACATTGTATGTATACAATATTATGTACAAAGATCTATTCTGTTGAATCCTTCCGAGAATTCAACACATACCTACTCTTGTAGACAAGACCCTTCGGTCTTCAGTTTGTTTTAAAATGTTTTGTCATCATTCATTTCGTCAATTTGTTTCCGTTTGAACATGGCATAGTATTGTCGAAACTGGTCACGGTTTTTCATGTTTATTTGTTAAATAAACACAAAAAAATTAGTGATATAAAACAAAGTAATTCGTTTTTCTACAAACATAATGATATTATATCACAAAGTAATGACTTCCACATACAACTATTTAAAAAATACTTTATTTTTCAAATGCTGTACTTTTTTTTCCTAAAATAGCTTTAAAAAAATTGACATTAATGTTTTTTTTATATTATTAAGAAATAATCAGTATTACTTATTATTTTTTTGGTGTAATGTAATGTGAAATAAAACTATTTTCTTTTTAGGGTTCCGTATATATAATATACATACATATCGTAAATGAAGAAATTTTGATTTTAGGGGTACTTTTGGGTGGTAAAACTAAAAAAATCGACCGTTCCCTCCTCTGATCTCCGAAACTACTGAGACTAAAATTTTGAAAAAAATAGGAAATACAGATCGTTGCGCGAACTTTACAGGAAAAATAAGAAGAAACCATTAATATTAATTTTGGGGGGCAAATTATAGAATTAAATGAAAATTTAAAAACTTTTTTTTTTCAAATGTATCATGTAATATATCAAATGAAAGGTCACATTCTGAGGAACACAAATATATTTTTTTCAAATTAAAAAAAATAATTAAAAAGATACACCAAAATTTACCCATCCCCCCCCTTATCACCGAAACTATACAACGCAAAGTTTTGAAAAAAATTAGAGGTATAGAATCTGACCTGAAGTTTACTGGAAAAAGAAGGAGAAACCCGTAATATTCATTTTGGGGGGCAAATTATATAAAAAAAAATTATAACTGTTTCCAACGGATCAAGTAATATATCAAATCAAAGGGCTCATTATGACGAATACTAATATATATATATATATATATATATATATATATATATATATATATATATAATAAATATTTTAAAATATATTAAAAAAAATATATTTAGAAAATTACCCATTTTCCCCCCTTTATTCCTCAAACTATAAGACCTAAATTTTATTGTTTACAAAAAAAAACGAAGAAATCTCTAATATTAATATTGGGGGGCAAATTATAGAATTAAACGGAAAATAAAAAAATATTTTTGAACGCATCATGCAATACATCAAATGAAAGGGTTTATTATGAGGAATACAAATACAGATTTTTCATATTTTTAAAATTAATTGTTTACAAGATATTAACATAAAGATATAAACAATTCTCATTTCTCGCTTTATTTCCGAAACCATAATACCTAAAATTTTGAAAATAATTACGGGTACTGGTGCTCACTTGAAATTGATAAGAAAAATTATTAGAAAACCCCCATAATAATTTTAGGGACAAATTATACAATTAAGTGAAAAATAGAAATTCAATTTTCAAACGCATCATATCAAATAAAAGGCTCATTATGTGAATTACAAATATATCATATTTTTAAATCATTTGTTTAGAAGGTATTAACAAAAATATTAAACATCGACTTAATTCCCACTTTAGAAACTATACTATTTAAATTTTGAAATATATATTTTATTTGTATTTTTAAATAATTTGAATAATAGATTTAATAATTTATAATTTAAAACTTGACCTATTTTGAACTATATCTTCCAATTTACAGAGCCTCAAAATTCAGACAGTAGATTATAAAAGCTTTCCTTGAAAGTTTATTAGTAAAATAAAACCCTAATGTTAATTTTTGGGGGCCAAATTAGAAAATTAAATACATATATATTCTTATAAAAATCAAGCGATTCCTGAATCAGATAAAATAAAAAGTCTATGTGTGGAAAATCAAAGTGTATATTTTTTATAAATTTAAAACGCTTCCTTTAAAAGATATAAGGGTAAATATAAGAAAATGCACTCATTCCCTGCTTGTCTGAAACTGGAATATTAGAATCTTGAAGGTGGTACGTAACCCTTAGTATGCGAGTCCAACTCGCACTTAACCAAATTATTGTAATGTTAATTGTTTTAAATCTGAAAACATTTAATATTTCCTAAACAGTTGAAGATAGGTGTAGGATAATGTACATGAATTATGTCTAGAATTTTCTCTGTTGAGAAGCTTTCTCTTCAATAAACTTACATTAAAATTTTGACACACCAATTGGTAGTTACCCTGTAGAACCGATCATAATTTTTCCACTTATTCACATAGGGGTATGATAGATTAATACAATTTAAAGATGTTGACAAGATTATTGTATAAACTGCAGAAATCTGTAAACCACCAGATACCAATCTTTATTGCGCTTTCGTGTTTGCAAAATTCAGGCGTTATCTAACAATCGCATATATATAACCATTAATTTTTCGTGCCAATCACTACCAATAACACCTGTTTTTCGGCTAATTGATGTTATCTCACTCGAATAAAATACAACATTTTCATATAACGAGGCTCACGTATTCTTCCTATTTGTTATAAATTATATACGACTTATTATGTACCGATTTAATTTAATCTAGTGAAAGTCTCGAACTCGTTATATTATCTGCAAATAACTTGAGAGTGATGCAACTATCTGTCTACCTTGTGCATATACGTATACGGGAAAGTTTTTTTTCCATTTGCATGCATATCGAATATGAAATAATCAAAGCGAATGGAAAATAATTTGTGCTTGCTAACTTGTGTTACTTCCCGATAAATCCATTATAACTCATTGGCGTAGAAGTTATCTTACTATTTGAGACTGTTATTAAATAACAGCAAATTGTTTTGCTTGCTTGCATTTTACGGCGATGTAGTTTGATTTTTATCTCTGTTAATTTTCGTTTACGTTGCTTAGTACCTTTAGACCCAAAAATAACAACAGAATGTTAAGAAATTTTCGTCACTGACTCACTGATGATCATCAAAATTCATAGGGTACTTCCTAAAGTCCTAGAAAGCTGAAATTTGGTATATGAGCTAGTATTAGTACATAAACAACATCACAATTCTTAAACTTAGAACTTTCACCCCCTAACCCCTTAAACTAGGGGATGGAAATTTGTATGAAACTTAAGGAAATTTTGATGCTAGAGGTCTGAAAATTGATATAGTGACTTCATGTTATAGATAATAATAAAACGCATATTTCACCAGTTTTAGTAAATCACCCCACTCTTTAAATTACATAATGGAATTAGGCCTGCAAAACGCCTAATGTGTCCCCAGTCCCCGCTGTTATTGTTGACGAAGCAAGCGAGCTGACCAACACACGTAAGGGTAAAGGTCGTTCCAGGTGTACGTTTCGATTCGATTTTTGATGCGATTTGAATGAGTTGAAGTGTTCTATCACATTACTAGATGTTGTTATGTATTTACGTTTGCGTGAACTTACCTGTGTGTACGAGGGCTGCCTTTTATATTTCGGGATTAGAGAACAAAAACAAATATTAATCATCGAAAATCGCTTTATTGTTTTTCAAAATATTCCCCATGAAGATCTATACACTTATGCATACGTTTGAACCAATTGTCGAAGCACTTTTTCCATTCTGATTGAGGTATCTACAAAACATGCATTCTGAACGCAGCAACCGCTTCTTCAGGTGTCGAAAAACGTTGCCCTCTCAGTTTGTTTTTTACGCACGGGAATAAAAAGAAGTCATTTGGTGACAAGTCAGGACTATACGGCGGATGACTCATCAAATCGATATTTTGAGTGGTCAAAAAATGCAGTTGTTTGACCTGATGTGTGCGAGCTCGCATTGTCGTGGTGAAGAGTGATCCGTCTTCAGCGGTTGGTTTTCCTCATTTCTTGGAAGACAAATGGCAAACAAATGGTTGTGTACCACTCAGAATTGACTGTTCTGCATTGTTCTAGTAGTACGGTTGCGACAATTCCAGTTTTTTCGAAAAAATAGGCGATCATTTGCTTGGAAGTGCTTCGTGCGCGAACAACTTTTGTTGGATTCGGCTCATCATGAAACATCCATACAGTCGACTGCTGTTTACTTTCGGGCTCATACGCGTAAATCCACGATTCATCACCTGTCACTATGTCATAAACATGTTTTGAAGCACCGCGATCGTATTTTTTGAGCTTTTCTTTCGACCAATCGACACGAGCCTTTTTTGAACGATTAACAAATTGTGTGGGATCCAACGCGAACAAATTTTTCTGATATTCAAATGTTTATGCAATATTGAATGTATGCTGGTCCCATTAATGTGTAAGGTTGACTCAATCTCACGATAGGTCACATGACGATCTTGCAATATCAGTTCGCGCACAGCATCAATGGTTTCCGGAACAACTGTTTTTGGACTACCTTCACGAAATTCGTCTTGGAGTGAACTACGACCTAGATTGATGGAGTTTCATCGCCAAAAATTAAATTAAGCTCATCCATGCGTTCTTGCTGACTTAATCCACGTCGAAAGTTGTAAAAAATAATTGCATGAAAATGTTCACGATTTAATTCCATTTTTTGACCGAGATGAATCCTTTAAGTTATGTAAACAACACATAGCGCTAGTATGTCAAAACGTTCTGAGTATGTATAACCTCAAAAATGTCAACTTTAAGATAGAGCTGTCAGTTGTCAAATTGCAACACTAGGGTTGTCCAATCCCAAAATATTAAAGGCAGCCCTCGTAGAATGCTTATTTAATGTGATAATTTCTTGTCGATAATGATCATTATCCTACCCCTTCAAACCAGCGCAGTATCTAAAAATGCTTATCTTTGATAGCGAGCCAGTCGATTGTCTTGTTGAATGCAACATTTTCGGAATACTTTGGTGTAATTGTTATTGAAGTGTCTAGATCAGAAAATTTTGGCGAATTTTTGGAAATTACTACGCAAATTAGAAACTTGTTGATCTATTGGATTGCTTATATCTGCCAATCCTCTTCCTCCTTCATACCGTTGCAAAAATCTACGTCCGACAGCACTCGTTGGGTAGTGATTTTGAGCATTTGTTAGTAGAGCTAGGATTTTCTTCGTTATTGTTCAATGTCAGTCTTCCACCAATTAACTATACTGAAATAGTAACTGAGCACTGAACACGCATAGGTGTTAATAGCCTGAAACAGATTCCATTCTATCAAACTCTGTTGTTAGTTCCTTTTTCATGGTGGATTGATCAATAAGCTTCAACGATGTTGTTATTAATTTTCCTTTGTAAGAATGTGATCGACAATCCTTTTGCGTGTTTTGTCCGTGAAGGTGAAGTTTTATACATCAATTTTCTTCTGCTAACTACATTGAAAAATTAATTACGTGATTGTATTTTGGGCAAAGAGGAATTTTTTTTGACAGTATTGGTATTGTTACGCTCTATGTATAAAGATTTTTGGACAAATCCTTTTTAAAATATAAACTTAGAAGAAAAAAAAACATTTTACCCCAATGCTATATGCAGATTAGTTTTGCAAATAATGGTTTCGTTTATACTAATAAACAAATATTAATTCAAATTTCTAGAATAATTAATGTGTTATGACTAAACCATGGAATTGGCACGGTATATGAAACAATTATGATAATAAATTATTCAAATAATTAAATTGACCCTGAACTGTAATGCACACGAATTTTAATGATTCATTCAAATTGTGTTATTTATTGTTTTTTTTTTAGTTTAGTTATGTATGATAGTAAATTGATTTGAAGAATTCCAAAAATAGTCGAAAAATAACCAGTGCGTAATTCCCACAACGTCCATTTTGGGATTTTTCATTTGCTTCTTGACGTGGTTTGCACTCGAAATATTTTCCTGGTTTAACTTTCATTTGTTTGGTTTTCTAGCAATATGGTCGGCTCAAATGCAGTTCTAGAGTACCCACTCTCTCTACAGCCTCCCATGAAATCGATTCGTCGTCTTGGTTCTTCGTTTGTTGGCTCAGCATCTTTCGTTTCAGATAGATAAGCATTTCTTTCTAACAAACTCGTCTAAGTGTACTTGGCCAAGGTATATTATAGGATGTGTAAATAATTGTAATAAATCTAGTTACGTAATACTTAAAAGGCCCCTGTTCAGCTTATTCTATATGTATGTGGTCGCATACTACCAGGTTGGTTTCAAAATGCGTTTTGGTTAATAAATCTTCAGTCGAACACTCTCTGACGCCTGATCATACTTTTTGCATTATCGAGATGGTTCGATATGAAAACTATATCATCTGCGAATTTTAAATGGTTTGTCAACAATCCATACAACATTCTGCTATGGCTTGTTGATTTCTATATTGATCTTTAGTATCGAAAACTTTTTGTCGTCCCATAGCTTGTTGATGGTTGATCTTATATCCTTATGTTTGTTAATATCTTTTAAACAAATGATTTAAAAATATGATATATTTGTAATTCACATAATGAGCCTTTTATCTAATATATTACTAGATGCGTTTGAAATTTGAATTTTTGTTTTCCATTTAATTGTATAATTTGTCCCTAAAATTACTATGGGGGTTTTCTATTAATTTATTTTCCGTTTAATTCTATTATTTGGGGGCCAAATAATAGAATTAGGGATTTTTTCATATTTTTCCTATAAAAAAAATTGGGTCTTATAGTTTGGGGAATACCGGGGGGAATGGGTAATTTTTTTAAAATATATTTTAAAATATTCATTTAAAAAAAAATTAAAAAAATATTTGTATTGGTCATAATGAGCCCTGTGATTTGATATATTACATGACCGTTAGAAACAATTATAATTTTTTATTTTCCATTTAATTCTATAATTTGCCCCACAAAATGAATATTAGGGGTTTCTCCTTATTTTTTCCAGTAAAGTTCAGGTAAGGGGCTTTACCTCAATTTTTTTCAAAATTTTCCAGCGTATGGTTTCGGAGATAGGGGAGGGGGATGGGTAATTTTTTTATATTTTTGTTAATATCTTTTAATTAATTTATTTTAAAAATATGAAAAAAATATATTTGTTTTCGTCATAATGAGCCCTTTCATTTGCTATATAACATGATGGGTTAGAAACAATTTTAATTTTATATTTTCCATTTAATTCTGTAATTTGCCCCCCAAAATTAAAAGTAGAGGTTTCTCCTTATTTTTCCAGTAAACTTCAGGTCAGGACCTATACCTCTAATTTTTCTTTAAACTTTACGTTTTAAAGTTTTGGAGATAAGGGGGGGGTGGGTAAATTTTGGTATATTTTCGTTAATATCTTTTTAAATATTTTTTTTAATATGAAAAAAATATATTTGTGTTCCTCAGAATGAGACCTTTCATTTGATATATTACATGATGCGTTTGAATTTGCTGTGATGTGACAGAGGCCGAAATCCTGAGTGATATTATTAAGGTATCCGTATATTGTAAATACGGAACCCTAAAAATGTATAAAATGCATTATAAACATACTATCTTTGCAAAATACTTGTTACTTGTTTGTATACCTAGCTTAAACTTTTATTTTTTTTTCAGAGCTATCGTACTTCTTCTTCTATTTATAGTGGTTTTCGTTATCGTCCCAGTGGTGTTCAAATATAGCGTAGGAATTCAAAAAAATATAATTTTCCCTTCATGTAAGTAAAACATTTAATTTTACTAATTTTAGTTGAATGTTACTGTTTTATCATAGTATGTCAATACTAGCAACCAGTAATACGAATATCAGTAATGTAGGTTGCATATGGTGGTGAATAAAAAACTACATACTGAGTAATGAATACAAGATTTAAACTTCCAAAATTCACTTAAAAAATGGTTAAATAAACATATGCAGTAAGGATATTCGAGTTATAGCGTCGGATTCAAAAAATGTTAGAAGCAGTTGAATATACAGGATGATTTACATTTAATTTATTATTATATTCATTATAGTTATACAGGGGGGTTAATAAAAATTTATATAGTGTGGAACATAACTAGTTGCTTATACTTGGCATATTGGGCGAAGTAAAGGTATAGGTATGTACGGTGATTTAAACAATAGAAAAAATCAATAGGGAGGAGAGGATTAATACTTATACAGGGCGATTGCAACATCGTGTAGAGTTAAATTACAGTTGAACAGGGTGATTCAGAAAATGATAGACAAATAATTCATATTGAGAGCTAAGAATACGCTAAAATAATCAAGAGAATTGTACCTTAAATCTTAATATATAAAAAATCCGCGTCACTGTGTATGTTCCGAATGAACTCAAAAACGAGTCAACCGATATTCATGAAAGTTGGCATGTATATGTAATTTGGTCCAACTTAGATGATAGGATAGTTATTATTTAAATTAATGGTGTGAATAATTAATAATAAACTGATCATCAACGTTGGTTGTTGTTATTAATCGTACGTTCCATAAGTCCGGAACAGATGGCGCCTTCAGCGAATTTCTTTACAGAGAACTTTGCACTTGGCACCTCATAGATGGCGCCACACTTGATGTGATATTTTCTTAGACTACACACTATAGATGTCTTATTTTGCGTTAAATTTTGTGTTTTGTTTTTTAGCAGACCCGACCAGCAACGCGTGGTCGGGTCTGCTAGTAAGATATAAATTATTTTGAATTTCGTTTCAAATCCTAAGGACCTCCTATTGCTGATGTTTACCATAAATATATACATTTATACTTGTTAAAACAAATATAACTGCTTTTTCGACCTTTTGGAACTAATTTAGATCATTTGGTTTTTCAATAATGCCACAATTTCTTTTATTCTAGGGATAATTTCTCCGAAAAATTACTCAGACATAGACTCCTTCAGAATACGAGGTGTAAAAAATTTCTACCTCAACTTAGACGAAGAGAACAACGTGACTCTTGGTATGTGGCAGATTTTACCTGAAGAAATGCTCAGCGAAGTTATCGAAAATCACGAGTACAATTTCGACGGAGCTTTAACGAATGGCAACTACAACGTTTTGCTCTACATGCACGGTAACGGGGCCGACAGGTCAGCAGCTTTGGAACTGTATGATATTCTACGAAGATATTTTTATATATTTGCAGTCGATTATAGAGGTCAGTAACTAAATACCATATGAATTTTGTTTGGTTTTTAAAACAAAATGCTTTTTTTAGGTTATGCTGACTCGTCTTATGTTGAAATGACTGAAACTGGCATAGTAAACGATATGGTTGAGGTTTATAAATGGCTCAAGAACCAAAGCAATTCAGAAGTTTATGTGTGGGGTCATTCTTTGGGAACCGGTGTGGGCACTCATTTGCTTGCTAATTTGAAAAAAGAAAATATCACGGCCAAAGGGTTGGTCTTGGAGACACCTTTTACGTCTGTCACGGATGTCATGATGCTTCACCCTATAATTAAGGTAAGTCGTCTGTTTACGCAAGTTTTCTTTTGTTAATAAACCGTAGTTATTCTTGATTTATATTTTTCTTGGATTATATTTTTACTCAGTAGGTATAGTAGATGTATAGTATATATAAAGTATAATAGATGTATAGTAGATAGAAATACTTTTTTTTTTGTTTACGAAAGTACCATTTTAAAATTTGACCAGATTCCTTTCCACATTTTCGGTAGTTTTACCCAGAGAAGTTGGTATTTCGAAGTGCAAAAAATTCTAGAGGTATTTGATTGGTTTAAATATACATAAAAACTGTTGTTAACATATTTTTATTTCTTAATGCTCAGCAACAGAATGAAAAGTTTATTTTATATGTATTTTTCTGTCAAATCTGATTTTTTTTACGTGAAATTTACAATCCTCCCATTTTTCGACAAATTAATTTTTCTACCATCTGGATAGATCATATTAATTATGAAATCTTTCAGTATAATTCTTCTTACAATATTATTATTTTTTGGTATTGTATGTTAATTCAATTTGAAATCCTGCATTTCGGTGTTTTGAATCAGATAAAATTTAGTGGTGGGGTGAAATCGCTTCCCCTAATTTTTATGACTGCATTCAAACTGACATTCCTTTTAAAATGTTTTTCACATTGAAATATATGAGTCGTTTTTGAAAAATATGATTTTATTTTACGTGAAATTTACAATGATGCTAATCTTTCAGTATAATTCTTCCTAGATTATCATTTTTTGGCATTTTATGTTAATTCAGTTTGAAATCCTGCATTCCCGGTGTTTCGTACCAGATAAAATTTAGTGGTGGGCTGAAATCGCTTATCCTAATTTTTACGACTGCATTCAAACTGACATTCGTTTTAAAATGGTTTTCACATTGAAATATATGTAAGTCGTTTTTGAAAAATCTAATTTTATTTTACGTGAAATTTACAATGATGCTAATCTTTCAGTATAATTCTTCATAGATTACTATTTTTTGGCATTTTATGTTAATTCAGTTTGAAATCCTGCATTTTCGGTGTTACCAGATAAAATTTATTGGTGGGGTGAAATCTAGATTTTTATGTACACATTATTTTCAATTATATGATTGTATTAAAGAAACTTCAAATAAAATAATACTCGAAGTGACATTTGCCAGAAAATCTTCAATGCCATAAAGTCATGACTCTCTTCAGGTATTTACCTTATAAAATTGGAACGTTTTACCAAGTTTCAGAGGTCTAACGTGTTTTGAATAATAGAAAGCAAAAAAACTCAGGAGAAGTGACAAAATTCCAAATTCGTGGTATATTAAATTAACTATGACCAGAGGCGTATTAACAGGAGGAAGGAGAGGTCAGTTCCCCCTAAAAATGTTAACGATAAATTATCCCCCAATGAAAATGCTATTCTATTTTTTCTTGTCCCTCAGTCAAATGCTCAAGATGCGGCCCTTGACTATGACAATTGTTAAAAAATTGGGTAGAGCATTTAGAAATTTTTCCACTAGAATAAGGGATCATAAAATAAATAAGCTATGTAAGCCGGTCACCATATTTGGTACATGTGTCTAAAGACGAAGAGATAGTTGTGTTCAATCATGCGCGAATCTGACCATCCTATTTGTGGGTACATTCAATAACAAGTTTCAACAATAACAAAGTTTATTCAATTCAACAATCACAATTTTCTCCATACAACATTGTTTTTGACGAAGTTCTGCAATAGTTCTCGTTTCCAGTAATGTTCAAAATCTTCAATGGCCGATTGATGCCATTTCTACTTTTGTATTCTAAGAAAATTCTACTTACACAAGCTTTACGAATTTTCATTTCCAGCAATTGTCCTACATTTACGATGCTTTTTGAACAATGCTCTGTGAACTAAACGAGCTTTTATTCAAATTAAACTAGCAACGTTCCCAAAAATCTGTTCCACTTCAGTAAACTAATACGATCATTCACTACAAGTTTACTACGAGTACAAACTAATATTGTTTATTTCAACGGTCTACATTCCCAGAATGCTTTCGTTTTAGATACGCAATCTACTTCACAACACCATAATTCGCACACACTCTAATACTACTATATTACTATTACTTGTATAACACTACTACTTTGGGTTTAAAAACATTGCTGCCAACTGACTAATAGTTTTGATGTTAATGCCAGGTTATGCTGTTGACTAAACCAACCGTTAGAGTGCGTCACTACGCATCTCTTTTTAGATACTCGAAGTTATTTAGCACTTTCAAAAGAAAACTTTGTTTTCGAACAATGTCTTTTGTGTGGTTACCTACTTATTTCCTAACCCTGGGTAGTAGTATTTTTGATTTACGCCCATTCTTTATATTTTAGGGGATATTTATAGGTTTCTATTTAATTTCAGATGTATTCGTACTTACCTTGGTTTAGAGTTACAATGATCGATCCGATAATAGAAAACGACTTCAATTTCGATTCTAAGAAATACATTTTGGATGTCGATTGTCCTGTTATGATGTTACATGCTAAAGATGACAATATTGTACCATTCAGGCTTGCAACAGAGGTAAGTTTCATATAAAAATTGTAGAAGCAAGAATTAACATTCCTTATAAATAGTGTTACCAATGCCGTTAATGTTTAATTACAAATTTTACATTCACTATAAACGTATTTATTTGATGCCAATAATTGACAATAATTAAAACATTATCAAGAACGATGACTGCACTGATGTTCTCTACGTTGTCATCCACTAAACTTCATCCTCTTCCATAAGGCAATGGTGTTTATTCGTAAAATATGGTACGTACCAAATAAAATCTATTGAGATAAAAGAAGAAAAAAACCCTGACACGTTTTCGCATTATTAAATTAAGGTCGACATGTGGCGGAGGGTTTTTATCTTCTCTTGATTTTTACTTGGTATGTTCCGTACGTGCACACTGTATATCATCACCAGATCGAGATTTTTCGCTAGTGCTTCTAATACGCCAGCTTGTGTGGTTTCTAATTCTGTAAAGAATTCGAAAGCTTGTTTTTGTCATCAATCGAATTATTCGGGGATCTCGTTTTTATCAGCATTGTTTATTTTATTTGCTTTTGTTTATTCGAATGTTTAGTTTTTGTTTAGAACGATTAATTTCGCGAGGGTTTTTAATTTTTTACGACATAAAATGAATATCCTTTTACATTTTCAGCTTTACAGTGTAGCAGTAAATAACAGAGAAACAAAACAAGGAAATATCACCTATCATTTATTTGAGGCTTTGGGATACGACCACATGCATATCTATAAAGCACCCGAACTTCCTGAATACGTGAAGTATGTATTCTTCGTGATATCTTATCGACCACACAAAATTATAAACATATGGTTCTGAAAGAAATTAACATGATCTAATAATTTTTCCTTTTTCTTTTTCAGAGAATTTATTGAAGAATGTGACGAATTCGAGAAGAAAAAGAGACTGTGATTTTTTTACATATCAAAATTTTTGTACAATTCAATTTTACGTTAGGCTTTAAAAGAAATACATTATTGTGTAAAAGTGTGATGTTTTCTTTAATTCCCAAGAGAATTACAGTTCAGTATTTAGAAGTACAAGATATCCAGTATCGTTATGTTTAAATTTTGGGGGGATAAGTATAATAAGTAGTAAACTTCATTCCAAGTCAATATTAATTTGGTTTGTAGTTATTGTCAAATATCAAAATTTAATTCCTTAAATAAATAAAAAATAATTTTATTTCAGCAAAATTAAAAAGAATATTTTTTTCCATTTTTTTATGTGCTCCATGAATAAAATTTCATGGGATTGTGATCTGATAATCTGACTGGCAATGAATCACAACCATAATTGAGGTTAACCCAATTTTGGACGTTAAATCTAGTTCATCCATAAGAAATTGAAAGTAATTGTCTGCATTTAGTCACGCACGAAGAACGACAGGTCCAAGGAACAAGTCATCAATTAGGGCAGCCTAAACACTTACATAAAGTTTTTCTTGTAAAACTAAGATAGTTGTGTTTTCTATTTATCACTTAATATTGAAGTCCCTTTTTGCCCTTTTTTAATTCCCCCCCCCCCACACACACACTGCCCCTCCCTCGGTACGCCCATGAGAGCATCTACACTATTCCAAAACAATATTAAATTTAAACATTTTCTTCTGAGAGTTGGATTTCTTTGCCAATGAGTATACGAGGGCTGCCTTTTATATTTCGGGATTAGAGAACAAAAACAAATATTAATCATCGAAAATCGCTTTATTATTTTCCAAAAAAAAATATTTGCATGCGTTTGAACCAATTGCCGAAGCACTTTTTCCACTCTGATTGAGGTATCTCCAAAACATGCATTCTGAACGCAACAACCGCATTTTCAGGTGTGGAAAAACGTTGACCTCTCAGTTTGTTTTTTACGTACGGGAATAAAAAGAAGTCATTTGGTGACAAGTCAGGACTATACGGCGGATGACTCATCAAATCGATCTTTTGAGTGGTCAAAAATGCAGTTGTTTGAGCCGATGTGTGACAGCTCGCTTTGTCGTGGTGAAGAGTGATCCGTCTTCGGCGGTTGGTTTTCCTCATTTCTTGGAAGACAACTGGCAAACAAATGGTTGTGTACCACTCATCATTGACTGTTCTGCGTTGTTCTAGTGGTACGGTTGCGACATGTCCAATTTTTCCGAAAAAACAGGCGATCATTTGCTTGGAAGTGCTTCGTGCGCGAACAACTTTTGTTGGATTTGGCTCATCTTGAAACACCCATACAGTCGACTGCTGTTTACATTCGGGCTCATACGCGTAAATCCACGATTCATCACCTGTCAATATGTCATAAACGTGTTTTGAAGCACCGCTATCGTATTTTTTGAGTTTTTCTTTCAACCAATCGACACGAGCCTTTTTTTGAACGATTGACAAATTGTGTGGGATCCAACGCGAACAATTTTTTTTTGACATTCAAATGTTTATGCAATATTGAATGTATGCTGGTCCCACTAATGTGTAAGGTTGACACAATCTCACGATAGGTCACACGACGATCTTGCAATATCAGTTCCCGCACAGCATCAATGGTTTCCGGAACAACAACTGTTTTTGGACGACCTTCACTAAATTCGTCTTGGAGTGAACTACGACCTCGATTGAATTCACCATACCATCGATAAACAGTGGTTCTTGATGGAGTTTCATCCCCAAAAATTAAATTAAGTTCATCCATGCACTCTTGCTGACTTAATCCACGTCGAAAGTTGTAAAAAATAATCGCACGAAAATGTTCATGATTTAATTCCATTTTTTGGCCAAGATGAATCCTTTAAGTTACTGTAAACAACACATAGCGCTCGTATGTCAAAACGTTCTGGGTACGTATAACCTCAAAAATGTCCAACTTTACGATAGAGCTGTCAATTGTCAGATTGCAACACTAGGGTTGTCCAATCCCAAAATATAAAAGGCAGCCCTCGTATATGTATTCCTCAACAAAAACAGACGTTCAGAAAACGATTCCTCCTTAAAGAAGTCTGAAAAAATGACATCTCTATGATCTTATATTTCTAAAATCTTCAAAAAAGTCAAAAAAAGTATGCCATCTGGAGCTCTTAGTTGAGACTTCTTCAAAATGAGATCCTTACGACTTAATTTCTTGACTAAGGCTTTAAAATGAATTCAAAATAAACTGTTTTTGACTTATATGTTGGTTGGACTATAACCCCATCCAGCATATTATCCCGATTTAATCCTATTGGGCTATTTCATGTTTCTAAACCTGAAGAAATGGGTTGACGGTAAGATAATTGGCTCGAATACTGAGCTCACTTAAACAAACACTTATTTTGAGGGTTTTGAGATAACCTGTTATTTGAAAGGAAAGAAAAACGGAAAACTGATGGAATAAATGTCTAGAGCTAAAATGAGGGTAGGTTGAAAAGTTATCTTTTATTTCAAACGTACTTAACTGACTTATCAAACTGCCTGTTTACGAATAATAAAATTATTCAAGTATTGTGGGATTGGGACTTTTCATTTCATGATATCCAGGACCCCCACATTCCGATATTCCAACTAATATAATTATATTTAATAGTTATAGAGTTATATATTTTTGAATAAAATTCTGATTATCTAATTCCTCTCGGGACTTTACAGGGCTCTAAACGTAAGAAGATAAGGACTACAATACCATATTTTTTTAAAAAGTTACTTTACAACATACAATGATTAGTTTTAATCCGAAAGTAGACAACCAGTAAAACATAAAACTGTCAGCAGGGCTGACGACTCATATATTTTAATTTAAAAAGAAATAAATGCAAATTATGGCAAATATAATTTAGTCCTGTTGAAATATCACATAGTTTAACATTTATAACTGAGAATACTGGTTGCAAAATTTTACGCCATTTTATAGAATTGAAATGTTCATAGTTTTAACAATTATATTTTGCAGAAGTAAAATTTCTATCTTGATAAAACGTTAATAGTTATTACCAGTGAGTGATATGTACACAATGGTTTATTATTTAACATCTATATAGGAATTCTAACTTTTAATAGATTATTTAAAAAAGTTTGCACGTCAAATACTGATTTTAGTTGTTTGCCTTGAGAAATCTGTAGTAGAATACATTTCCGAATATCATAGATTATACTGTATTACATTATTACTAATTGCAAATCACTATCGTCATAGGAAGGAAATTTACATTAATCATCATTTTTCTCCAAGTGATTTCATAATTTCTTAGAAGAAATTCAAATTAGGCGCTTTTGAAACTCTTATAGGTTGGGCCAATCGAATTCAGTTAATGCTTTGCGACGTTGTCAAATTTACACAAAATGTTGTTAACTTAATAAATCCAACTTTATTTCCTACTGAAATAGCATCTAAATTGTGCCAAATAATGTTTTACCAAAATGTGTAGAAACAAATTAGGAAAATTGTTAAACAGAGTGAAAGGAAATCAGTGGGTAATGGAACTATTTTTTGTAGATTTTCAATAGTATGTTATGAATAGTAGATATCGTCATATTGCATAGTAATTTCATATAAACACTATCTAGACTATTAAATGAGGTGAACCCCACTTAAGAAACCTTACCAAAATTCTAACCCAGGTCCAAATCAAAAACAAAATATTAATAAATAAAATCAAAACAGGAGTACGACTATGTGTGAAATATGGACAAGTTTTTAACGAAATCGTTCAAAAACTATTCAATGAATATTTTAGACTATTTCAAATTATTTCAATGTAATACATCTAAAATATTCATTTGTCCACGACAAAATATATTTTAAAATATATCATGAAGGAAGACAGAAATATGTCATGAATATTTTAGAGTATTTCAAACTGAACAAAAATATTTTAGATATTTTAAATATTTCACAGAATTATAACGAATTTTTCGTATGGTTACGGCAAAAAATATTTTGAATTATAACAGTATACAGGGTGAGTTTTTTTTTTGATAATCAGTATGGGGATTTCGGAAACTAGCGGAGATAGAGCAATGGTTAAATTGGGAAAGATTTGCAGTTTTACTAGCCCAATTTAATGACACTTTTGGATTTTTGTAAAAAGTCATGGCTTACTAGATATTTTGAAAAAACGAAATTCTGTCGATTTAGTCAAGCCCCTCTAGCTCCTTTGTTTTTGATTTTATAAAAAAGTGTAAATATCAAAATTGAAGGGAATTGTATCCCGAATATGATTGGCATGTCCTCGTTTGCGTGACAGCTCTCGGTTTCGAGATATGACACAAACTTATCTTTTTTTGAATGGAAACCATAGTTGGCTATGACTTCAAAAATTCGGACATTTTTAGAGCTTTTCAACGATATAACTCGATATAATTATTCATAAAAATAACTTATGGATGCTTCTCTCACTTTGACGCTTCCTCATTTGAGAGTAATTTTATAAGTAGTGCAGAACTGACAGTCGATATTGATAAGTTTTAGTGATAAAATGGAATATTCTAACGAAGATAAACTGAATATGGTGAAATGTTATATCATATGTCATAAAAATTCAGATCCCCATACTGATCATCAAAAAAACTCACTCTGTACCTATATGATTTTTTTTCTCAGGAACATGAATTCTCCAGAAACTTTTCAATGAAATATTTCAGAGTATTTCAAACTGAACAAAAATATTTTAGATATTTTAAAATATTTCAATATTTTTCGTATGTTTACGAAAAAAATTATTTTGAATTATAACAGTATATATTACAGAAATATTTCAAGAAATTTATAATTTTTTCTCCTGAACTGAAATGTATCTAAAATATTTGTATGTCCATTACAAAATTGTTTTGAAATACACCACCAAATATGCCAGTAACAATTTTGCCGAAAATTAATAAACATTATTTTTAAACACACAAAAACCGTTTTGACGAAAATAGAACATGCACTCATATATTTTGATTCTATAATTCCGTCATCATTTAAAGTGCTTCTATCTATGGTACTGAAATTCTTATTGGAATTTTTCTCACAGTTTTTAAACCAATCAGTTTTGTTACTGAGATACTACTACATACCACTAATATCGCATTTCTGCAAACGAACTAAAATTATGAATTTTTCTTATTGAAAATTCGAAGATATCTAAAAACTTGTTTCACCCAGGTAATAAAATCTTATCAGATGACGAAGTAACTGTCTTAACTCCCAAGATGCAGACTCTTCAAATAATATGCTATAGACTGTACCGTGTTAAACCAAACCCACTTATAATAATCTCATAAGAGTCTGGTAATCTACTTTATAATAACATACAGATTTCACTATCTTCATTTGTAACACCAATGTCTGATAATCGATAACATATATCATTAGAATAATCATTTATATGTACAGGGTGGGTTTTTTTATGATCAGTATGGGGATCTCGGAAACTAGTGGAGATAGAGCAATGGTGTAAACATCAAAATTGAAGGGAATTGTATCCCGAATATGATTGTCATGTCCTCGTTTGCGTGACAGCTCTCGTTTTCGAGATATGACACAAACTTATCTTTTTTTGAATGAAAACCATAGTTGGGTCTGACCTCAAAAAATCGGTCATTTTTAGAGCTTTTCAACTATATAATACTCGATATAGTTATTCATAAAAATAACGTAGTTATGGATGCATTTCTCTTTTATTTTCACTTTTAAAGTAGTTAGCCATGAAATAGATTGATTTATTAATAACTATTCCAAAAAACATTGAACGATTTTTTTGTTAGGTATATCAGATATAACGAAACAACTAAATAAGTAGGAACTTACTAAAAACTTAAGAAATTAAAGTACAGAATAATGGTTACAATTTATGTTCGAAAAGTCCACCATTCTTATTTAGACAAAAATTGCATCTTTTTAACATTGACATTACCGCTTTTCTCACAGACCGCGTATCAATTTCTTCAATTACTTATAATACCGCCTCCCTTAGGTCACCAACTGTCTCATACTTTCTTTTGTATACTTTGTTTTTTAGCGCACCCCATAAATAGAAGTCTATAACTGCCAAATCGGGAGACCGGGGTGACCATTCGCGTGAGCCATTTCTTCCTATCCGAAAGTTTGATCATAAAAAAAAAACCTCACCCTGTGTAAGGGAATCTTCAAACAGGATAAGATAAATATTTCTTATAATTGTTTATACAGGGTGTTTTGTAGAAAGTTCGCCAAACGTGCAGGGCGGATACGTGGGCTCATGTGCTATATTATGTAGCCCATATAACATCTCGATATCTTAGGGTTTTTGCTTTTTATAATTTAATTTTTTTCTTAATTTCCCGATTTTTTCATATCAACTTTTTTAAGTTATTTATTTTTCGCTGTAACCACCAAAAAAATCTAAATTATGATGTTTTTTGCTCTTCGGCAATCGATATTTGACACAAATTATTTGACATTATCATTAAAGTTATGATTATCTTCTGTTAAATGACGTTCATAATTAGATTTGTTATGCTGTGCTTTTATTTTGTTGGAGAGCAATCAAAATTATTGTAGCTCACCACAATAGCATGTAGTTCGGTCTTATGCTTAAAAGGTCGATTATTTTTGTGGACAATAAACATATTTATTTAGTTGCTCTGAAATGTAAAATTAAGTTCATTGATTTTTGTAAAAATATCGCTTAACTAGGTAATTTTGAACAGCCAATTTGTATCAATTAAATATCAATTTGAAATTGAATTAAATGTTATAGGAACAATTTTAGGCCTTTTAGAGAAGTACAACTTCTTACACAACCTCTTCCACAATATACAGGGCTTTCAATGCAAAGCTAGCCACGAAAAATAGCTTTTAAAATATTATTAAAAGAAAAAGACAAAAAAGTACGTTAATTTAAATTTACTGGGGGACATATTTTACACGTATCGGTCAACCTGCAGTTCTAAAAGTCTAAATACAAAGGGGTATCATGTGATACCTCTTATTAAAGGTCTCTTTTTTGCCAACCTTTTGACACATCATTGTTACAATCAGATTAGTTTTTCTAGAGTAATGCCATTTTGAAATTTCAAATTAAAATAATTATTATTTACAGTGTATTTACATCTCGACTTGACCATACAATATATGGCATCACACTCCCTCTAAAGCACGCTATGTGTGCCTTTAGGGGAAAATTCACTAAACCCCAGATATCCAAGATATCAAAAGGGTTTAGCTCTGTGTGAGCTCTTGCCAGGTTTTCAGGCCTGTGGTTGAAGTCGTGGCGGCAGTTTTCCATAAATTTCCTGACCGTCCGGGCTGTTCCTAACAGGACGGCTTTATGCATTTTTTTGTAAATATGTTCGTCCAGACCGGGGTATTTTAAATTGTTTAATAGATGTTTTGGGACTAGTCCTGTCGTTGACATAACAATTGGTACCGTTCGTGTGTTGTTCATGTCCCACTGAGTCTTTATTTGAAATTCCAAAACTCTATATTTGGTTATTTTCTCAGCTTGCTTAGTATTTATATTATTATTGTTAGGAATTGCTATGTTAATTAAAGTTGTTTTCCGAGATACTTTATCTACCAAAACTATATCTGGTCTATTGTGAGCAACAGTCCGATCGATCAGTATTGTGCGGTCCCAGTACAGCTTGTAGTTGTTATTTTCTAAAACAGATTCTGTTTTGTAATTATAGTATGGTAATCTTACCGACTGTGATAATTCAAGTTTCAGTCCTAGTTCCTGGTGAAGTATTTTTGCCACAGCATCGTGTCGTTCTTTGTATTCAGTTGCAGCGAACGCTTGACAACCTCCTGTGATATGCTGGATAAATTCAGATGTTTGGCAACCGTACCTCATCTGTCGTTGTTAATAGAAGGGTCTTTAACGATGTACTTTAGGTAGTTCTTAATTGGAATTACTTGATCTTGGATTGACAATATAAAGCCTTCCGTTTCAGGAAACCTATGACCAGAGATCAACCAGTAGTTCGACGCTGCACAGTCGACATAATCTTGGTTGACATCATTTATATGTCTTCCATGAAGGGGCTTCTCTTTCCATTTCAGCAGTTTCTGATCTGTGGTCTGGTAGTGTAATTAGACATGTTGTTGTGTCAGCCGTAATGGGGTTGAGTCATCAATCTGGCACATGACTCTGTGTAGATCAGAAAATTCTGCGAGTTTCTGGAAGGGACTACGCAAAATAGAAATTTGTTGATCTAATAGTTTGCTAAGATCTGTCAATCTTCTTTCTCCTTCTTACCGTGGCAAAGTTGCACGTTCGACAGAGCTCTTTGGGTCGTGATTTTGAGTTTTTGTTAGTAACACTCGAACTTTTCGTTATAATTGTTCAATGTCAGTCTTGCACCAATTAACTATACCGAAAGAGTAACTGATTTTTACTGTTTAGTTTGGTTTTCAACAGTCGTCTTACCCTTCTATAAAACTCTGCTGTTAGGTCCTTTTTCATAGTCAAGTGATCAATACGTTGAGCCTGCTTTATTCCAACGTATTTATAAGTAAGACCTTTCCCTATAGATTTAATTGAGGTGCCATCTCCCATTTCGAAGTGCCTCTGCTGTATTTTGCCTTTAACAACGGAATCAATTATCAGTTGTTCTTTGCAGCCCATCGAATTTTTCGCTCATCCCTTTTGTTGTTGAGTAATTATGTTGTTCAGCTCACAATGTTTGAAAATGCGATAATTAATGCACGATGTTATGAGTTTGTATAAGTTTGGAAGGCAAGTAATTGGTCGGTACTTTGCTGGGTCCTGTGCACATAGGTTGTCCTTTGGTAAGAGGTATGTAGCACCGTGCTTAAGGAAACTAGGCATCTTGTGTGGGTGGGTAATTACGTCATTTATAAGGGCTGTTAGTGTTTAGTGAGTTGCGTAGAGTCTCTTGATCCAGTAATTTTGCACACCAGCGGTCCTGGTGATTTCCAGTTATGGAGGTGCTTCATTATGTTGGATATGTCTTGCGTTGTAAATGGTTGGTGTTGCATGGCCTCACAGTTCTGAGGTGCAGCCTCCTCCTCATTAATCCAGCTGGCTCTGTGGAGTTATAGGAGACTGTTGTGGAAAGCTGTGTTTTTTAGAATTCCTGGATGTCTGTTTTATTGGAGTAAAAAAGTATTTTCATTATTAGTATTGTATTAGCGTTAGAATTATCTTGTACTTAAATTAGATGTTCAAAATGTCCGCCATTCTTGGTAAGATAATGGTAACTTCGCAGCTCCGTATTTTTTGCATTTTTCTTTTAAGAATATTTTAAAAGTTATTTTGGGTGGCTAGTTTTGAAAAGAAAGCCCTGTATATTTTCTAAGTAAAATCAAATTACCTTTTCATTAAATTAAAAAATATGTATATTAATTAATAAATATTTTTTAATCTGAGCTGTATATTTTACAATTTTTGCCCCAATTATTTTTACAGCCGTTTAATGTAATACTGAAAATCATAATTCGCATTTAACTCTGAATTTCTTAAACCTGCGTAATGTTTCCGGAAGTATGCACTTTATGTGCATCGCGACGAAAACTTGGCAACGCCGCATGAAAAAACACCTTCGTGCCGGTCGAATCACTTGGAGCATTTGGTCGAATCGCTCAGTAATTCAGTAAATTCGAATATGGCGACTGTGGTAGAATTATGTTGAAGTGTTCGGGCATCAAATTAACGTATTTTGTAAATGAACCCCACGAAAATAACCGAAAAAATCGCCGGTAAAAGTGTGAAACTTTAGTGTAGTGATGTCAGACGACTTGAATTGAAATTTTACATGTATTTTCTGTGAAAAAAATACAACAAAATGAGGTAAGTCGATCGGCTTTTGTTATTTTCTCAAGCAAATGCATACGATTACTTTGATTTTTCGATCATAGTTCACGTTTGTGTTTATCGATTTTCAAATTTATTTTGACTTTTTAATTTCGGAAGACAGACACTGAGTAGTACACCTCAAAACAAATCGTGAAATCAATACATTTTACGACATAACAATTCAAATTGACGTTTGTTTTGTTTATTTTCGTTTGTTGGTGAATTTAGAGGGTATCGAGTAATGTTTTTTAGCAAATACACGTGAGATTTTTGTGTTATTTTATCGTATTTTTATCGATTTTAAAAACTAGGGTGTGATGAACCCAACTGATGACTGTACTGAGCCTGTTATCACCCCTAAGTTAGTTGGCAATAAGGCTTTTCCAATTCCAAGTCTCTTGCAGAATATTCTATTATTATTGTTAGAATTCTGCACTACAATGCTATTATTGTGGAGTCCAGCTGCATACATCCGAGTTGGAGGCGTAAAATTTAATTATCTCATTTATTTTTCATGCACACCACCGTTTGTATTTTTTTTGTTCCTTGAATCAAGGAAGTTGTGACCATAATTGACGTTAATTTGTAAAATGTGAGTACGTATACGTACTTATCAAGGTCCTTGATGAACCATTAAAAAGATGATTAACCTGTAGGTACCTTTTTTATCGGTAAATAAAAGTATTAATAAAATATTGAACAGTTATCTAAAAAGCCAATTGGAAATGTATCGTAATTTCGTTTTAGATCCAATTGTTTGATAAGAAAGATGGATTTATTACCAGTTTTAAAAAAGTGATAATCGTGTGTAATAATATTTTTGTTTCCTATCATTGTTCTACCATCTACCAAATCGTTCCTTTTGAGGGGTCGAGATCTAGTCTAAAATATACGTACTTGAAAATTTCTGAATTTGGAACACTATTTTTACAATATTTCTTTTTTGAATTGAAATATTTGTAGAATATTAAAAATTATTAAGTACAAAAACAAGCTTATTTAAAATATTTCATGAAATATTCCTCTAAAATTTTATGAAATATTTCCGTAATATTTCATGATATATTTCAAAAGTTTTTTTGTCGTTGATATAAAGTTATTTTAAATATATTTTAGCGGAATATTTAAAAATGATTTTTATAATATTTCAAGTTTGTTTTATTACAAAATATTTCCTAAATCATCATATTTTCCTGAGAAAAAACTTTTGGAATATTTCATGAAATATTTCAAAAATAGTGGAGGGAAATATTTTAAAATTGTTTTAAAATATTTCAGTGAAATATTCGGCAAATATTTTACGCCAAAGTTCTTAATAAATGAGAATTTTTTCAATAATTTTGGGAAAAATTGTTTGTCTTCGTAAAAAAATCTGCATGGGTTAAACATCAATTATTATACAGTGATGGGCAAATGTGTGGAACCAAGCAAATATCTCTGGAATTATTAGAGATATCAAAATGAAATTTGGAAGGTGGATACTGCAGTAGATTTTGCCTATTTGTTTCCAAATTTTTTTACAATTTTGAACTTCCTGTTTTACCGCAAGTAATGTCGATTTTAAAATTTGCAATGAAACACCCTATATAGTATTTTAGTTTCTGATGAAACATTTTATTGCGAATACAAAAATATCGGGTTTGATATTGTTTACTTCAATACCCACCGAGAATTACAGACAAGTAACTAAAAAGAAAAATCTAATATCCATTAAAGAAATACATAATTATAATTATTAACTAAATCTAAGTGATTTTCAAAACATTGAAACTTAACATAACTAAACTTAATGTATTAGATGTTCAAACTGACCACCGTTTACTTCTTGACAATAAGCAAGTCGGTTTTTAAATTCTTTAGTAACATTAGATATTACTTCTGTTGTAATTCTCTGGATGCCTTGAGTTATTCTTGCAGCTAATTCTTGCAAATTATTTGGTCTATCAACAGAAACCTTAGACTTTAAGTAACCCCACAGAAAATAGTCTAGTGGATTAAGGTCGGGACTTCGTGCAGGCCATTCATAAGTACTCCTTCTTCCAATCCATCTGTGATGAAATGTCCTATCTAAATGATCTCGAACGATGCGGGCGTAATGGAGTGGTGCTCCATCCTGCTGAAACCAGATACTATTTGGTAATTGTCCATTTACCTCCAATGCCGGAATAACTTGTGTCTCCAAGAGCTGTAAATACCTATCTCCGTTTAAAGTTTCTTGTAGGAAGAAGGGTCCCACGATTCTGTTGTTATAAATGCCGGCCCAAACGTTCAATTTTTGGGGATGTTGTGTATGAGCCTCTTGTACCCAATTAGGATTACTTTGCGACCAGTAGCGGCAGTTGTGTCGATTAACCGTACCATTTAAACAAAATGTAGCCTCGTCTGAAAACACCACATTTCTTATAAAATTTTCACAAAATTACAAACGTCTGTCGAAATCATCTTCGGAGAGTTCTTGAACGAGGCGAATTTTGTATGGATGATATTTTTCTCGCCTTAATATCCTTCCTATTGAACGACGGCTAATTCCATCCATATTATCGAGGTCGGTAGTGGATAAGTGAGTATTTTCTTCCAAAGATATAGCATCATTTTGAGCTACACCTTCATTACTTGCACTTTTTAACGGTCCACTTTTTGGTAAATTGCTAACTGTTCCACTTGTATCGTACCTTCGCAAAGTTTTCGTCAGTACTGAACGGGATATTTGTGTATTCGGATGAACAATGTTAAAAAGGCACAAACTTTTTGATGCGTCCTTTTCCTCTCCCCATACCCAATCATCATTAATATTTCTATTCTTTCTCTTTTACTTAATTCGGCCATTTTACGATCAAATTAAAACAATACAATCTTTTTACGTTCAAATAAAAAAAAATTATTTTGACAACTACTGTCACTTCTGCAATGAATTTCATGGACTACTAAACTTGATTCAGATTTAATTTGCGCCTGATTTAAACAAACGCACGTTGATTCGACTATGGAACAAGCAGTGCTGTTGGCTGTGACGGTATAATGCCACCGACTGACCAATAGAAATACAAATCCTTACCGAGAATCGGGCGTAAATGAAATCTGAACCGAGTTTAGCTACCATCGAATTTTTGCTTTCCTTAGTTACTTTTCTGTTAATATCTCGGTAGGTATTGAAGTAAGCAGTATCAAACCCGATATTTTTGTATTCTCAATAAAATGTTTCATCAGAAACTAAAATACTTGGAAATTTTAAAATTGACATTATTTCCGGTAAAACAGGAAGTTCAAAATTATAAAAAATTTGGATATAAATAGGCAATCTACCGCAGTATCCACCATCCAAATTTCATTTTGATATCTCTAATAATTCCAGAGATATTTACTTGGTTCCACACATTTGCCCATCACTGTATATTTTTTATCCGTATAAGAGGGTTGTCACCAATATAAATTTATTATAGAGTATGAATGAATGAATATATTTTTTTGGGTATCTTTAATTTTTATTTTTGACAACCAAGAAAATTCTTAATAGAAAAAGTTGCTTAGAGTTGAAAATTAAGTATAAATATGTAATTTTGCCTATTTACTACGAAAAATCGAATTTTATGTTTTGTGATAGTAACAAGAACATTTTAAAAACTATTGATTAAACTGTACTTTTTTGTGGATGAGTAAAGTTTAAAAATAGCGGGTGTTTATCAGAAAATCCAGTCAGAAATCTATTGTAATTTAGGTACAATATTTTGATAAGGTGTATTTATCATCTGGTTAAAAAATTGTTAATATCATGTTGGAATGTTGTGTAAATGTTTTTATTTCCCATCATTATATGATATATTCCATCTAATAAAAAATAATACGCTTCCATGAAAAATGCTTAATTTTAACTTTTTATCTAGTATTATAGATATTTAGTAAATAATGAGGAGGTAAATATTGATGAATTTTTGACCTACATGGCCGATCTTAGAAACACATTCTTAAGTATTTTTTTCCAGAGACAAGCGATTTCCCGATTTACTTTTTAACTTTTTTATTTATGGAAAAATCTCGTTAAAATAACCTCTAGACGTACCAGAAAGTTTATTGTGATTCAATAAAAAATTTAAACAAACTGTTTAATTGAGATTGAACTGAATTGTGGGACAAATTGGGTTAAACTAGATTATTAATGTTTTTATAGTAATCTTAACATTTTGGAGAAATAATAGATCAAAAGGTGACTCCATCCAAATATTTCACGGGTGGGGACATTACAAAAATTAATTGTATATAGGAGTAATTCTTTAATAACTTAACCTCAAAACTTTTACACTGTAGAAAAATAATTTGGTCAAGTCACAGAAGTCAAGTGCAAGTTGGACTAAGGGTTCCTTACCACCCAAATTAATACTAATTATATTATATAAAGACAAAATTGAAATATAAAGGACCAGGCACCTTTCTTATGGAAAAATGGACCTCCCTCAAATTGTTTGAAATTTTGGTATGTTGTAGGTTAGTTAATGTTCTGACAAAAAGACTCCATGGCCTCAAATAGATTCTATGACTAGTTTTCGAGATACAGAGTGTTAAATATCGAAAATGCCGCATTTTTGATATCAGATTTCCAATGATAGACGTGCTTTATTTCCGGTTATTGGAGAAATTGTGATTTGTACATTATTGGACATAAATATTTCATAAAACAATTGCCATAATTTTGGTGGATTACAGGGTATTTAAGAAATACATAACATGTAATTTTGGAAAACATCTTTTTTTTAATACAATGTCGAAAAGATAAGAAGATGTTATTGCACAATTAATATCTCGTTAAAGTAATAATTTCTTTGGTGTGCTTCATATAAAATACAGTGTGAGCCATAAATATAGCTAAAGAAGGCATATATTATTTTTTCTTATTAATGAGTCACCCTATACGAACCATTCGTGCTGCAATTTTAACCAGACACTAAACAGACATATTATCTGTCTGTTTATACTCAACGGGATGTTAAACTGATTGCAAGAACTATAGATATTAAAAATTTGCATTTTTTATACTACCCCGTAGTTTAAAATTCTCTCCGTCAACTTTGAATTTTATTACATTTTTACTTTAACAAATGTTCAGTGTTTTACTGAGCAGAATATTATTAAAATTGTATTACTAGTTTTCGAGATATAGGGTGTTAAACATCGGAAATGTCTCCTTTTTCTTATCAGATTTCTCATAACAGACGTGTATTATTTCCGTATATTGCAGGAAAGGTAATTTTCGCATTATTTGACAAACATATGGGATAAAACAGTTACCATTAATTATATTTTATTACAGTTTGTTTCCAATATATGTAACGTGTTTTTTTCAAAAAACTATTTTTTTTATTACAACGATGAATATATAAGATGTAATCAATCGCACAATTAATAAGAAATGAGTTCTTGGACGTGTTCATATATTATACAGTGTAAGTCGTAAATATAGCTATAGTGGGCATATACCATTTTTTACCATTAATGAGTAACCCTGTATAAACTACAATACGTTAATTTGTACAATTTTTGCAAACTTGTAGAATTTAGTGTGATGAGTCGTAGATTTGTATAATTTAATATAAAAATTCTAGGACGCATGGTTTATACAGGGTTACTTATTAATGGAAACAATAATAGATGCTCACTTTAGCAATTTTACAACTCACTCTGTATAATGTATGAACACATCCAAAAATTAATTTCTTTAACATTATATTAACTGAGCAATTAGATCTTCTTATGTATTCAACGTTATAATAGAAATGAGTTTTCTAAAAAAACATGTTACGTATATAGGAAACACCCTGTAATATAAAATAATTAATAGTAATTTTTGTGCAATATTTATGTCAAACAATGCGCAAACCACGTTTTCTGCAATAAACGGAAATAAAACACATCTATTATGAGAAATCTGATCCGATGAAGGTGACATTTCCGAAGTTTAAAACCTTATATCTCGAAAACTAGTCATACAATTTTAATAAAATCTGCTCAGTAAAACACTGAACATTTGTTAACGTAAAAATGTAATAAAATACAAAGTTGACGGAGAGAATTTAAAACTACGGGGTAGTATAAAAAAATACATTTTTTAAATATGTATAGTTCTTGCAATCAGTTAACATTCCGTTGAGTATAAAGAGACAGCTAATATATCTGTTTAATGTCTTATTAAAATTGCAGCACGAATGGTTCGTACAGGGTGACTCATTAATAGGAAAAAATAACATATGCCTTCTTTAGCTATATTTAAGGCTCACACTGTATATTATATGAAGCACACCAAAGAAATTATTACTTTAACGAGATATTAATTGTACAATAACATCTTCTTATGTTTTCTACGTTCTAATAAAAAAAGATTTTTTCCAAAATCACGTGTTACCAATTTTTAAATACCCTGTAATCCACCAAAACTCTGGATTGTTTTGTGAAATATTATAGAGAAATCACAATTTCTCCAATAACCGAAAATAAAGCACGTCTATCATTGGAAATCTGATATCAAAAATGCGGCATTTTCGATATTTAACACTCTGTATCTGGAAAACTAGTCATAGAATCTATTTGAGCCAATGGACTTTTTTTGTCAGAACATTAACCCCTACAACATACCAAAATTTCCAACAATTTGACGGAGGTCCATTTTTCCATAAGAAAGGTGCCTGGCCCTTTATTCCTTCGTGAATCATATATTTTCTGACAAAGTTGGCTATGAACCTCGTCTTAATATGTGGATCACCACGCGACGTGTGTGACACGTGAGTGTCGCGCCACTCGTGTCATGTCACCTCACACGCGCTATACGCGTCTCAGTTGGCGCCTTGCCTTATGGTAGTTGAAGTGAGTATCAAGAAATCTCATTCCACATAGGTTTGCGGTCGTTTTCCTTCACGCATCTTCTTTTAACATCCTGCCCATTAAATGCAACAATCTGTTATATTCTACGAGGGCTGCCTTTTATATTTCGGGATTAGAGAACAAAAACAAATATTAATCATCGAAAATCGCTTTATTGTTTTTCAAAATATTCCCCATGAAGATCTATACACTTTTGCATGCGTTTGAACCAATTGTCGAAGCACTTTTCCACTCTGATTGAGGTATCTCCAAAACATGCATTCTGAACGCAGCAACCGCTTCTTCAGGTGTCGAAAAAACGTTGACCTCTCAGTTTGTTTTTTACGTACGGGAATAAAAAGAAGTCATTTGGTGACAAGTCAGGACTATACGGCGGATGACTCATCAAATCGATGTTTTGAGTGGTCTAAAATGCAGTTGTTTGAGCCGATGTGTGAGAGCTCGCATTGTCGTGGTGAAGAGTGATCCGTCTTCGGAGGTTGGTTTTCCTCATTTCTTGGAAGACAACTGGCAAACAAATGGTTGTGTACCACTCAGAATTGACTGTTCTGCGTTGTTCTAGTGGTACGGTTGCGACATGTCCAGCGAGGCGATCCTTTGCTTGGAAGTGCTTCGTGCGCGAACAACTTTTGTTGGATTCGGCTCATCTTGAAACACCCATACAGTCGACTGCTGTTTACTTTCGGGCTCATACGCGTAAATCCACGATTCATCACCTGTCACTATGTCATAAACGTGTTTTGAAGCACCGCGATCGTAATTTTTGAGCTTTTCTTTCGACCAATCGACACGAGCCTTTTTTTGAACGATTGACAAATTGTGTGGGATCCAACGCGAACAATTTTTTTTGACATTCAAATGTTTATGCAATATTGAATGTATGCTGGTCCCACTAATGTGTAAGGTTGACTCAATCTCACGATAGGTCACATGACGATCTTGCAATATCAGTTCGCGCACAGCTTCAATGGTTTCCGGAACAACAACTGTTTTTGGACGACCTTCACGAAATTCATCTTGGAGTGAACTACGACCTCGATTGAATTCACCATACCATCGATAAACAGTGGTCCTTGATGGAGTTTCATCGCCAAAAATTAAATTAAGTTCATCCATGCACTCTTGCTGACTTAATCCACGTCGAAAGTTGTAAAAAATAATCGCACGAAAATGTTCACGATTTAATTCCATTTTTTGGCCGAGATGAATCCTTTAAGTTACTGTAAACAACACATAGCACTCGTATGTCAAAACATTCTGAGTACGTATAACCTCAAAAATGTCAAACTTTACGATAGAGCTGTCAGTTGTCAGATTGCAACACTAGGGTTGTCTAATCCCGAAATATAAAAGGCAGCCCTCGTATTTATTTCCCAGCAGTATCCCAGGATAGATGGTTAAATCATTCGGGAAAGACAAAAGATATAAATGAGAAGAATAGGGGAAACATTTTTAGCGACAGTTTATAATCGACCTAAATTCAAAATACTTTGCCAGAGTTTCGAGAATCGTCAGTTAATTACGTGGACAGGATTTGTTTTAATTAATTACCCGAGCTAATCCATTAAGCCGACTTATCTAGCAACCCGTCCTGTCGCATAAACCGAGAACAATCCTCTCCAGTTTCATCATCTCGGATGCTGGTGCTTGCTTCATCTTCTCCATTCAGCTATGCATCAAGCTCGGTGGATTTAAACTCATCAAAACATTCTTTCGTCGTCTACGTGATGGGCATCTCATCTTGGGTCGATTCCTGTTTCCTTCGTTACGATCTTCCGCATTGTCCGTAGTAATGAATTCAACTCATTACGGCTCTTTATTTTGGCTCGATGGTAAATTTGGATGGACGCGTGTGTGTATGCGCACCACCTTCCGTCGGTGTTGTTGGTAATTTGAATATTGATGTGGAGTTCGGTTTTTGTTTTTTGGTGCGGTGATGTCAAAATTTAATTAAGAAGTTTCGGGCTCCTGGTGTTCGGAGATTTTGCATATTTGTATTTTAGAGTTTTAATAATGTTTCTATAGTCACTGGCAAAGAAATCTCAACACCTAGAAGATGTTTCAATTTAATATTGTTTTGGTAAAATATAGATGTTGTAGGAAGGAAAAGAGCGGCAGTCATTTGAGATTGAAGGATGGAAGCGAAAGTTTCTTACGAATTATACTTGCCATCTCTTGTTATTTCCCGTCTCTGTTTCTATTTCTCTGTGTTATCATTAATAATGGTTATAAATCTCAGAAGAATTAAAATAATTGTCACTATTTTGTTACGAGGGCTGCCTTTTATATTTCGGGATTCTACAACCCTAGTGTTGCAATCTGACAACTGACAGCTCTATCGTAAAGTTTGACATTTTTGAGGTTATGCGTACTCAGAAAGTTTTGATATACGAGCGCTATGCGTTGTTTACAGTAACTTAAAGGATTCATCTCGGCCAAAAAATGGAATTAAATCATGAACATTTTCGTGCGATTATTTTTTACAACTTTCGACGTGGATTAAGTCAGCAAGAGTGCATGGATGAACTTAATTTAATTTTTGGCGATGAGGACCACTGTTTATCGATTGTATGGTGAATTCAATCGAGGTCGTAGTTCACTCCAAGACGAATTTCGTGAAGGTCGTCCAAAAACAGTTGTTGTTCCGAAAACCATTGATGCTGTGCGCGAACTGATATAGCAAGATCGTCATGTGACCTATCGTGAGATTGAGTCAACCTTACACATTAGTGGGACCAGCATTCATTCAATATTGCATAAACATTTGAATGTCAAAAAAATTTGTTCGCGTTGGATCCCACACAATTTGTCAATCGTTCAAAAAAAGGCTCGTGTCGATTGGTCGAAAGAAATGCTCAAAAATACGATCGCGGTGCTTCAAAACACGTTTAAGACATAGTGCCAGGTGATGAATCGTGGATATACGCGTATGAGCCCGAAAGTAAACAGCAGTCGACTGTATGGGTGTTTCAAGATGAGCCAAATCCAACAAAAGTTGTTCGCGCACGAAGCACTTCCAAGCAAATGATCGCCTGTTTTTTCGGAAAAACTGGACATGTCGCAACCGTACCACTAGAACAACGCAGAACAGTCAATTCTGAGTGGTACACAACCATTTGTTTGCCAGTTGTCTTCCAAGAAATGAGGAAAACCAACAGCCAAAGACGGATCACTCTTCACCACGACAATGCGAGCTCTCACACATTGGCTCAAACAACTGCATTTTTGACCACTCAAAACATCGATTTGATGAGTCATCCGCCGTATAGTTCTGATTTGTCACCAAATGACTTCTTTTTATTCCCGTACATAAAAAACAAACTGAGAGGTCAACATTTTTCGACATCTGCGTTCAGAATGCATGTTTTGGAGATACTTCAATCAGAGTGGAAAAAGTGCTTCGACAATTGGTTCAAACGCATGCAAAAGTGTATAGATCTTCATGGGGAATATTTTGAAAAACAATAAAGCGATTTTCGATGATTAATATTTGTTTTTGTTCTCTAATCCCGAAATTGAAAAGGCAGCCCTCGTATATATCATCAACAAAGCTGGTTTTGGATGGTTATTTAGTAAGTTTGATAAAACTCCGAGTTATTGATAATATTTTTCCTGAAGTGAGACTCCGGTTAGGCTCCTCCAGATAGCTTTTTACAAAGGATCCAACAAGAAATACTAAAAAACCGCACATTTAAGCTATCATAAACAATTACAAACTGAATCCGTTAGGACTCGCAATTATAAAACCGTAAGAACTCAACTCATGTAAAATAACAATATATTCGGTAGATGACAATCTCGCAAGCACCAAACACGTTTTTACAGATTATAGTTGTTAGCCCAGAGGCCAAGAAAGTAATCGCGGCAGTTATATCATAATCAGAAACTTCACAATGCAAGTCGAGACGCAGTTGCGACAAAAACGACAATGGATTTTGCTTGATAATGACTTAAAATGAGAGTGAAGAAAAGACGAGAGAGCGTTTCCTTATAGACTCTTCAGTTTTATAAAAAAGTGGTTTGCCTTAAATGAGATGACCTAGAAAAATGATGAATAATGCCGTAAGTTTCGTTCTTTGTGTACTCGAAATGGCGTTGGTTAATTCTCGGAAAATGGTTTCTTGAAAAAATTAAATCGTGAACTGATGTATACATTTTAAATACGCGACCAAAAACAAATAGGTGGTTTATATCAACATTATTTTGTTATATTGTAACACTACAAAAATCCAGTAACTCCTGTCTTCAACATTAACACTTTGTTTCCACAAATTTCGATAACACTGCTAATGATAGAGTAAGAGTTTTCTGCCGGGTTGCCTATCAATATATAGCCGCAAGTATTTGAAATTAATTTATTTTAAATCATTTAATAAACAGTTTCGTTCAAAACGTATTTTAACGAATCATCTCTCAAAAAAGCTATTTTCTCTCAGTACCATAAAATAAGGTGTCTAGAATGTGGTGTTCTATACAGGGTGAGTTTTTTTTGATGATCAGTATGGGGATCTCGGAAACTAGCGGAGATAGAGCAATGGTTAAATTGGGAAAGATTTGTAAAAAGTCATGGTTTACCAGATATTTTGAAGAAAGGAAATTCTGTCGATTTAGTCAAATCCATCTAGCTCCTTTGTTTTTGATTTTATTAAAAAAGTGTAAATATCAAAATTGAAAGGAATTGTATCCCGAATATGATTGTCATGTCCTCGTTTGCGTGACAGCTCTCGTTTTCGAGATATGACACAAAGTTATCTTTTTTTTGAATGGAAACCATAGTTGGCTATGACCTCAAAAAATCGGACATTTTTAGAGCTTTTCAACGATATAATCCTCGATATAGTAGAAAAATAACGGAGTTATGAATGCTTTTTTCTCTTATTTTCACTTTTAACGTAGTTAGCCAAGAAATAGATTGATTTATTAATAACTATTCCAAAAAACATTGAACGAATTTTTTATTAGGTATCAGTTATAATGAAAAAACTAAATAAGTGGATACTTATTAAAAACTTAAGAAATTAAAGTACATAATAATGGTTCCAATTTATGTTCGAAAAATCCACTATTGTTATTTAGAGAAAAATTGCATCTTTTTAAGATTGGCATTACCGCTTTCCTCACAGACCTATCAATTTCTTCAATTGCTTGTAAGACGGCCCCCTTAGGTCTCCAACTGTCTCATATTTTCTTTTGTATACTCTGTTTTTTAGCGCACCCCATAAATAGAAGTCTATAACTGCCAAATCGGGAGACCGGGGTGGCCATTCGCGTGGGCCAGTCATAAAGTTTGGATATAATCTAAGTGTTGTCTTACTAATAACGAGTTATGAGCATCCATCATGTTGGAACCACTCAATTTCTAAACGAGTTCTCAAATTCAAATTATACAACATGTCTTGCAAAGTGTATTGCAAGAAATGCAAGTAGCGCTCCCCAGTAAGTGATTCGTCATGGATACAAGGCCCCAGAATAGTAGACCATATGATACCACACCAAACATTAAAACCAAATTTTATCTGGGGTCGTCTTTGATCTACATGGAAAGGGTTTTCTTTAGCCCAGATATGCTCATTGTGTCTATTGAACATACCGCAGTTAGTAAATCTAGTTTCATCTGACCATAACACCTTTAATGGAAACTGGATTGTCAAGGCACATGTCTCTAAACAATGTACAAAACAAAATACGTCGATGTTCGTCACCAGCATGCAAAGTTTGAGAAACTGAAAGTTTGTACGGGTGGAACTTGTGCGCTTTCAGTACCTTAACTACAGTTCGTTGAGATGTGCCAGCTTTTTGCCGCAATCTCACGAGTTGATGCAGATGGATTTTGATTTACCTTTGCCAGACATATATTTGTGCTGCTTCGTTAATTTGATTATGTCCTTTGGTGGTTTAGTAAAAGATCCATATCTGCGTAAACTATCGTAAAGCCTCTTAAATGTACATAGAGCAGGTTGACGACGATTAAAATATCTATGAAAGTATTCCTCAGCTGCACGAACTGAATTTTTATGGCATATGATATAACATTCCACCATATTCAGTTTTTCTTCGTTAGAATATTCCATTTTATCACGAAAACTTGTCAATATCGACTGTCAGTTCAGCACTATTAATGGAATTACTCTCAAATGAGGAAACGTCAAAGTGAAAACAATCTTTTTATGGCTACCTACGTTAAAAGTGAAAATAAGAGAGAAAAGCATCCATAACTCCGTTATTCTTATGAATAACTATATCCGTTGAAATGCTCTAAAAATGTCCGATTTTTTGAGGTCATAGCCAACTGTGGTTTCCATTCAAAAAAAGATAAGTTTGTGTCATATCTCGAAAACGAGAGCTGTCACGCAAACGAGGACATGACAATCATATTCGGGATACAATTCCCTTCAATTGTTGATATTTACACTTTTTTTTATAAAATCAAACACAAAGGAGCCAGAGGGATTTGACTAAATCGACAGAATTTCGTTTTTCAAAATATCTAGTAAGCCATGACTTTTTACAAAAATCCGAAAGTGTCATTAAATTGGGCCAGTAAAATTACAAATCTTTCCCAATTTAACCATTGCTCTATCTCCGCTAGTTTCCGAGATCCCCATACTGATCATTAAAAAAATCTATAAGCTTGTAAATTCAAGTCGTTTCACAAAATTTATTATTATATAATTATTGAGCAATGTTTTCCAGCAGTAGGAATTTTCAAACAGATACAATGTTCTTCACATCTCCTACAAACCCAGTTTGCTGAAATTTACGCACATTGTACGCACATATTAAGTTTAAATTTGAACGCCCAGTTTTATAAAAGGATTCAATCACCTTAACGTTGCTACTGTCAATTGTTACCAACGACTGAATCTTAGAAACGTCACAAAAAATATCAAATCAATTTTGTCGTTTAAGCATGCTTCACAATTAACATCGGCTCTTAAGCCCAGTTCACCCGGAACTAAACCTGTTGAAACAATATTGAAAATCGTAGAGCTTGTAGTTCTGGAGGTAGCTTACAATGCACAAATATCGTGCCAAGGCTAGAAAGAGCGGGCAAGAGGCGATTTCACTCGATTAGGAGCTGCATACATTGAGCTACCTGCAGTATGTATTTTATTGGTTGCACCTCCCAATCGAGAGTAATGCCTCTTGCCCTCTATATTGCCCTCTCTTTCTAGCCTTGGCACTTTATTGGTGCATTGCAGGCTACCTCCAGAAGTATATGCTCTAAGTGGAAAATATAAAAATATATAGGGCGATCCATTTAAGAACTTTATATTTCAAAACGTGTGTTTTCAATTCAAAGTGTACCACGACTATAAGAAAAATGCTACAAAAACTTTTGTTAAGATCATTATTCAATCCAACATGTACCTTAAGCAGAATTAAGGTGTTCCGGAAATTTGCCCCACCTTGGATTCAAAATTCTTTAGAGCGTCTGTTATAATCTGCAGAATTTTCTCGTTTCTTTCTGATCTGTTCATTAAGGTATTTTATTTAAATGAATACCTTTTTACATATCGACAAATCCTATTACGTGGGCTGCCTTTTATATTTCGGGATTGGACAACCCTAGTGTTGAAATTTGACAACTGACAGCGCTATCGTAAAATTTGACATTTTTGAGGTTATACGTACTCAGAACGTTTTGACATACGAGCGCTATGTGTTGTTTACAGTAACTTAAAGGATTCATCTCGGCCAAAAAATGGAATTAAATCGTGAACATTTTCGTGCGATTATTTTTTACAACTTTCGACGTGGATTAAGTCAGCAAGAGTGCATGGATGAACTTAATTTAATTTTTGACGATGAAACTCCATCAAGGACCACTGTTTATCGATGGTATGGTGAATTCAATCGAGGTCGTAGTTCACTCCAAGACGAATTTCGTGAAAGTCGTCCAAAAACAGTTGCTGTTCCGGAAACCATTGATGCTGTGCGCGAATTGATATTGCAAGATCGTCATGTGACCTATGGTGAGATTGAGTCAACCTTATAACAATATTGCATAAACATTGAATGTCAAAAAAATTTGCTTGCGTTGGATCCCACACAATTTGTCATTCGTTCAAAAAAAGGCTCGTGTCGATTGGTCGAAAGAATAGCTCAAAAAATACGAACGCGGTGCTTCAAAACATGATTATCACATAGTGACAGGTGATGAATCGTGGATTTACGCCGAAAGTAAACAGCAGTCGACTGTATGGGTGCTTCAAGATGAGCCCAATCCAACAAACGTTGTTCGCGCACGAAAGACTTCCAAGCAAATGATCGCCTGTTTTTTCGGGAAAACTGGACATGTCGCAACCGTACCATTAGAACAACGCAGAACAGTCAATTCTGAGTGGTACACAACCATTTGTTTGCCAGTTGTCTTCCAAGAAATGAGGAAAACCAACCGCCGAAGACGGATCACTCTTCACCACGACAGTGCGAGCTCTCGCACATCGGCTCAAACAACTGCATTTTTGACCAATCAAAACATCCATTTGATGAGTCATCCGCCGTATAGTCCTGCCTTGTCACCAAATGACTTCTTTTTATTCCCGTACGTAAAAAACAAACTGAGAGGTCAACGTTTTTCGACACTTGAAGAAGCGGTTGCTGCGTTCAGAATGCATGTTTTGGAGATACCTCAATCAGAGTGGAAAAAGTGCTTCGACAATTGGTTCAAACGCATGCAAAAGTGTATAGATCTTCATGGGGAATATTTTGAAAAACAATAAAGCGATTTTCGATGATTAATATTTGTTTTTGTTCTCTAATCCCAAAATATAAAAGGCAGCCCTCGTACGAAAGCGATCCTCTTTAGGCAAAGTCAAGTCTTCGTCGTCTGTACTATTTTTGTATTCTAATCGACGAGGCCATTGTCCAGTCAACTCTCATTCATTCATTCACACCAATTCAACCCACATTCGACTAACGAATCAGAGCACCACCATATGCAAATTACGCGAATCTCGTCGTCGTCGTCGCTGGGTTTGGAGAAGTCATCTAATGGTCTTTCGGTATTCTCTCGTATTTTATTTGCTTTACAAATTCAATAGATTTGAATATCCTCGAGTGGGCTTCCAATCTAGTTGATTCGTGTGCCCACTCTGTTGGATTTTTGTAGTCGCTTCGTTGGCCGTTGGTGTTGTAATATCTTTACTCACGCGAGATAAATAATTGTTCCTAGATGGTAAAAATTTGTAATGGATTCGTGTTTCTTTTATTTCTAGCCGTAGCGTGGTAATCATCAGACATTGGTCTGTATTTTTTTCGTTTTTTTAATACGTTGAGATTGTTTCGAGATGGCAGTTATATTATTTTGTTAATAAACACGAAAAAAGTACAAAACAAATTACATCTCTGTTTATGAACTTGTTGGGACTAACACCTATATACTTGAAAAATCTGTAATTACCAAACCCAAACGGGGTGTGAGTTATGGTCAAGTGCAATACGGAACTATATGAAAAGCACAAATTGTAAAGTAGCCTAGATCATTTACGAAAATGTTGGCCGTCAATAATGAATTAAAAAACTCAAGAAAGTTGGTTCACTAAAACTAATAGTACCGGACTCTTTTGCATTTCCATATTTATACAGGGTGAGTTTTTTTTTTTGAACAGTATGGGGATCTCGGAAACTAGCGGAGATAGAGCATTGGTTAAATTGGGAAAGATTTGCAGTTTTACTGGCCCAATTTAATGACACTTTCGGATTTTTGTAAAAGGTCATGGCTTACTAGATATTTCGAAAAAACGAAATTCTGTCGATTTAGTCAAATCCCTCTAGCTCCTTTGTTTTTGATTTTATAAAAAAAGTGTAAATATCAAAATTGAAGGGAGTTGTATCCCGAATATGATTGTCATGTCCTCGTTTGCGTGACAGCTCTCGTTTTCGAGATATGACTCAAACTTATCTTTTTTTGAATGGAAACCATAGTTGGCTATGACCTCAAAAAATCGAACATATTTAGTGCTTTTCAACGATATAATACTCGATATAGTTATTCATAAAAATAACGGAGTTATGGATGCTTTTCTCTCTTATTTTCACTTTTAACGTAGTTAGCCATGAAATAGATTAATTTATTAATAACTATTCCAAAAAACATTGAACATCAACTAACAAAAAAACTAAATAAGTAGGTACTTACTAAAAACTTAAGAAATTAACGTACATAATAATAATATACCGCGAGTAATACCGCCTCCCTTAGGTCACCAACTGTCCCATACTTTCTTTTTAAGATTGACATTACCGCTTTCCTCACAGACCGACTATCAATTTCTTCAATTGCTTGTAATACCGCCTGCCTTAAGTCACCAACTGTCTCATACTTTCTTTTGTATACTTTGTTTTTTAGCGCACCCCATAAATAGAACTCTATAACTGCCAAATCGGGAGACCGGGGTGGCCATTCGCGTGGGTCATTTCTTACTATCCAAAAGTTTGGATAGATATTATCTAAGTGTTGTCTTACTAATAACGAGTTATGAGCAGGTGCTCCATCATGTTGGAATCACTCAATTTCTAAACGAGTTCTCAAATTCATATTATGCAACATGTCTTGAAAAGTGTATTGCAATAAACGCAAGTAGCGTTCCTCGGTAAGTGATTCGTCATAGATAAAAGGCCCCAGAATAGTATGATACTATGATGATAGTATGATACCACACCAAACATTAAAACCAAATTTTATCTGGGGTCGTCTTTTTTCTACATGGAAACGGTTTTATTTAGCCCAGATATGCTCATTGTGTCTATTGAACATACCGCAGTTAGTAAATCTAGTTTCATCTGACCATAACACCTTTAATGGAAACTGTGGATTGTCAAGGCACATGTCTCTAAACCATGTACAAAACAAAATACGTCGATGTTCGTCATCAGCATGCAAAGTTTGAGAAACTGAAAGTTTGTACGGGTGGAACTTGTGCGCTTTCAGTACCTTAACTACCTTAACTACAGTTCGTTGAGATGTGCCATTGCCAAAACATTTATTTGTGCTGCTTCGTTAATTTGATTACGTTGCTTTGGTAGTTTAGTAAAAGATCCATATCTGCGTAAACTATCGTAAAGCCTCTTAAATGTACTTAGAGCAGGTTGACGACGATTAAAATATCTATGATAGTATTCCTCAGCTGCACGAACTGAATTTTTATGGCATACGATATAACATTCCACCATATTCAGTTTTTCTTCGTTAGAATATTCCATTTTATCACGAAAACTTTGCAATATCGACTGTCAGTTCCCTACTAATGGAATTACTCTCAAATGAGGAAACGTCAAATTGAAAACAATCTTTTTCATGGCTACCTACGTTAAAAGTGAAAATAAGAGAGAAAAGCATCCATAACTCCGTTATTTTTATGAATGACTATATCGAGTTATATTGTTGAAAAGATCTAAAAATGTTTTTGAGGTCTTAGCCAACTATGGTTCCAATTCAAAAAAAGATAAGTTTGTGTCATATCTCGAAAACGGGAGCTTTCACGCAAACGAAGACATGACAGTCATATTCATGATACAATTTCCTTTAATTTTGATATTTACACTTTTTTTATATAATCAAAAACAAAGGAGCTACAAGGGATTTGACTAAATCGACAGAATTTCGTTTTTTCAAAACATCTAGTACGCCTTGACTTTTTACAAAAATCCGAAAGTGTCATTAAATTGGGCCAGTAAAACTGCAAATGTTTCCCAATTTAACCATTGCTCTATCTCCGCTAGTTTCCGAGATCCCCATACTGATCATCAAAACAAACCTCACCTTGTATATAGATTTTTAATAAAATACACATATTTAAAATGTCAATATGTTGATTTTACGCAAAAAGTCATTCACCCTGTATTAAGAGTCAGGATTTTGCAGGAATGGTATATCAAATAATAAATTAATATTAAATATATTATACTCAAAAGTTCCGAACAGAAATATTTCCGTTTTTAATACTAGCACCTCCACCAAAACGTATTATACAAGAAACTGCTAAAAAGGTACATTTTCTATGTTCTAAAAATAAACATTGTAGCTCCGGCAGTTTTCCAAAAATTCAGTCAAATCTATGGAAGACCTTTTTTTAAGAACCATATTACCTCATCAGATGACCCTGTCCTTATGTATAAACCAGAATTGGAAAGTAGAAGAGTTGATCTAGACACCCCTCATCTCACTTTTTCTAAATTTAAAGTATAAATACATATAATAGTTGAAAAGATTTGCATTGTGAACCGATCCCGGTGGACGAGTCCATTCGAGAAATTGCTAAGGTATGGTCCCTGTGAAACTATCCTTAGAATAAATAATCTTATTGGCAAATATTAATTTTATGCATACACATAAAATTTATATTTCAAGCATAATATGGATTTAAATTCAGAAAAAAATGGAGCAACGAAAATCCATGTAGAAACAGATGATAATGATGGAGCAATCATTTTTAATAAGCAAAATAAAAGTGTTTTTCTTTTGTAAATAATCTCCTATATTCTTTTCTTAGTACGGTTTCTACTAATTTATCTAAAAACAAACGAATGTTGGTCCATAATATATAACTTACCTTAATACCTATAAATTATATTTGCCAGTCAGCTGGTGTAGAGACCTTGGGGCCTTCCAAAAAACACCGATAAAAATATAATGGTTGGGTGAATTGCGCGACTATTCAATTAAGACGTTATTAAAGTTAAAAAAGAAACAAATGAGTGGTCAGGACAGATGGTTGGTTGTCAGTCCCACTACTTCGTGTAAAAAGCAAGCCACACAAGTTATATGGCGAACTTATGTAAGTAATGGTAGCTTGAAATAAGGTTCTTAATATGGGAATTTTTGACACGGTGATGCCCAAATCGATAGCATCAAAGACATTCGTAAAATCACTATTGCTTAAAATGAATTTAAAAACAATGATTTACATGGTGTTATTCAACTCTTTCAATTTGTGCTTACGAATCAAGTCCTTTCCCGGCATGTGGAAGGACTTAAGAATGTAAACAAACATGATGTAAGTAATTATACAGGTATAACTCTGTCGTCCAACTTCACAAAGATCCTTGAAAATATTATCTATACAAGGGCTGCTTTTTATATTTCGGGATTGGACAACCCTAGTGTTGCAATCTGACAACTGACAGATCTATCGTAAAGTTTGACATTTTTGAGGTTATACGTACTCAGAACGTTTTGACATACGAGCGCTATGTGTTGTTTACAGTAACTTAAAGGATTCATCTCGGCCAAAAAATGGAATTAAATCGTGAACATTTTCGTGCGATTATTTTTTACAACTTTCGACGTGGATTAAGCCAGCAAGAGTGCATGGATGAACTTAATTTAATTTTTGGCGATGCAACTCCATAAAGGACCACTGTTTATCGATGGTATGGTGAATTCAATCGAGGTTGTAGTTCACTCCAAGACGAATTTAGTGAAGGTCGTCCAAAAACAGTTGTTGATCCGGAAACCATTGATGCTGTGCGCGAACTGATATTGCAAAGATCGTCATGTGACCTATCGTGAGATTGAGTCAACCTTACACATTAGTGGGACCAGCATACATTCAATATTGCATAAACATTTGAATGTCAAAAAATTTGTTCGCGCCTTGGATCCCACACAATTTGTCAATCGTTCAAAAAAAGGCTCGTGTCGATTGGTCGAAAGAAAAGCTCAAAAAATACGATCGCGGTGCTTCAAAACACGTTTATGACATAGTGACAGGTGATGAATCGTGGATTTACGCGTATGAGCCCGAAAGTAAACAGCAGTCGACTGTTTGGTTGTTTCAAGATGAGGCGAATCCAACAAAAGTTGTTCGCGCACGAAGCACTTCCAAGCAAATGATCGCCTGTTTTTTCGGAAAAGCTTGACATGTCGCAACCGTACCACTTGAACAACGCAGAACAGTCAATTCTGCGTGGTACACATCCATTTGTTTGCCAGTAGTCTTCCAAGAAATGAGGAAAACCAACCGTCGAAGACGGATCACTCTTCACCACGACAATGCGAGCTCTCACACATCGGCTCAAACAACTGCATTTTTGACCACTCAAAACATCGATTTGATGAGTCATCCGCCGTATAGTCCTGACTTGTCACCAAATGACTTCTTTTTATTCCCGTACGTAAAAAACAAACTGAGAGGTCAACGTTTTTCGACACCTGAAGAAGCGGTTGCTGCGTTTCAGAATGCATGTTTTGGAGATACCTCAATCAGAGTGGAAAAAGTGCTTCGACAATTAGTTCAAACGCATGCAAAAGTGTATAGATCTTCATGGGGAATATTTTGAAAAACAATAAAGCGATTTTCGATGATTAATATTTGTTTTTGTTCTCTAATCCCGAAATATAAAAGGCAGCCCTCGTACAGGTACTTCATTAATCAAATTAGTCATACATTTTGATCTTATACCATTTTGTAAAAAATGTTTTTTATTCTAATTAAATTGGAGTTTAATTAAACAGAAATGTTTGTTATTTAACACATCATAATTTGTTTATTTACTTTTTGTAAATAAAAAAATTATATCTAGAATTGGGGGGTAATATTGAACTGTTTTGACTTGTTAAATACAAAAAATATATTTTTTAAATAAATATTCGAATTATTTTAGTTGCTGTGGACAAACTTATCAAACATTTTGCTTCGGGATTCCATGTGTTGATGATAAATTCAGGTAAATAAAAAAAAATCAGCACTTTTGAGAATGATTCGATATATTTTGTTTACCTTGTGCTTCTAAAACAACGATGAGATTGAAAATAACGATCCTGAAATAACATTGGAATCAAATTGAACGTGTTCTGTGGAATCCTTAATCTTATTTTCATTCTTTCGTTGTTTGAATTTGTAATGTGCACAATTACATTTTTCTTTATTTTTATATTTACAATTTGCCACAAAAGTAGACACGATCTTGTATATTTGCCTGAAAATATTTATATAAAATTACTGTATAGCCAACCTACAGTAAGCCTTCCAAATAATATTTTCGTTTGAAATTTGCGTATGTGTATTTGCTATAAAAACATTACTCCTTTTTAATATGCGAACACTGTATAAATGTACAATTTTTCAGTATTGCGGAAATGAGTTCATCTCAAGAAAGACGAAGGTATTTTTCTGTATAAGCGTTTCTGTGAATTGGAACCAGTAATAACAAATATTGGACAAAATATTGTGACAAAATATTTAAACATTACAAAGGTATAAGTAACAATAGTTGAAAAAATGTGAGGAGTGAAATTGTCAATAAAAATTTTACTACGTATCAGTTTATGACTAGCCAAGAAATATACTCGTAATTTAAAAATAATTGGAATAATTTTTTATAAGAGATTCACACTTTATTGAAAACCCTCCAAAATAGTCCAGGAAAGTTAACATAAATTAAACTAAATTAATTAAACTAAAGCTTTTTTTGCTTCGTACAGTTCTTCTAAAGAAGTGAAAAATAGATTCCCGTTGGAAAAATGGAAATTTTTTAATTTTCCACCTATTTATCAACATGTACGGCATAGGAAAATGAATAATAACAATAAAGGGTTTGTAATTATTTTTTCAAGAATCTTTAAAAAAAAATTATTTTTTTTTAATCATTAAGTGCCACCAAAAAATTTTTTTTTTAATTTTACGTATATTTAAAAAAATTTATATTAAACAAATGCTTTGTTTATGAGATAATAAAAAAATAATAATTCATGATTCGAAGGAGAATAAAATATTAAGATTTAAAAAAAAGTTTCTTAAAAAAATTATTGCTTAAATATACATTTGTTAATTAACTATTTTTTGTCAGTTATTATTAATATTAAGGAATCCTTTTTTTGTAAAAATAAATAAATAATAAATAAATATTGTCCTTTTACATTCCTAAGAAAAAACATTTTTTTATTAACATTTAATTTATTTATTTAATAAATAATTTGTTACAAACAAATAAATTTTTGTTTTATTCTTATAAAACTGCTAATATAAATAAAAACAACTATATATCGCATGATTTATAAAAAAAATGTTTGCTAATTTTTAGAAAATTTTTAATATTTTTGCTGTTTGTAAGTTCAATATTTTCTTTCAGCTTCCGATAACTATTATTTAAATAACTTTTAAACTGTTACAAACAGGTAAATATTTAAAATTTTCAAAAAAATTGCCAACATTTTTTTTATAAATCATTCGATACATATTATAAACAATATAGTGGAAAGTGCGGTTTAAAAAAATAAAACATAATTTATTTCTTTATAACAAATTGTTTATTAAATAAATTAATTAAAATGTTAATAAAAAATATTTTTCTTAGTAATATGAAAAAACAATAGAAATGATTTTTACAAAAAAAAAATAATTTCTTAATATTAATAATAAATGTTAAAAAATAGTTAATTAACAAATGTATTTTTAAGCAATAATTTCTGTTAAGAAAGGGGTTCATTTTAAAACTCATAATATTTTTTATCCTTCGATTCATGAAAAAAAAGATTATCTCATAAACGATGCATTTTTTATAACTAATTTTTTAAATAATAGAAGTAAAAAATAAAAAAATATATTTTCAGGTGGCGTTTAATTATAAAAAAAGAAATAATTAAAATTCTTGAAAAAAAAAATTACAATCGGTTTGTTGTTATTATTCATTTTTCAATGCAGTAGACTGTTGATAAATAAATGGAAAATTAAAAATTTTCAAGTTTTCCAACGGGAATCGCTTTTATTACTAGGGACCTTTTGTGGTTAGGTCCGAATATGACTTTGACAATCATATCATAAATATCCTATAAAAAATTAGTTACTGTTCAAATAATAACTTTAATTTCAATATGACCTTCAGGTTAAGGTAATGGTCGAGATCATGGGCTTATTGGCATATTCATAATTACCTTTTATTTTCAGGAGGGCTTTCCTCTATAGGGAACCAGAGGACGCATTTTGTAGTGTTAATGGACCCGCCACTGAGCAGTTTTTTTTGTTTTAATTTTAATTTTGTCTTTTTTTTTAAGTTTTATATGACTCAACTGTTCATTAAAGTGTTTGAAGCCAGTTCGTGGATATTTAACATTATTTTCGATTTCTAAAGCATGTGGGGTCAAGAACAACGTCACCACTCAATTTTTAAATCAAAACTGAACAACTTTTGTCTGGACCATTTTCTCAGAAAATGCGATCATAGGAAGTTACAGGGGGTACTTTTTTTTTGTTTGTGAGGAGCTGTTTAGGACTACAAAATTAATATTTTTTGTTCGTGGATTTCCAGGATCTATAAAATTGTATAAATATATAATTTATTCATGTGAAAAAGATGATTGATTGTTTAAAAAATAATCGTGAAACACAAAATTCCAAAATTTTGGTTTGAACCCCCAGACTCCCCGCTGGCTACGGCCTTGACTGTTTATGCGTTTTAGCTGCAAAGCTGTCATTTTCATGAATTGATGACTACAACCAACATTACATACTGCATAGTTTCCATGAAAATATTATGATGTATTTCCGTTTGCATGATTTTAAATGATTTTTGTTTTTTTACAAATTTCAGAATTTAGAAAAGTTAATTCATGTAACATTTAAAAACATAAGAAATCTTATTACTGCAATGTAATTGAACATTTGAATTAGCAAATTTCGTACCGTCTACGTACAATAACCATATTTTGTCACAATATACATTTTTCGTTCCGATTTCTCCGTATTGCTATTAAATACCGTGACATTAATTAAAAAAAAAGTTATATTAATACGAAACACGCCTCAATTTTACCGAACATGAAAACTGTATCAAGGTTACGCTGGGTTAGGTACTGGTTCTAATTGCAACAGTTCTTTATCAATATTATTTATGTTTCGATGTTTTTAGCGGAACGTTTTTGGATGAAACCAACAATTATATTCACTATATGTACAGTTAGTTATCTTTACTCGGATTTCACATTTTTCATAATTCAATTGTGAAAATAATTTAGCAAATGCGAATAAAAATATATAGACTCTCTAAATATTTTTATAAATGGTGAAAGTCACCAAATGAATTAAAATTATTAAAAGTATTGTACATATGAGGACGGTCCCAAAAGTACCCCGGCCCCGGCCCCGAGATGGCAGTAGTTATTTGATAAATATCAGTGTATTAGAAACTAAACAATCTATGAAATATATACTTGAATTTTTGTATCTCGGAAACAAACGACTTTTAGGATTTGAGTCTAAAAAGACTTGATCCACAATACAAGACTATCAAATGGAAAAGTTTCAAGAAAGCCGAAAGCCACTTTCTCGCTGGAAAAAAACAATTGGGGGGGCGGTTAACTTGAAAACAAACGACTGTCAGAGTTTGAGTCCATGGAGATTTTTGATCCACAATTTCAGAACTATCAAATGGCAAAGTTTCAAAAAAATTAGCCGAAAGCTATTTTCTTTAAGAATAATTAAGAATAGTGCGGGGTCCTTCAGACGGTTTTTTGAAGTTATGGCTAAACCGAGAGGTGCTGGGATGAAAATGACCCCGAATTCGAATTCAGTGACCCCAAAAACATAGAGTACACATATTGGAGCTCCCAGGTCAAGATCTATTTTTTGTCTCGTTGTGCTATATTTTGAGAAGCAAGACGGTTATTATAATAAAACTTATTATGTTGAAAAATAGATTTGGGAAGGTTACTTCTAGGACCATCTTCAATACTTTGAGAACACCTATTCAACACAGTAACAAACCCAAAAAAGTATTATCTTGTTGTTTTTTCTTTAATTTTTATTGTTCTATGGCGACAAAAAATTATTAATGTAATGGCACTTCGAAGTATGTAAGTTTGTCGACAGAAATTATTTTTTTTAGAATAATTATACTTGTTTTTCTTCTTAAATATACTCACTGACAAAGAAATCCTAACACCCCGAGGTGGTTGTGGTAAAATGTAGATGCTATAGTGAGGACTAAGTGATTAAAATCTTGCCATTGATTCAATAAGGTAGTGGATTTCTTCTTGAGCAATAGTTTTATGTTAAAAATGACAGATGCAGTCCTGCGGGTAATCGACAATTTTCGCGAAACAACCATCTGTTTTAAAACGGTTTTGTGGCATGTCTTATTGAAAGACCAGCAAACAGCACTAAAAAATCACCTATTTATCAACAAGGTGTACTTAAAAAATAGTGAAAATGACATTCATAATATGCTTAAAACTCAAAATTTTCAAATGGAAACCTAAGCTACCTGGATTTCATATCATTAATTTTCAAGCCGTCTATCTAATCGAATGGCCAGCTAGGTCTCCAGATCTTAGCCCGTTAGATTTTTTATCTTTGGAGTTACCTGAAGTCTACTTCAAAAAGCCGGAAAATATCGAGGAATTACGAGGGCTGCCTTTTATATTTCGGGATTGGACAACCCTAGTGTTGCAATTTGACAACTAACAGCTCTATCGTAAAGTTTGAGATTTTTGAGGTTATACGTACTCAGAACGTTTTGACATACGAGCGCTATGTGTTGTTTACAGTAACTTAAAGGATTCATCTCGGCCAAAAAATTGAATTAAATCGTGAACATTTTCGTGCGATTATTCTTTACAACTTTCGACGTGCATTAAGTCAGCATGAGTGCATGGATGAACTTAATTTAATTTTTGGCGATGAAACTCCATCAAAGACCACTGTTTATCGATGGTATGGTGAATTCAATCGAAGTCGTAATTCACTCCAAAACGAATTTCGTGAAGGTCGTCCAAAAACAGTTGTTGTTCCGGAAACCATTGATGCTGTGCACGAACTGATATTGCAAGATTGTCATGTGGCCTATCGTAAGATTGAGTCAACCTTACACATTAGTGGGACCAGCATACATTCAATATTGCATAAATATTTGAATGTCAAAAAAATGTGTTCGCGTTGGATCTCACACAATTTGTCAATCGTTCAAAAAAAGGCTCGTGTCGACTGGTCGAAAGAAAAGCTCAAAAAATACGATCGCGGTGCTTCAAAACACGTTTATGACATAGTGACAGCCCGAAAGTAAACAGCAGTCGACCGTATGGGTGCTTCAAGATGAGCCGAATCCAACAAAAGTTGTTCGCGCCCGAAGCACTTCTAAGCAAATGATCGCCTGTTTTTTCGGAAAAACTGGACATGTCGCAACCGTACCACTAGAACAACGCAGAACAGAGTGGTACACAACCATTTGTTTGCCAGTTGTCTTCCAAGAAATGAGGAAAACCAACCGCCGAAGACGGATCACTCTTCACCACGACAATGCGACCTCTCACACATCGGCTCAAACAACTGCATTTTTGACCACTCAAAACATCGATTTGATAAGTCATCCGCCGTATAATCCTGACTTGTCACCAACTGACTTCTTTTTATTCCCGTACGTAAAAAACAAACTGAGAGGTCAACGTTTTTCGACACCTGAAGAAGCGGTTGCTGCGTTCAGAATGCATGTTTTGGAGATACCTAATCAGAGTGGAAAAAGTGCTTCGACAATATGGGAATATTTTGAAAAACAAAAAAGCGATTTTCGATGATTAATATTTGTTTTTTTTGTCTAATCCCAAAATATAAAAGGCATATAAATAGGGAATATTTCATTTCATGAACCAAAAAGAGTTAGCAAAGTCTCTATTGATTCTTTGAACTTGACGATACGAAAACGTGACCTAATTTTTTCTTCCATCTCAATAATTCATATCTCTGTACGTATGAAGAACAGAAAGGCATTTGATTTGATGAAAACTTCAATGCTGATGAATGATTTTAAATTGCAACATTAATTTTATTCAGTTAACTTTGGTAACTAATGTTATATGTAAATGATGAGGCAATATCCTGTTTCATGAAACTCATCAGATTTGCATTATAAATGGGTGTTTTCATATATTTATGGGCGCGTCTTTCGTGTCTGTACGACGCCGCCGACGGGTACATGAAAGCTTATAATTATTAACTACCTAGTTAAAATGAGTTTTAATTGTTAGGTTTTGAGTTATACCTACATTTTGAAGAACTACAAACAAATCATTGGTTAAGGTACCTCTTCAGTATGACATGTCGATGATCCAATCACACAATAAAATTTTCTTTACAAAAAAGTATTTTGACCTGCTAAATACGAATCGTCCAACTGTTCAGTTTCCAGAAAAATGCTGATATCGTTCTGAAAATCCTTCAAAGGCGAATATGAAAAAAAATTATCAAAAGGTTAAATCTTACTTCGCAGGCCTTTTCCTCCAGGTTTATAACTTTTCCGTGCATGCGTTTGTAGTCAGAAATGTATCCCGAATGTGATTGTCATGTCCTCGTTTGCGTGACAGCTGACGTTTTCAAGAGATGACACAAAAAAATCGGACATTTTTAGAGTTCTTCAACGATATAATACTCGATATAGTTATTCATAAAAATAACGGAGTTATGGATGATTTTCTCTCTTATTTTCACTTTTAACGTAGTTAGCCATGAAATAGATTGATTTATTAATAACTATTCCAAAAAACATTGAACGATTTTTTTATTAGGTATATCAGATATAACGAAAAAACTAAATAAGTAGGTACTTACTAAAAACTTAAGAAATTAAAGTACATAATAATAGTTACATTTTATGTTTGAAAAGTCCACCATTGTTATTTAGAAAAAAATCTTTTTAAGAGGGACAATACCGCTTTCCTCACAAACCGCCTATCAATTTCTTCAATTGTTTGTAATACCGCCTCCCTTAGGGTCACCAACTGTCTCATACTTTCTTTTAGAAGTCTATAACTGCCAAATCGGGAGACCGGGGTGGCCATTCGCGTGGTCCATTTCTTCCTATCCAAGAGTTTGGATAGATATTATCTCAGTGTTGTCTTATAATAACGAGTTATGAGCAGGTACTCCATCATGTTGGAACCACTCAATTTCTAAACGACTTCTCAAATTCAAATTATGCAATATGTCTTGAAAAGTGTATTGCAAGAAATGTAAGTAGTGATTCGTTATAGATAAAAGGCCCCAGAATAGTAGACCCTATGATACCACACCAAGCATTAAAACCTGGGGTCTGCTTTTTTCTACATGGAAAGGGTTTTCTTTAGCCCAGATATACTCATGGTGTCTATTGAACATACCGCAGTTAGTAAACCTAGTTTCATCTGACCATAACAGCTTTAATGGAAACTGTGGATTGTCAAGGCACATGTCTCTAAACCATGTACAAAACAAAATACGTCGATGTTCGTCACCAGCATGCAAAGTTTGAGAAACTAAAAGTTTGTACGGGTGGAACTTGTGCGCTTTCAGTACCTTAACTACAGTTCGTTGAGATGTGCCAGCTTCTGCCGCAATCTCACGAGTTGATGTAGATGGATTTTAATTTACCATTGCCAAAACATTTATTTGTGCTGTGTTCCTTTGGTGGTTTAGTAAAAGATCGACGATTAAAATATCTATTAAAGTATTCCTCAACTGCATGAACTGAATTTTTATGGCATTTGATATAACATTCCACCATATTCAGTTTTTCTTCGTTAGAATATTCCATTTTATCACGAAAACTTGTCAATATCGACTGCCAGTTCAGCACTACTAATGGAATTACTCTCAAATGAGGAAACGTCATGGCTACCTACGTTAAAAGCATTCATAACTCCGTTATTTTTATGATTAACTATATCGAGTATTATATCGTTGAAAAGCTCTAAAAATGTCCGATTTTTTGAGGTCATAGCCAACTATGGTTTCCATTCAAAAAAAGATAAGTTTGTGTCATATCTCGAAAACGTGAGCTGTCACGCAAACGAGGACATGACAATTATATTCGGGATACAATTCCCTTCAATTTTGATATTTACACTTATTTTATAAAATCAAAAACAAGGGAGCTAGAGGGATTTGACTAAATCGACAGAATTTCGTTTTCTCATGTCATGACTTTTTACAAAAATCCGAAAGCGTCATTAAATTGGGCCAACTGCAAATCTTTCCCAATTTAACCATTGCTCTATCTCCTCTAGTTTCCGAGATCCCCATACTGATCATCAAAAAAACTCACCCTGTATATATGAAACTTTCCATAATGAAATCAAAACAATTTAACCTATGATTTTGACGTTTTCTGGCCAAAATTGCAAACAGCACAGTTTTGGTTATAATTTTAACCAAAATATCTCCAGTCGAACACTGCAAATCGTATTATCTAACGGACAAATGCATGTAAACTCCTGCAAACTGACTAAAAGCAACCAAACCCAAATTGAGTCATCTGCGTATAAACAATAAGTTTCGTCTAAAACACGGTTATTCGGAAACCTTTAAAACGCCAAATAGAAAAAAAGGCCGATTAAAAATCCGTACAAAGCATCAAATGTCATCTGTTCAAATAAAAAAAGACGATAGCCTCTTTTAGAATTCCTAGTTCACAGTATGGCACATGTTTACCTAACCTTTTAAAAACGAAGGGTCGATACTAACAGCGGCAACCGCACACTGTGTTTACGCCATAATATCTCGTCCACACTTTTGTTTAATAGTATCAATTTTCTACTACAGTAAATTTTATTAGAACGTATAAAGTTGGCTCCGAGTAAAGATAACTAAAGTATATAAAGAGCTATTAGGATATATTTGACTTGCTAGATAAATAGGAATCGTATCGAGTCTTGGTGTTTGTGTTAAATGCATTTGGCGATTGAATTGTTGGTGTTGCAAGAATTCTGTTTTTTATTTTGCTTGCATGATTTTGTAGGGAAATGTGAGTTCATTTATTTTCTATTTAGTATTAAGATAAAAAAGGTTTAAAAAATCACTATCCTGCAACGATCTACAAGCTACTAAGGAACTGAGGATGTAAGTATGAAGGGTGTCCCAATGAAAAAAAAAAGAGTGGCAGTCATTTGAGACTTCATAATTGTCACTATTTTGTTACAAGTCAAGTATTAGTCTTAATTTAATTCTTAATTTGAATATATCTGCAAAGAAATATAAGTTTATATATTGAGTAAGTGTTTGTAAATAGTTTTGTTCATCTGAATAAGTATTTGAAGGCAAGATATCAAAGAAAAGTTCATTGTTACAAACATATAACATTTTTACAAAACAAAAAATAGTGTTCCAATTTGAGGTTAATTTTTAAATTTTTAATAAAATACACAAATTATTTGAGAATGATTAAATCTTTTATTTCAAATGCTAGTACAATTGTTTCGGTTTAGTAATTTATTTATTTATTTACCAGATACATTCCACGCATATTTACATAGTAAATCCTACAAGATAACAAAGCTATCTGCTCGTAGGCTGGTATATACTTACAAACTAACCACTAACTAAACTAATTAACTAAAATTAAACTAATTGGATAAAAAAAGTTTCATTGTACTTATAAATATATTAAGTTGTCCATAACACAACAGTTGTATCCTAAGTACTTTCATTCATTTTTCATAATCCAGGGTTTAAGTTTTGTTTTAATCTTATTTACTTTTTCTGTTGCCATTTTTTTAAGTTTATTTGGTAAAGAGTTAAATTTTATTGCTCTATAGTAATTATTTTTGACGCTGACAGTTTTACTTCTGTTAGGGATTTGAATGGTTTTATTTCTTGTTATGCTTGTAGAATTATTGAATACATTACTAAGGGTTTTATAATGATATACTACAGATTGACATGTAAACAGTTGTTTAATGTTGAGTGGGTATTTTTGGTTAGGTATAACTTGTTTCTTTTCTATAATTTTTAGTAATCTATTTTGAAATCGCTGAAGCATTTGTAAAGTGTTATTATATGCTCCTCCCCATGCTATTACCCCGTAGCTAATAACGCTATGGAAAAAAGCGTAGTATAACATAAGTAAGCTTGTAAGGTTTCAGTGTTCATAGATTTATTTAAATTATAGAAAATATATATAAGGTTAGTTTTACTTAATATATATTTAATATGTAATTCCCACGTCAACCTATAGTCGAGAAGTACACCCAGATATTTAAAATGTTCTACCCTTTTTAGTTAGTTTAGTTGCCAAAGGTAATAAACTCAGTTTTGTCAATATTTAGTGATAATTTATTTACAGCCAGCCAATTACTTATTTCAGTAAGGTAGTTGTTCATGTTGGTTTTAACTTCGTTCCAAGTGTCTCAACTAGCTACAACAGCCGTATCATCTAGGGTTAAAACGATACGAGTAAATACAAGTACATACTCGATACTTTTCTCCGATACCAAGTACTTTTAGTATCGATACTTTGCAATTAAGTATCGAGTAGGTTTCGGTCAAAAGTACGGACCGTGGGTCAAAAGTACTCATATACCTATCTTCACCAATGCCACTACTTCATTGATAAAAAATTGCATTCTTAAATTCTTAGAGCATACACCTTCTGGAGGTAGCCTGCGGTGCCCAAATGTCATGCCAAAGGATAGAAAGAGAGAACAATAGAGAGTAAAGAGGCTATTTCACTCGATTGGTAGATGAAGCCAATTAGCTCATTGGATGCAGTTCCCTATCTAGTGAAATAGCCTCTTACCCTCTATATTGCCATCTCTTTCTAGCGTTGCCACGATTGTTTTCGTTCGGTCGGTGTTAACCAGTGATGGTTGCCATATCACTGGTGTTAACACTGTTAACCCTTGTATGATCTGTGCTGTTAACCGTGTTAACCTAAACAGTACTGACAGTAGTCGGTGTTTGTCTTATGTTAATATAATATATATATATATATATATATATATATATATATATATAATGTTTAAAGCATTTTAATTTTTTGGCTGATTGAAAATGGGACCTCCGAAGTCTAATGTGTGACTATATTTTACAAAAACGATGACAAATCCGCAAGCTACAAAATATGCTTTAAAACCGTCCGGTTTTGTGGCAATACTTCTAACACAAATCATACAATAAAGAGGGATACTATCAAACACCATTACAGTTCATCGACAGCTGGACCAACATTACCTATCTGAGTTACCACCCCCTGACTTCTAATTTGCATAAACATTTAAAGTCACTCTGATTCGATACGAGTAAGTATCGATACTTTGCAGTTGACGACCGATACGGTATCGAGTAAAAGTATCGATACCTTGGTGGTTTCGTTTCATCCCTAGTATCATCGGCAAATGATATAACAATACCATCAGGCAATAGCTTTAAAAGTTCATTAATATATAATATAAATAGAAACGGTCCTAAGACAGTTCCTTGTGGAACACCTGTATTAATCTGAGAATTCACTCATGATATTATTGATTTTTACTCTCTGGTACCTACTGTCTAAATAATTTGCTATTAATTTATGAGCTTTACCCCTTATACCGTAATTGTATATATTGTCAAGTAATATCTGAGTAATCGAAAACAATATCTTGTAAGTGACCATCTGCTGCTGTACGACAAGCTTCTAATCTTTTGCCAACATTTTCGATAACTTTCTGGCATAACTGCGGTTCAATTACTTGGAAACATTAGGTCATCAATTGTTTGTGGATCGTTGGCATAGACCTTTTCGTTCAAATAGCTCCATCGGAAAAAGCTAGATTGCAATATACGGGCAGATTCGGTATGGTTTTAACAGTGCGAGATTATCTTAGGAATTAAATAAAACGAATCCTGCCACAAACGCAAAATGAAGTGTTACGAGAATTTGAAAACCGTCTTAGGTATTCTCAGGAAGTTAATGGTCAACAATTTGAACATTTAATTTGATAAAAATGTTTCCATTTGAAAAAATGAAGTTGTTGGTCGCAATTTATTTCTGGCCCACCCTATATAAGTTTATCATCACAAAAACCGCTGTCCAAAAAAACCGACTTGACCGAGCGTTTTTCCAAAAAACCAACACCTAAAATTTAAATGAATTTGTTTCAACTCACGCGTTGTCACTGTACAAAAATTATACATAAAAATATTTCTTGTAACTGAACTTGGATTAAATAATTTATTCTCAGACAAAAAAAAGTTGTAAATATTTAAACGAGGAATGTTCCACACATGGTGTGACAGCATAAAACGTAATAAACTACTGCTGATTTTTCAAATATGATTCATTTTCAAAATATGCACCTTAGTACGTCTTATGTTAATTTATTTATAAGATTGTCGATTTCTAGACAATTGTTGTTGACACACATGTTAAGCTAATTCAAAATCAGCTGTTATAACAAAATATGTTCTCATCATGAACCCATAAATTATTGGGTCAAGGAGATTGTGTTTTTGTACAGAAATAAATTTAAAAATGAGCATTAAAAAATAATTATAAAAACAAATAAATTGTGGTAATTTTCAATGGTCAAGGAACTGACAAAAATCTGTCTAAACAAAAAAAAAAATATTTAAACCGAACAACATTAAACTAAAATTAATAACACTACTCCTACTCAGGACAACTACATTACAGTTACAACTATACCATATATACAGGGTCTGTCAGAAAGATTGAAAAGAGTGGGCAACAGATTTAATGTTAAAACAACATTCCAAACAAGAAATACATTGAAATCTCTGATATCAAAAACAAAACCAACCAACAAAACCCAGAACTCAAAAAACTGCATATACAAGAATCCTTGCGAATGCAATAAATTTTATATTGGAGAAATATCGAGACCATTAAACGTACGAATAACTGAACACAAATTACATAAAGAAACGACAACATGCTTGGAACCTAGGCCATAAAATACAATTTGACAATTCAACTATGCTTCACATAGAACAACTAACACAAAAAGAAAAATAAAAGAGTCTGCCTTAATTCTTTTGAATGAAGACGATTGTATCGCTTCTACTTCTGTAGAATTTAATCGTATCTGATTACCGACAATTAAGGAAGAAATTATTAATGGTAACCTGCTTTTGAACTACCCAGTATCGGGATGGAGCATAAGGTTTCTCCTAGGTTTTCCCTTATGACGTTAGTGGGATCACTGAAACAATAGGATTCTTTGATCGCATTTTTGGCCAATGCGCTATCTTATAACAAAGTCGTACCTAGGAACGCCACTTATAAATTCTAAAGGCAACTCTTTCAAATTCTTCTAATTCAAAGTGCTACCTATATATCTAAAAACAACAAATTTTCTAATGTCAATTTAAATGTCATAAATCAAATTTTCGTTTTGCAATTTACATCAATAAATATAAAGCCATTGACAACGAAGTCTCTAACTTTGAAACGTTTGGTTTTCCTTCAATATACGTCGTTTTCTTTCGATTTTGGTGTTATTGCCCAAAAAAACATAAAAGTAATAATATTAGTGACAGAATTTCAGAAGTTGAGATTTTTCTATTGCACAATTCGGCCTTTTTAAAATTATTTCTTTTCATTTTTGGTCTCTATAAGACGTTGATCTTAAACTTCATTTGTGCCCTTTGGACGTCCGGTGCCTACTCTTCACTGATTTATTAATAGTTACGAGTTATATGTAAAAAATAAAAGTGTAGACTTCTACTGAACCCTTACTTATATTTTTACTAACATTCGTAAGAATTAACACCATTTTGAGCTTGTGAACTAGACTATATCAAATATTTTTTAATGCATTTCACTAATCTCAAATGTTTGAAATCGAATCTCTTATTGTATTACTTTAATTTTACTTTTAATATTATGTTAACTTAATAGTTTGGGATGATGTTTCTTAAAAGTGCGACCTAATCTGCCGAAAGCGCACTTAGATCTCATGCCTTTGGTTGTCTTTCCATTTCCTTAATTCATGACCCAGATATTTTTAGGGAACAATTTTGTTGTTTTTTTTTTCAAAATTCAAAATAAACCCTGCCTTTTCAGATATGCACCTTTGAGGTTTTTGGTAATTTCATCTTCTGGGTTGTTTAAGAGTATTACAATATCGTCAGCAGGTCTTACGTGGCTGAGTTTCTGTCCAACGTTATGATTCCCGGTTGTCAGCTATTACTTATCTTCAAAAATTAGCTCTAGAGCTACTTCTGGTTAGGTATTCTCTTTTTGAATTATTCCCTGTTTCAAACTGAATTTCTCGCTATTTTCCGGCAATCGTATGTTCCATTTTACATTTTTTATATCAATGATATGTATCTGTAATCTACGCATGTTTCAGTGCTGTCAATATTGTTTCTAATTCTTCTTTGTAGTAGCTTATACATCTGACAGAAATCCAGTTTTGTGCTTATTGGCTTTGTTAATATTTTCATTAATGACTTTCACACATTTAAAAGGAGAACGTTAGGTTCATAATTAACTGAAATCTTCCTTTTATACAGCAATAACTGCGATATTCCAATCATCTAGTATATCATCTTTTTCCAAACATTTGTTGAGTAAGTTCCTTAATTTCTAGTTTCTATGACTATTGCTTCTTCTACTGGTGCTGGGTTATTTTTTATTCTGCAAGAACTGATCTATAATTTCTGACAGTGTTCTTCTGATTCTTCGTTTAAAATTGTTGGCTATGTAGAATATTTCAGCGGTTTTCTCTCAGTTGTCATGTTTCTTTTCTGCCTGACAGTACATTATTTCTCATTACCTTTAGACTGTTCTATAGTTTGGGTGATGGTTTCGATATTATATCAAGTAATATATCTTTACTGATCTTTCCAACTGTGAAGTTTCAGTGCTAGTTCCTGGTGCAGTATTTTTGCCACAGCATCGTGTCGTTCTTTGTATTCAGTTATAGCGAATGCTTGACAACCTCCTGTGATATGCTGGATAGATTCAGATGTTGGCAACCATATCTGCATCGGTCGTTGTTGATAGAAGGGTCTTTAACGATGTACTTTAGATAGTTCTTAGTTGGAATTACTTGATCTTGGATTGCCAATATAAAGCCTTCCGTTTCAGGAAACATATGACCAAAGATCTACCAATAGTTCGACGCTGAACTGTCGACATTATCTTGGTTGACGTCATTTATATATCTTACATGAACGGGCTTCTCTTTCCATTTCAGCAGTGTCTGATCAGTGGTCTGGTGGTGTAATTGGACGTGTTGTTGTGTTAGTCGCAGTGGTTTTGAGTCATCAACCTGACACATGACTCTGTGTAGATCAGAAAATTCTGCGAGTTTCTGGAAATGACTACGCAAAATAGAAATTTGTTGATCTAATAGTTTGCTTAGATCTGCCAATCCTCTTCCTCCTTCATACCGTGGCAAAGTTGTACGTTCAACAGAGCTCTTTGGGTGGTGATCTTGAGCTTTTGTTAGTAAAACTCGAACTTTTCGTTGTAATTTTTCAATGTCAGTCTTGCGCCAATTAACTATACCGAAAGAGTAACTAAGCACTGAATATGCATAGGTGTTAATAGCCTGAAACAGATTTTTACTGTTTAGTTTGGTTTTCAACAGTCGTCGTACCCTTCTATAAAACTCTGCTGTTAGGTCTTTTTTCATAGTCAAGTGATCAATACGTTAAGCATGCTTTATTCCAAGGTATTTATAAGTATGACCTTCCCCCATAGATTCAATTGAGGTGCCATCTCCCATTTCGAAGTGTCCCTGCTGTATTTTGCCTTTAACTATATTAATAATTCGGCATTTGTCTAGGCCAAATTTCATATGGATGTCACTAGAGAACCCTTCTACTATTTCAAGCATATCATGCAGCTTTTGTTTCGTAGCTGCCATCAACTTCGTCCATGTAAAACAAATGGTTTATCTTTAATACTTGTACTTTGTTGTGTTTGAGACTAAACCCAAAGTTAGTCGAGTTCGGTTTGTGTGAGAGTGGATTCATGGCAATACAGAACTACAACGGGCTGAGAGAGTCTCCCTGGAATACACCTCTTCTGATTGGGATAGGATCGGTTGGTATCGAACAGTCGGCTTCATTCAGAAAGATTTTGGTTTGCCAGGTGGACATGGCATATTCTAAAAAGTTAACAATACAGTTATTTATGTTATAGAATTTCAGCCCCTGAATGAGCCAATCGTGTGAAACTGAATCAAAGGCCTTTTTGTAGTCCACATATGCCATGTAGAGATTTCGTTCGTTTGGCGTGGGCTTGATTGCAGACAACGGAATCAATTATCAGTTGTTCTTTGCAGACCCCATCGAATTTTTCTCGCATCCCTTTTGTTGTTGAAGTAATTATGTTGTTCAGCTCACAATGTTTGAAAATGCGATGATTAATGCACGATGTTATGAGTTTGTATAAGGTTGGGAAACAAGTGATTGGTCGGTATTTTGCTGGGTCCTGTGTACATGGTTGTCCTTTGGTAAGAGGTATGTCGCACCGTGCTTAAGCAAACTAGGCATCTTGTGTGGGTGAGTAATTACGTCATTTATAAGGGCTGTTAGTATTTCGTGAGTTGCGTACAGTTTCTTTATCAAGTAATTTTGTACACCATCTGGTCCTGGTGCTTTCCAGTTATGGAAGTGCTTCATTATGTTGGATGTGTCTTCCGTTGTAAATGGTTGGTGTTGTATAGCATCACAGTTCTGAGATGCAGCCTCTTCCTCATTAATCCAGCTGTGTTTTCCAGAATTCCTCGATGTCTGTTTTACTGGGGTAACTAGGGGCTTCATTATTATTGATGTTCTTAAGTTTTCTATAAAACCTTTTTTCTGATTGCCGGAAAAGAGTGTTGTCTAGTTTCCGTTGGTTACTGGTTTTGTACCTTCTCAATCGACTTGTGTAGACTGAGAGCTTTTGTCGTAGACTGTCCAGACACTGCTGAAATGTGATGTTTTCTCCATCCCACTGGGAGTGTATTCGGTTATTGTCCATGATAGTCTTGACAAGCATTTCTATTCTGTTGTTCCTGACTCCTCGTTGGTATCGGTCAGTCTTCCAACGTCTTTCCGACGATAATTGATTTTCCCTTCAAGTCTTCTTTGGTGGTATTCGAGGTGTTTATCTAAATTGGAGAGGGTCTTGCTTTGGTCTTACTGCGATCCCAATTGTTCTGCAGATTGAAGTTGCATCACAGTAGATGATTGTGTGTAGCGACTCTAACGTATTAGCACCTAAAACATAGTTTGGTAAGATAAATTTGTTCATAGCCTACAAGACGATACCCAGTTTCTTAGAGGATCTTAGTTTAGGAAGAGCTGGTCTAGTCAGCGGCTCTGTTCCACTATACTCTATAAGAGCTCCTTCCATTTCTGCTTGGATCTTCTCAAGCAGGTCTGACTGATCTTTATTATTATAATTTTATTTATAAGCTTTTATAATCTTGCTTGTTTCTGGTTTCCATTTTACTTAAGTTGAATTGTAGGGAATAAAATTCATAAATATACTCTAGTTATAAACAGACAAATAGATCCGATGTCTTTATAAAGAATATACATTTAAATTGTGACTGGAGATAGTTAATGACTACCTAAAGTTCAACAGGTTAAAAATATAATTGTAGGTTAATTTATTCGGTTAAGGTTTTGAATTAAATTTTTCACCGAGAAACCCACTTTCTCTTAGATTGCAACACCCTGCGTGCTTATTGCAAAATTTTCTCATATTCAAGTAAAAAACACACTGTTAACAGCATGCGAAAAATCTTGATTGTCTTTATGTCAATTAAATCCATGAAACACAATTCACAACCGTGAAATTTTTGTTGCACACAACCATACGTACAAATTAAGGATGTAATTAAAGTGTATAATTACTACAATTAGTTGACATTGATAATAATTTAATGAGACATTAGTTGTGGTTCCGTAAAAACTGTAGGGAAGATATAAAGTGCGGATTATTACCCCTATTTGTCAGTTAATGAAAAAAAAAACATTTTGTGGGTTTAATTAAATAGTATCAGCACGTTTCAACCTATCCTCTGAACTATGAGCGTCTCTAGAGGTAGGTCATTAAGTACGAGGGTAGTCCCAAAAGTTACCCGGCCCGACGTAGAGATGGCGGTAGTTGTTTGACAAATATCAATGTATTAGAAAGTACACTATCTCTGAAGCATATGTTCCAAGTTTGACTATCCTGAAACAGGAAAAACAACCAACAATGGCGAGTATTATGAGAATTTATTGCAACTTTTTAGGAAAGAAATCAAGCAAAAACGGCCGCAATTGGCAGTTAATGGCTATTTTGAGGAGCAAGATAGTTCTTATTATAACAAGTGTATCGACCTTATCGAACATTGCTGGGAGCCAAAGTACATAGAGTTGAAAGGGGTACTTCTGATACCATCCTCTGAATTATGAACGCCCCTGGAGGTCGGTAAACACGAGCGTAGTCCCAGAATTACCCCACCCGACCTAGAGATGGCGGTAGTTGTTTGATAAATATCAATGTATTAGAAAGTATAAGTTCCAAGTTTGACTATCTTGAAAAAGCAAAAACTACCAAAAATGGCGAGTATTATGAGAACTTATTGCAACTGTTTTAGGAAATAAATCAAGCAAAAACGGCCGCAATTGGCAGTCAATGGCTATTTTGAGGAGCAAGACAGTTCTTATTATAACAAGAGTATCGACCTTATTGAACATTGCTGGGAAAAGTACATAGAGTTGACAGGGTGCTTCTGATACCATCCTCTGAATTATGAACGCCCCTGGAGGTCATTAAACACGAGCGTAGTCCCAGAAGTACCCCGCCCGACCTAGAGATGGCGGTAGTTGTTTCATGAATATCAATGTATTAGAAAGTACACTATCTCTGAAGCATGTTTCAAGTTTGACGACGTCACGTTGTTTAGTGTTTGTTGGCAGGCATCAATAATAAACATTTTTAGTGAATTTGTGAAAGTGCAAAAAATTGGTCATCGTTAAGTTCCCGAATTTGAAAATCTGGTTCATTGGCCACAGAATTTCCATCGATAAAGAAGTTAATGGCCAGGAGCCAGACAGTTCGTATTTCAAAATAAGTGTCGAACTTATTAAACATTGCTAGGAAAAGTGAATAGAGCTGAAATATTTTTTTTTTCCACAATTTTAGTGAGTACTTTGTTAGGACGGGTATTTCTGGGAACATCCGCGTAATATGACAGACCTGGCGCGTAACTAAAGAGGATCTACTAAATCTGAACTTTGAACCAATTCCAAAGTTTGAACCAATTCCACAACATCCTTACTCCCCAGATCTTGAGTCCTGGGATTTTTGTGTCTGTACCTATTATGTCCTGGTTTCGGGAAACGTCGGGAAAATTTTTCATTGACGCAATTTGATAATAATATTGATTATTTCTTAATAATATACAAAAACATTAATGTCAATGTAGGAAATGTTCAAAATATTCCTGTTAACGTCTTGGCAACATGCTAATCTGGTATAGAAATGTCTTCTAACGTTACTCAACATCTTAGGCGTGACTGATCTAATCGCAAGCATGATTCGTCTTTTTAGGTGATATAAGTTGAGGGGTTTAGTTTTGTATACAGTACTTTTAACGTATACCTACAAAAAGTAGTCCAATGGCGTCAAATCAGGATATCGTGCTGGCCATTCTATCGATCCGCGCCTCCCAATCCACTGACATTTGAAAAATTTGGTTCAGGTACTGCCGGAAATTGATTTCGTAATGGAGCGGTGCTCCATCTTGCTGAAACCATATTCTATTGGCACGAACTTCTGGGTTTACTGGATCAGGATATCAGTTTGTCAAAGTTCGCACATTATTTTGGAGCAGTTCTAAATATTTATTTAAAAATACAAATCAACGGGTCCAAGCGTTTTTCCCTATATGTCCACCTTTATTCGTTATCAAATTTATTCCATTTGGCTGTTCCACACTGTACAGTGATGGGCAAATGTGTGGAACCAAATAAATATCTCTGGAATTATTAGAGATATCAAAATGAAATTTGGAAGGTGGATACTGCAGTAGATTGCCTATTTGTTTCCAATGTTTTTTACAATTTTTGTTTTACCGGAAGTAATGTCAATTTTAAAATTTGCAATGAATCTCCCTGTATAGTACTTTAGTTTCTGATAAAGCATTTTATTGCGAATACAAAAATATCGGGTTTGATATTGTTTACTTCAATACCTACCGAGATATTAAGAGAAAAGTAACTAAGGAAAGGAAAAATTCGATGGTAGCTAAACTCGGTTCAGATTTCATTTACGCCCGATATAAACAAACCGCTCGGTAAGGATTTGTATTTCTATTGGTCAATCGGTGGCATTATACCATCACAGCCAACAGCACTGCTTGTTCCATAGTCGAATACACGTGCGTTTGTTTAAATCAGGCCCAAATTAAATCTGAATCAAGTTTAGTAGTCCATGAAATTCATTGCAGAAGTGACAGTAGTTGTCAAAATAAGTTATTTGTTTTTTTTTCTTTTGAATGTAAAAAGATTGTATTGTTTTAATATGATCGTAAAATGGCCGAATTAAGTGAAAGAGAAAGAATAGAAATATTAATGATGATTGGGTATGGGGAAAGGAAAAGGACGCATCAAGAAGTTTGTGACCTTTTTAACATTGTTCATCTGAATACACAAATATTCCGTTCAGTAGTTACGAAAACTTTGCGAAGGTACGACACAAGTGGAACAGTTAGCAATTTACCAAAAAGTGGACGGTTAAAAAGTGCAAAATGTTGCTATATCTTTGGAAGAAAATCCTCAGTTATCCACTACCGACTTCGCCAATAAAGATATTAAGGCGAGAAAAATATCATCCATAGAAAATTCGCCTCGTTCAAGAACTCTCCGAAGGCGATTTCGACAGACGTTTGCAATTTTGTGAAACGATGATGGATATTTGTAACCGTGATAATAATTTTATAAGAAATGTGGTGTTTTCAGACGAGGCTACATTTTGTTTAAATGGTATGATTAATCGACATAACTGCCGCTACTGGTCGCAAAGTAATCCTAATTGAGTACAAGAGGCTCAAACACAACATACCCAAAAATTGAACGTTTGGGCCGGCATTTATAACAACAGAATCGTGGGACCCTTCTTCCTATAAGAAACTTTAAACGGAGATAGGTATTTACAGCTCTTGGAGACACAAGTTATTCCGGCATTGGAGGTAAAATGACAATTACCAAATAATATCTGGTTTCAGCAGGATAGAGCACCACCCCATTACGCTCGCATTGTTCGAGATTATTTAGATAGGACATTTCATCACTTGATGGGGTACTTTTGAATGGTCTAAGGTTTATGTTGATAGACCAAATAATTTTAGTTGAGTTTCAATGTTTTGAAAATCACTTAGATTTAGTTAATAATTATGATTATGTATTTCTTTAATGAATATTAGATTTTTCCTTTCCTTAATTACTTTTCTGTTAATATTTCGGTAGGTATTGAAGTAAACAATATCAAACCCGATATTTTTGTATTCGCAATAAAAGGTTTCATCAGAAACCAAAATACTATACAGGGTGTTTCGTTGTTTTAAAATCGACATTACTTCCGGTAAAACAGGAAGTTCTAAATTGTAAAAAAAATTGGAAACAAATAGGCAATCTACTGCAGTATCCACCTTGCGAATTTCATTTTCATATCTCTAATAATTCCAGAGATATTTGCTTGGTTCCACACATTTGTCCATCACTGTATATAACTTTGAAACTTATAAGTACTTTAACGTACTTTATACCAGATTTTGATACTCTTCTAAAAACATGTGTGTCTTAAGTTTGCTTCTACCCTCGTAGTTATCCTCTGTTATCTTTTAAGCTTTCAACAATTTATTGCCTGTATCTGTTGCTCATTTTACGTTTTTCATTGGACACAGTGTTCTATTGCATACTCTCAAAAGATTACCACATTCAGTAAATTTTATATATTTATCAACCACGTTTGACACATCATTCCGTTGATGTTGTGGTTGCCTTGTTATCAGATACGGAAATAACTATCTGGGTAATTTTGGTATTGGAACAATATCTGTAAAGCGGAACATATAAATCGGATGCTACACTGTGTTGCTAATTACTTTTCAACATTTAACCGATATGTGTTTGCATTTGGAATTGGATGACAATCGCAATCTATTCTCATATTTGTTGTATGTTGAATAACAAACATTATGCTGAAGGTTTTTAAATTGAATGGGACATCAGCACTGGTCGTATCAGTAGGCAGTGAAATCAATTGAACTATAGAAAACAAATATTTGATACCCAATTGGATTAGATGCCAATTATTTAAAAATTATCGTAGGCCAGTCAACAAAGCTTTTAATGGAGTTTTTTTTGAGGTTGAACCCGGCGCTGACGTATCATCAGATCATATTCTGCAGAATGTTACTCTAAAAGGCAAATATCATAAAAGTGAGTGGCCAACCGTCAACTAGCATTAAATAATCTACGAGACCCAAATATTAAATCTAGAATAGCTGACCAAATAATTACTCATATTCAACGATAGCCCCCAGAATAGAAGGTGCTTCATCTTTTTCATATTTAGGTCTATGACCTGTGTTTACTATGTATTAATCTTATTTCTGATTCTGATGACCAGCTGATCTGCCATCTCTTTTAGGTACGTCCTGGTAGTCTTTTTCTCCCATCAGGATTCCCATATTTTGCAATCTTTGCTAGTCTGGGTTATTCCATTCTCAATCAATGTTGTTTCCGATTCCGATCTTCAGTTCTTACTCGATTCCGTGTAGTCTCTCTTAGTATTGATCTGGCCTGTTTTGTTCTTTTGGTAACATAGTTGCTTCATGGCTTTGTTGGTTAGTTGTTTTTTGGAGAGTATCCCGATGACGTGTTATATCTACTGCTAGTTGACCGATGTTACTTGGTTTATGATTTTTGCTTCAAACACTAGTCTTAGCATTTATTGACTCCTTGGATCAATTAGGCAGTCCGTTTTTTCCGTTGATATAAACATATTATATACTTTGGCAATACTGTTAACTGTATGCAGCATTCGTTGTAGGTTGTCTTCCGTGTTAACTACCAATACCGATTTGTCTACATATCATATATTTGTGATATTCCTGTTTCCTATTTTGCAGCCAGATAGTGTTTTCACTTTTTCTATTATTTTATCCATTACCAGGTTGAGCAGGACCGGGCTTAAGCTATCTGTATTATTCCTGTATTTGATATGCATACACACGATGCTTTAAGGTTTGAATCCAAAGACCCTTCTGAGGACAGATCTAGAAGGGCAAAATATTGGAAGCTATTAAAAATGTGTATGTCTAGACATAAAATTGAACATCAATAGGATGAAGTTGGGAGAAAAAGACGGATTTACTTAGAAAAAAATAGTAACACTTAATTCAGTGCTATGGGGCCATCCTACAACCTATAAACAGGGGATCACCAAAATAATCTCAGTAAGAGATCCAGGCCACAATGACTGACCCAATATACACCCATGACGATTACGAATCCAAAGACGTATAATACTATACTTGTATGGTGTGGATGGTTATAAAGACACTCAAAGAGAAATAAGGGCAAATACTAGATTTACTAAGAACTACTACTAGTCAAATCTTTTTGGAAAACAGTGATAAAAAGGACGCATGGGAGAAATATGTATGAACACTATTTAAAGATGATAGATGGTCGATGGGTTTCTGTAAAGGGTGACTTTTTTTAACAGTATGGGATCTCGGAAAAAAAACAATGTTTAACAGACATTTTATCATCAAAAGACAAACTACTTATTTACGAACAAGGACTACCAAATTAAAGACTGACACATATTCTTTAGGACTTTTCTGCAGATAATCCACCGAAGAATTTTAAAAAAAATGTGAGAGCGTCGCAAGTGACTAGATTTGGATTTAGACAGGGCTTAGGCCCGTGACATGCAAGTTCTGTGCCTTGCTTTGAAAGTCCAATTTCAGGAAGCTCTAGAGAAAGCAAACCGAAAATAGTAATAGCATAAAGGGCTGCCCATAGTATGCAATAATACGATAGGTGATGTTTTGGTCGAGTTATGGGTTTCTGTATATAAGAAGGTTTGTGTGTTTGTTGGTTATGGTGTTACTTATTTGCGTATTCACCTAATTAGAGGAGATTCCATCGTCTGAATTGGGCAAAGGGTGTATAATATACTATATCTTATCTTTTTGACAAATATTCTTTCTTCATTCATTATTAATATTGCGTTACAGTAAGAAAGTTGTCGTTTGCTTATAACACATATCGTAAACGTATCTGTGAACTATAATAAAAATATTCAAACTAATGACATTACCATACATCTGAATAAATTAACAGTTTCTTGTGTAAAATCATGTTTTCGCAACATGACAACTGCGAGAATGAGACATGACAAAGTGATTTTTAATTTCAAGGCAGGTTAGTCACTTTTAACGTCGTCCATACAGTAATAATAAAATGCGACAAATCGAAGTTCGTCTGTGTCTGTATTTCCTATAAACAAATGCAAATCGTAATTGTTCCGGAAGTCATTGAAAATGAACAAAAAAAGGCGCCGTATATACAGCAGGATCTGGTACAGTTATGAGACACTTAAAATTTGTAAGGATCGACGGAAAAAAATGTTTGTCTTCGAGAATTTATTGACATCAAAAGAATGTCTTTCGGAATTTTAAGTTGTCTTCTTTGTCTTTATGAGTTGCATGATATAAAAGAATATGCGGAACAATGAGGCGAAAAAAAGGTAGTAAACAACTTTGCGCAATAAAGGAAAATTGAACGATTTTTTTTCTTTATGCAGATTTATTAATGTTAATGAGCAGTTTGTTTGTTGAAAGTAACTGAGTATTTAAATATAAAATGTAATAACTGAATTGGTTCGCAGTTGAATAACATTGATATTTGAAAAATAATTATTGTGGTATAATTTGTTTTGTATTTACTTAATTTTTGCTTTAATTTCCACTGCTTTTACCAAAGATTATTACAATCCAATAGGACTGAATCAATGTGATTCAGTATTTAAAAATTACTATATACAATGAAGTTTCAAAATTTGAAAACATGTTTTATTGAAATAATTTACTATAACAAAAGTTAAAATGTATTTCACTACAACAAAAATAAGTAATTTTTGAACTCTAACAATTTGAAAAGAGAAAACGATAAAAACTTAAGCAAGGATTTTTCGCTCTATGGTTTTCGTAACCCAGATAAGGACACAATATCTAAACGTATATCAACTAAATATTAAATCTCTTTTTAAAATACACATATAATTATATATATCTACTGTGAAGATATGCAGTTTTGTTAACTGCCAATAAAAAATTAATGATTTGTAGCCATTTCTGCACTCACATTGACTAAAACTACCAACTTGAAACTATTAAATACTTAATTTGATTTGGTTTTGTCAATATTAATGGAATCTATACACGCCAATAATAAGAATGGTATACAGGGTGAGTTTTTTTTGATGATCAGTATGGGAATCTCGGAAACTAGCGGAGATAGAGCAATGGTTAAATTGGGAAAGATTTGCAGTTTTACTGGCCCAATTTAATGACACTTTCGGATTTTCGTAAAAAGTCATGGCTTGCTAGATATTTTGAAAAAACGAAATTCTGTCGATTTAGTCAAATACCTCTAGCTCCTTTGTTTTTGATTTTATAAAAAAAGTTTTCGTGATAAAATGGAATGTTCTAACAAAGAAAAACTCAATATGGTGGAATGATATATCATATGCCATAAAAATTCAGTTCGTGCAGCTGAGGAATACTTTCATAGATATTTTAATTGTCGTCAACCTGCTCTATGTACATTTAAGAGGCTTTACGATAGTTTACGTAGATATGGATCTTTTACTAAACCACCAAAGGAATGTAATCAAATTAACGAAGGAGCACAAATAAATGTTTTGGCAATGATAAATCAAAATCCATCTACATCAACTCGTGAGATTGCGGTAGAAGCTGGCACATCTCAACTAACTGTAGTTAAGGTACTGAAAGCGCACAAGTTCCACCCGTACAAACTTTCAGTTTCTCAAACTTTGCATGCTGGTGACGAACATCGACTTATTTTGTTAGAAAACCCTTTCCATGTAGAACAAAGACGACCCCAGATAAAATTTGATTTTAATGTTTGGTGTGGTATCATAGGGTCTACTATTCTGTGGCCTTTTATCTATGATGAATAACTTACTGGGGAGCGCTACTTGCATTTCTTGCAATACACTTTTCAAGACATGTTGCATAATTTGAATTTGAGAACTCGTTTAGAAATTGAGTGGTTCCAACATAACTCGTTATTAGTAAGATAACACTTAGATAATATCTATCCAAACTCTTGGATAGGAATAAATTAACCACGCGAATGGCCACCCCGGTCTCCCGATTTGGCAGTTATAGACTTCTATTTATGGGGTGTGCTAAAAAAAAAAAGAAATTATGAGACAGTTGGTGACCTAAGGGAGGCGGTATTACAAGCAATTGATAGGCGGTCTGTGAGGAAAGCGGTAATGTCAATCTTAAAAAGATGCAATTTTTGTCTAAATAACAATGGTGGACTTTTCGAACATAAATTGTAACCATTATTATTACTTTAATTTCTTAAGTTTTTAGTAAGTACCTACTTATTTAGTTTTTTTGTTATATCTAATATACCTAATAAAAAAATCGTTCAATGTTTTTTGGAATAGTTATTAATAAATCAATCTATTTCATGGCTAACTACGTTAAAAGTGAAAATAAGAGGGAAAAGCATCCATAACTCCGTTATTTTTATGAATGACTATATCGAGTACTATATCGTTGAAAAGCTCTAAAAATGTCCGATTTTTTGAGGTCATAGCCAACTATGGTTTCCATTCAAAAAAAGATAAGTTTGTGTCATATCTCGAAAACGAGAGCTGTCACGCAAACGAGGACATGACAACCATATTCGGGATTCAATTTTGATAATTACACTTTTTTTATAAAATCAAAAACAAATGAGAAACGATTTAGTCAAATCCCTCTAGAGGGATTTGAGTAAATCGACAGAATTTCGTTTTTTCAAAATATCTAGTAAGCCATGACTTTTTGCAAAAATCCGAAAGTGTCATTAAATTGGGCCAGTAAAAGTGCAAATCTTTTCCAATTTAACCATTGCTCTATCTCCGCTAGTTTCCGAGATCCCCATACTGATCATCAAAAAAAAACTCACCCTGTATATATATATATATATATATATATATATATATATATATATATATAACATGAAGACGAAGATTTTGTATCTTTTTTGAACCGATCGACAGAGTTTGATGCTTCGTGAGTATTTTAATTCTCCTTATTTCCTTTTTGTAGCTAATTTTTCTTTATTTTTAATCATTTTTTGTATAATGGGGAAGAAGACTTTGACAATTGATTAAAACCTTAGCCGAGCGGTCTTTACCGCTGTGGTTCCCTGATTTTTGCAGTAAAATCGCTATTAAGATTTTTTCATCTATGTATTGCTACAAATTTCGTGGGTTCACAATTAATTTAAAACTGATAATTACTTTCACCTTCTAGAACTGTACACACAAATAAATCAAACAGCTGTTCTCTCGATACAATTCACACGCAAAATATAAACCGAACTAATAATAATTAAAATGTACAATGTCCTTTTATATCAGCATGGAACTCTCTAGAATTTTTCGAGAGTCATCTCGAAGTTCATGCGAACTTTTTGCCGCAGTCATCGTAATTTCCAGTCCAGTTGTCCTTGCGCAGAATGACCCTTTTTTATCACTCCTGCCGGCTTAAATGTTTACCATGTTTTAGTCGGAATGATGACTTCAAAAGGTTGGTTAATTTTTCCAGGGGCGGCGTAAATAAATTTTATTACAGTATTATTCAACACGAAAAAAAAACTGTTACATTTTGTTCTCTCTCAGAAACCCGCTCAGAAAGTTACTTCGCTTTTATGTTTTAACGTGCGACATTTCGCGACCTGTACCGCATTAAAAAAAATCCATCATTGCGGAAAAGATTTCCATAACCCACATGGTTTTCAGAAGATTTAAAAAACTTATTAGCCAGTAAAAAATTAGATGACCTTTTCATAAATAATGAGATGTCAAGTATATCAACCGACTTTCACCAAACAAGATTTTTAATGAAATTCCCATTCCCGACACATTATAGTTCTAACAAGGCAGGGTAAGCTAGAAAGGCGCCTCTTAATCACTGCAATAAAATTTTATGATGTTAGTCATACTTTCATTTGTATTCCGTTTGAAATTAGTATTAACAGAGGGTAAGAGCACCCACCCCATCTCGTTGGCCGAGGGCGAGACAGTTTATGAACTCGTTACGGAGTGTGGGGAGAAAGTTAACGATATTATTGTTCTTTTTTATGGGATTTTACAGATACTCGATTTGTTTGATTCGTTGGAAACTTATGCTAAAATGTCTGAAGATTATTTGTTGTATTTTAGGTGATTTTAATATACCTGCCTTTGTACATCACGATCTAAATAACAGAAAGTCTTCAATTATTAATATTTTTTAGCAATTTACAATTTACACCAGTTTAACGATGTTAGAAATTCCATGATGAGGTTATTGGATTTGGTTTGCTCCAATTTAGGTAATAGGTCTCACATGATTGTAATCCGTTAGTTCCCGACGATAATTATCATCCAGCATTAGTTATTAACTTTTCGACTCCAGAACCTTATTTTAACTTTCGGTCTAATCCATGTCCTAATTCATATAACTTCTGGAAAGCAGACTTTGCTTCGCTATATTACTCTCTTTCTTGTGTAGATTGGTCTTTCTTAAGATCTTTTACTAACGTAGATGCTTGCTTAGAGGCTTTTTATACAACTTTGTATAATATGTTTGATGCGCATGTTCCGCGGTTTAATTCACAAAAACGTATATTTTCCAAGTGGTTTACCTCTGACATAATCAAAAATATTAAAAGAAAGGCTAGATTGCATAAGAAATTTAAGAAGTCTAATAATATTAGTCATTTCGAAGAATTCAAACATTTAAAACAGTGGTGAAAAGACAAATTACCACAGCATATCAGGAATATATTGTACAAGTGCTGCCTTTTATATTTCGGGATTGGACAACCCTAGTGTTTCAATCTGACAACTGACAGCTCTATCGTAAAGTTTGACGTTTTTTGAGGTTATAAGTACTCAGAACGTTTTGACATACGAGCGTTATGTGTTGTTTACAATAACTTAAAGGATTCATCTTAGCCAAAAAATGGAATTAAATCATGAACATTTTCGTGCGATTATTTTTTACAACTTTCGACGTGGATTAAGTCAGCAAGAGTGCATGGATGAACTTAATTTAATTTTTGTCGATGAAACTCTATCAAGTACCACTGTTTATCGATGGTATGGTGAATTCAATCGAGGTCGTAGTTCACTCCATGACGAATTTCGTGAAGGTATTCCAAAAACAGTTGTTGTTCCGGAAACCATTGATGCTGTGCGCGAACTGATATTGCAAGATCGTCATGTGACCTATCGTGAGGTTGAGTCAACCTTACACATTAGTGGGACCAGCATACATTCAATATTGCATAAACATATGAATGTTAAAAAAATTTGTTCGCGTTGGATCCCACACAATTTGTCAATCGTTCAAAAAAGGCTCGTGTCGATTGGTCGAAAGAAAAGCTCAAAAAATACGATCGCGGTGCTTCAAAACACGTTTATGACATAGTGACAGGTGATTAATTGTGGATTTACGCGCATGAACCCGAAAGTAAACAGCAGTCGACTGTATGGGTGTTTCAAGATAAGCCGAATCCAACCAAAGTTGTTCGCGCACGAAGCACTTTCAAGCAAATGATCGCCTGTTTTTTTCGGAAAAAACTGGACATGTCGCAACCGTACCACTAGAACAACGCAGAACAGTCAATTCTGAGTGGTACACAACCATTTGTTTGCCAGTTGTCTTCCAAGAAATGAGGAAAACCAACTGCCGAAAACAGATCACTCTCACACATCGGCTCAAACAACTGCATTTTTGACCACTCAAAACATCGATTTGATGAGTCATCCGTATAGTCCTGACTTGTCACCAAATGACTTCTTTTTATTCCCGTACGTAAAAAACAAACTGAGAGGTCAACGTTTTTCGATACCTGAAGAAGAGGTTGCTGCGTTTAGAATGCATGTTTTGGAGATACCTCAATCAGAGTGGAAAAAAAGTGCTTCGACAATTGGTTCAAACGCATGCAAAAGTGTATAGATCTTCATGGGGAATATTTTGAAAAACAATAAAGCGATTCTCGATGATTAATATTTATTTTTGTTCTCTAATCCCGAAATATAAAAGACAGCCCTCGTAAGTATTCAGTCTTTGATACGAGTTGACTCGAAAGAATACTGATCGTTTATACGTGATAAAAAGTGTATATCCAGAATTCCTGGCAACATAACGTTTAATAATGGGATTCTTACGGATCCGCAGGAAATTGTTAATGCTTTTGCTGATATCTTTCAGAGTGCGTTTGGGCAGTCCAGTCTAAACATTAACTCTGTTGGCCAATCATCACGCACGTAAATTTGGAATTACCAACTATTTCCGAGCTAACTGTGTTTCAGTCTATGAAGAAGCTGAAAAATAAGTTTAAATCTGGATATGACGGTGTTCCGTCTTTTCTTATTAAAGATTGTGCTGGAGTTCTGGATGTTCCTCTCAGTATCGTATACATTATATCATTAAGATCCTTAAAGTTTCCCTCTACTTGGAAATCAGCTAAAATATGTCCGGTATTTAAATCAGGAGACAAATCTGCTATCGAGAACTATAGGCCAATATCTATATTGTCGAACTTTTCCAAGGTTGAGTTGATTTTGTGCAATCACATTTATCCTTATATATGTCATCAAATTTCTGATTCGCAGCACGGATTTCTGAAGAAAAGATCGACTGTTACCAAACTCACTATTATAAGTCAGTACCTGGCGGAATGTCTAGATAATAAACGTCAAGTGGATTTTATTTACACCGACTTTGCAAAGGCCTTTGATAAATTGGATCACGGTAAGCGAGACGACACTAGATAACTGGTAACAAGATCAAAATGAGACTTATTCTCTTGTGAAGCCCCAAACCTGCTCCGTTCTTTTCGTAACATCCTTAACTCCAGGTCGTTCGTGTTCGTTGGGACGCCCTGTATTTTTTAGACGTCGTTATAAAATACAGTTAACGGCAATGGCAATTAGACTAGTTTTTTTCTCTATTTTATAGTCATAATATTCGTCTTTCTTATCAGAATTTATGGCTATCATCAATAATCAGTTTAAATTCAGATTGTTTCGACTAAATTCATCCGGACATTATGATTTTTCGTAACATTAGAACTGCGTTTATGCTCGACTGCTTCTACAACTGGTACTGCAAGCTATTGCAGCATTTTCTTACATCGAGCGGCTACCAACACTCGCACCTGCCTATAAGTATGACAGTTTTTTTAAGAATTGTTTCCATTGAACTATAAATGTCACTTTATTGTGTATCCTGCTTTGACCGATTCTTGAACGTAAGCATCACAAGAAGTGCGTGTCATTCACTCTTGAAAGACATGCCTACTTGCTAACCGTGCTGAAAACGAAAGTTCGTGTCATTTATATTATATTCTGTCCATTGCAACACATCTGATGTTCTTTTTTTTTCCTGTAATTTAAGGAAGTGTGTATGTGAGCATCATGTTTTTTTCATATAAAACGAATCGTGAGCGTTGATTTTGTGAATCATAATAATAACAATGTGTTTATAAAGCCGTAAACATTTAATGCGTCAATATTTAAGTCACAAATATTTGAATCATTATAGAGAGTTATTCAAACAAATTATATAGAATTCCTTGGATATAGGTGTGGCTAAATAACGGGCTAACAGTGAAACGTGCGCCAATCAACATTGACTAAACTGTTTAGTTTGAGGCTTCCCCTTCAAAATGCAGTTAGTTCGTTGAGACATAACCTTAATTTACGTTAGTGTTGTTATTTTATTTTGCCAGAAAAATGGTTAGCGTAATAATAGAGCAACGAATTGTTATTAAATTCCACTTTAAACTTGAAAAAACCGCTACCGAAACCTATAATATACTAAAAGAAGTATATGGCAGTGAAAATTTATCGCGGACTCGTGTTTTTGAATGGGTTAAGCGTTTTGTTCATTGAAGATGATTCGCGGCCAGGTCGTCCCTGTAATTTGGAAAAAGTTGAATTTGATTCGGTCTGACCGTCGATTGTCGAGCAGTTGCATCTGTTTGATTTTCATTTTATAAAACGAAAAGTGTGTGAAAAAATGGTGCTAAAAATTCTCACGATGCAGCGTACTGACACTTTTGCCATTGAAAATAACCCAAATTTATTGGAAAGGATAATAACATGTGATGAATCGTGATTTTTTACTTATGATCCGGAAACGAACGGCCAATCCATGCATTGGAAGACCCCAAATTATGAGCAAGTCAAAATTTAAAACGATGAATACATGGGATTTGTGTATTTAATGCGTCAATATTTAAGTAAACTCGTGAAAGATAAAAATATTTGAATCATTATAGAGAGTTATTAGCACCAAACAAATGATATAGAATTCGTAGAAGCTTGGATGAAAAATGACGACAGCTGTTATAGGGATAGAGAATGGGTGTATATTGAAGGTGATAATAAGTAATTATGTATAAAATAAAAATATATTTTTTTACAATAGCAGCCCCTTTATTTAATAGCCACACCTGATACACCAGTTCTATAAACAACTGAAACCGTATTCGTTATATCAAAATATCTTCTTTTGGGTGTGGCGATTTATTTGCCAGTGAGTATAATATTTTGATGAAACAAGAACTACATACAAACCACACAAATACTATCGTTTTATACGATGCTGCAAAACAACCAAAAATGAAGATAATATAAAAAATTCAAACACCAATTATTTGTATTAATTTATGAATATACTTCTATATTTTCACAGAGTGTAAAAGGTATGAGGCAAATAGTTTGGACAAATAACAGTTCAGGTCAAAATAAATCAAAATCTCTTAAAAAGACGTATAGTTTTACCTTTTTACAGTCGCAAACAGATAATTGTCCATTGAATATATTTCTGAAAGTTCAAATGTACATAATAAACATATCATATGGCTTTAATACTCCCTTCAAAATTAACATTGCCCAAACACTGTTTTGATAATTAATAAAACATTAAAAAAACGACTTCCACCTATAACTAAAAAGCTAAAAATAGTTATAACAAAATACAACTCTAGCAAATAAATAACACATTCAATGTTGTTAGGTACCTACCCAGGAAGTAAAAAATGGAAACATTAAAAGGTGCTCATTCTGTACAAATTAATTACCTACCAATCTAGCCTTCATATAAATGCAACTCCTTCTATCACTTCACTTTGTGAGTTTGTTTGCTATAACTAAACACCCTGTGTATAAACGCACCAAATAGCATGTTAGAGTTTGACATATATTGTCACTGAATTTTCTATTAGGCCGGGAGAATGTGACAACCAAAAGCACCGTCTTCACAAAATGGAAAAATTTGCATTTAAATAGGTATTTGCCTGGTATACAAACAAAACGAGCTTGGTACTCATTGATTTAAGGAGCCGAAAATACTATGCTTTACTACCTATATGCTTGAGATGTACAAAGAAAATTTTCAAATTCGCAATTAAAACTTCCAGTGTTCGAATTAAAATATTTATGAGGAAATGTCTCATATGTCATTTCGATGAAATTTTTGATAAGAATTTTGGAATTTTCGGCGATTTTCTGCAAAACTTGCAAGTTGCACGTCGCAGAAAAGTATAAGAGATCACCTAGGGATATTCCTTAATAGATTACACGTTAAAAAACTATACACATTTTTGAAAAATCGACCAATATGTTAGGGATATTGGTTCGATTTCCATGCACGCATGTGTTCATTCACAAATTTCATGGATTTACCAATAGAATTCTTTTCCGAGATTTGAAGTTTCACCAGTCCGGATATATACTCTATTAAACAAGACCATATTCTTTCCAAAACGGTGCACCACAGGAGAAGAAATCAGGTAACATACATACAAAAAAAAATACACGACGAATTGATAACCGGCTCCTTTTTGGAAGTCGGTTAAAAATAAATCAGAACGACACCGCAAACTAACTGAAAATATGTTGCATTATCACGATACCTCAGATTCCCATGAACATAACATCTATATTCATAATTTTTGTATTGTTTTCGTTTTGTTTACTTTCTAAATGCTAGTTTATAATTGCGCTGTTTTTATGAAACTTGGTCTATAGTGAAAAATGCTAGATTTGTACAAGCAGTGGATTAAATAGTACGGTTTGGTGCAGTTTTTGTGTTGAAAACAACCACTTTAAAGTTTATTTATCAAGTGCTACATTTGTCTCAACGAAAGATTTGAATTTAACTGAAGTAAGTGTTCCTGAATAATTATGCGTTTATTTTATTTTATATTATTTTGTAAAACGATGGTGTTTCTGCCTTTTTTATGACTTAGCCAGAAAATGAAGAAAACGCGTATCTTGTTATAGATTTTCAGTCAAGTGAATCGTATTAAATAAAAGTCTGCTCTTGTGTTATAAGAACACAATGATATATCAAGTGCTATTCTAAATGTCTACTCATTTTTTATGTTATACATGATCACTTGAAAATCTACTTGTAAAATCAACGTAACACTTAAGTTGCTTAAACATAAACAATAATAATGTCAAATCGTACACAAATTTTGATAAAATCAATAAGACTTAAACAATAGATTATTAAAGTGAACGAAATAAAATTGAAAAACCTTTTAATGGAAATGCTGTGGAACCTTTCCTGTGAATATTAGAGAGAATATGTAAATGGATTTTTTATTGTTTTGAGTATAATAAATATGATTTATATTACTATTTTGTACACTAAAACATTTCTATAAGTATATAGCTTTCCTTAGTGAAATAATTTTAAATATTGGTCTCGTAGTTCCTGAGATACTCGGGTACATCCATAAACGTTGAATAAAAACACGGAATATGTTGATTGTAGTTTTCATTTCTATAAACGAACATGCACTGTTGTGTTTCAAAAATATCTCAAATCTGTTTACGCCTAAAATAAATTCCATTGCATAGATTAGGATTTATCTGCAATCGGATGTTTGCCTTATTTATCTTTAAATACAATTATATTTATAATATTCGCACTATTTTCATATACTTCGACCTTTGATTGGTTGATTTATTTAATTGTGCATATTAAAATTTCTGCGGAATCATCTGACACTTGTTTAACATAAATATTAAAATCATGTTTATCATTTTTTATTTAGATGAAAATATACTCATTGACACAGAAATCGCAACATCTAGAATATATTGAAACTTAATATTGTTTAAGTAAAAATACTAAGAATTTTATTTTTTTTTAAAAGTTTGTTAATAATAGGATTGTCCACAGCTGTTATTTATACACCCCCAACAGGTCTTGGCATTGATTCAATATGTTTGTCCAAATTTCATTCATTTACTTCTTACTATAGATAGCATCTATGTTTTACTAAAACAATATTCAATTTAAACATCTTCTTGGGCTACGAATTCTTTGTCATTGAGTATAAGAGGGCTTTGGACAACCCTAGTGTTGCAATTCGACAACTGACAGCTCTATCGTAAAATTTGACATTTTTGAGGTTATGCGTACTCAGAACGTTTTGACATACGTGCGCTATGTGTTGTTTACAGTAACTTAAAGTATTCATTTCGGCCAAAAAATGGAATTAAATCGTGAATATGTTCGTGCGATTATTTTTTACAACTTTTGACGTGGATTAAGTCAGCAAGAGTGCATGGATGAAGTTAATTTTTTATAAATATTCTAATTCTAACGTAATAGTGCTCAATGAGTACCAAGCTCGTTTTGTTTGTATACCAGGCAAATACTTATTTAAATGCAAATTTTTCCATTTTGCGAAGACGGTGCTATTGGTTGTCACATTCTCCCGGCCTAATAGAAAGTTCAGTGACAACACATGTCAAACTTTAAACTGCTATTTGGTGCGGTTATAGACAGGGTGTTTAATTATAGCAAACAAAATCACAAAGTAAAGTGGTAGGAGTTACATTTATATGAAGCTTGAAATATAGGACGGATTAGAATGATAGTGGTCCGTAGGCAGCCGTATATACAGGATGGTTGGAATATAGGGTGGACTGGACGTTTGGTGGTATAAAACAGTTGGAAAAAATGTGAAATTAAAATTATATAGGGTGATTAAAAAACTGTTATATGATGTGGACATAAGCAAATCATATACAGGATGGTTGAAATATATGCTGGAGTTGAATTATATTTAAACAGTGTCATTAAAAAATTATTTCTTTTATAGCTCATAAGAAGTTGCATAAAGTGTGGAGAGGAATTAATGTTACACAAGACGATAATATAAAATGTTAAAAATGAAATAATTTATGGGGTAGCTCACAAGGAGTTATATACTATGGTTGAAATATAAGACGAATTTGACTCCGTAAATATGGGATGGATTCTACTCCGTCCTATAGTTTACAGAAGGCAGCTAACAAATTTATGCTTGTCCGTGGGAAGTCGTATGTACAGGATGGTTGGTACATAGGTTGGAGTGGAATTATCTATAGTTATACAGGGTTGTCAAAAAAAGTTGAAAAACCATAAGGCATAAATATATTTTGGGCTTATTAAGTCAACGCCTACTGGTACATTTAAATGAGAAAGTAGGTATCATTGTGTAATGTTGAGGCTTTCGATGTTACCTGGTTCTGTCTATTAAAGTTATACATACAAAATAAAAAATAAAGCATAAAAACTACTTGAGTTCAAAAAAACTAAAAAGCTGAAAATAAAACATTTTTTAAAAAATATAACCGACTTCTACCTATAACTAAAATGCGAAAAATAATTATAATAAAATACAACTCTAGCAAATAAATAACGCATTCAATGTTGTTAGGTACCTACCCAGGAAGTAAAAAATGTAAACATTAAAAGGTGCTCATTCTGTACAAATTCAATACAATCTAGTATATTTTTGAAGTCGGTGCCAAGCAACAATCAAGTTTGATGAATTAGTAGATAAGTACGAAAGGAAGGATTTTAGATTTGCCTGGCACCGGCTTCAAAATATACTAGATTGGTAGGTAATTAATTTGTACAGAATGAGCACCTTTTAATGTTTACATTTTTTACTTCCTGGGTAGGTATCTAACAACATTGAATGTGTTATTTATTTGCTAGAGTTGTATTTTGTTATGATTATTTTTAGCTTTTTAGTTATAGGTACAAGTCGGTTATATTTTTTTTATGTTTTTTACCATTTTCAAAGGCTTCAGCCCTGGTCTATACACTACGTACTTGCCTAAGCAACCTTGATCCTACTCAAAACACTTTGTCTAAACAACCTGTAACCGCTCATCAAACATGCATACGACACAATGTAATTTATCGATTTAAATCCATTACTGCCACAATTATATCTTAATTGTTTGCACAAAAGGATAACAATCGCATTCTTTCTGCACTCATCATATTTCACTGACGTTATTACACTGATCGGGTATCGTTATCGCGTGCCGCAGTAATTCTATATACAGTGTGCAGCCCAAAGTATCACTTCCTCCCTACTATTAACAATATTAACCATTCAATTCCAACCCCCATATTGATTGTCAGCTGTTCGGTGGTGTGTTGGTCAGTGACGCTGGTGATTCAGTCGACTGTTTCGATGACTGTGTCGTCGGTTGTCATCATTGCAATTTTTTTGTGTTAATTGCAACAAATAAACCGGTTTATTTGTTTTATTGCAAAAATATTTCGTTATTGTGTTTGGTGACACCGTATCAGCTGCTCCACTTTAATACTGATCTGGACTTTGCCACTATATCGCGGACTCTTTCCTGATTTGTTACTTTAATAACAATATCGGACTGCGTGTGTCGTTTGTTTTAATTTTTTTTATTGTTAAATTCGACGGTGTGGCGAGTAGACTGACTGGTGTTTGTTGTGTCATTGTTGATGTGTTTCGGTTTCGATTTCGTTTGTGTTTTAAGTTTTCAAGGTCATATTTTGGAGGTTGTTCAACTCGGGTTGAGTATGGAGGAGTTTATTGATACAGATGAAATATTTCGGGAGTTGCAAGAGCTAGGAGTTGCTTTGAGAAGAGACAGCGTTTCTTCTGTGTATTCGAATGCGTCGCAGCAGAACGAGTGGAAGGATTACTGGTCATGGTTAGTTTAAATTATTATGTTTTTATTTTATATAGTGCTAGCTTTTACCCGAGGCTTCGCTCGCGTTGAAGGCCTTAAATAAACATCAAAGATCATTACATTCCAATATAACTGAGTCAATGTGAACTCAGTATTTAAAAATTACTAATTCATACAATGAAGTTTTAATATCTGAAAATCATGCTTTATTGAAATAATTTACTACAGCAAAATTTAAAATGTATTTCACTGCAACAAAAATAAGTAATTTTGATTATAACAATTTAAAAAGAGGTCACATAAAAACTTAAGCAAGGATTAGATATAGATATACAGGGTGAGTTTTTTTTTGATGATCAGTATGGGGATCTCGGAAACTAGCGGAGATAGAGCCATGGTTAAATTGGCCAAGATTTGCATTTATACTGGCCCAATTTAATGACACTTTCGGATTTTTGTAAAAAGTCATGGCTTACTAAATATTTTGAAAGAAAACAAAATTCTGTCGATTTAGTCAAATCCCTCAGGCTCCTTTGTTTTTGATTTTCTAAAAAAAGTGTAAATACCAAAATTGAAAGGAATTGTATCCCGAATATGATTGTCATGTCCTCGTTTCGCGTGACAGCTCTCGTGTTCGAGATATGACACAAACTTATCTTTTTTGAATGGAAACCATAGTTGGCTATGACCTCAAAAAATCGGACATTTTTTTGAGCTTTTCAACGATGATTTTCTCTCTTATTTTCACTTTTAACGTAGTTAGCCATGAAATAGATTGATTTATTAATAACTATTCCAAAAAACATTGAACGATTTTTTTATTAGGTATATCAGATATAACGAAAAAACTAAATAAGTAGGTACTTACCTACTAAAAACTTAAGAAATTAAACTATATAATAATGGTTACAATTTATGTTCGAAAAGTCCACCATTGTTATTTAGACAAAAATTGCATCTTTTTAAGATTGACATTACCGCTTTCCTTGACAGACCGCCTATCCATTTCTTCAATTGCTTGTGATACCGCCTCCTTAGGTCACCAACTGTCTCATACTTTCTTTTGTATACTTTGTTTTTTAGCGCACCCCATAAATAGAAGTCTATAACTGCCAAATCGGGAGACCGGGGTGGACATTCGCGTGGACCATTTCTTCCTATCCAAGGGTTTGGATAGATATTATCTAAGTGTTGTCTTATCAATAACGAGTTATGAGCAGATGCTCCATCATGTTGGAACCACTCAATTTCTAAACGAGTTCTAAAATTCAAATTATGCAACATGTCTTGAAAAGTGTATTGCAAAAAATGCAAGTAGCGCTCCCCAGTAAGTGATTCGTCATAGATAAAAGGCCCCAGAATAGTAGACCCTATGATACCACACCAAACATTAAAACCAAATTTTATCTGGGGTCGTCTTTGTTCTACATGGAAAGGGTTTTATTTAGCCCAGATATGCTCATTGTGTCTATTGAACATACCGCAGTTAGTAATCTAGTTTCATCTGACCTAAACACCTTTAATGGAAATTGTGGATTGTCAAGGCACATGTCTCTAAACCAAGTACAAAACAAAATACGTCGATGTTCGTCACCAGCATGCAAAGTTTGAGAAACTGAAAGTTTGTACGGGTGGAACTTGTGCGCTTTCAGTACCTTAACTACAGTTCGTTGAGATGTGCCAGCTTCTGCCGCAATCTAACGAGTTTTGATTTACTATTGCCAAAACATTTATTTGTGCTGCTTCGTTAATTTGATTACATTCGTTTGGTGGTTTAGTAAAAGATCCATATCTGCGTAAACTATCGTAAAGTCTCTTAAATGTACATAGAGCGGGTTGACGACGATTAAAATATTTATGAAAGTATTCCTCAGCTGCACGAACTGAATTTTAATGGCTTATGACATAACATTCCACCATATTCAGTTTCTCTTTGTTCGTAAGAATATTCCATTTTATCACCAAAAATTGTCAATATCGACTGCCAGTTCAGCACTACTAATGGAATTACTCTCAAATGAGGAAACGTCAAAGTGAAAACAATCTTTTTCATAGCTACCTACGTTAAAAGTGAAAATAAGAGAGAAAAGCATCCTTAACTCCGTTATTTTTATACATAACTATATCGAGTATTATATCGTTGAACAGCTCTAAAAATTTCCGATTTTTTGAGGTCATAGCCAACTATGGTTTCTATTCAAAAAAAGATAAGTTTGTGTCATATCTCGAAAACGAGAGCTGTCACGCAAACGCGGACATGACAATCATATTCGGGATACAATTCCCTTCAATTTTGATATTTACACTTTTGTATAAAATCAAAAACAAAGGAGCTAGAGGGATTTGACTAAATCGACAGAATTTCGTTTTTTCAAAATATCTATTAAGCCATGACATGAGGAGGCTAAAAACAGAAATCTAGCGTGTTGTTTATTTCTATTCGACAATAATATCAGTTTATTGCATAAAAAGTTTACAGTTCTTAAAATATCAATCATGTCGTAACATTCTTTTTATTCTTTATCGACAATGTTCAATTTAAGTGACTATAGTTTTTCAGTTACTTCTAAATTTGTCTATTACACGAAAATCGTTTTAATCAACAGTCAAGGTCTTATTTGTTAAACTAAAATGCTTTATAGGAAGATACTATTTTATTATATTATATAGCACCGTTTATTTATATAAGTACTTACATAATCACATGTGTGCCCCATAAAAATAAATTTTTAATGTTAACATTAATTGATTGATTCCTTATTTTTTTATAATACCTTAATAATATAGAATCATCTGTTGGAGAAGTTACCATAAGTTGGGTCGATACTGATTTGTTATTATTATGTACAAAGTGTTGTTAAATATTGGAACGTTTTATTTTGTTAGAAATATTATATGATCAATCTAATTCTTTAAGTGCGTTAATGTATTTATATAGCTTTTATTTTTCATAGTCTTTAGTTAGTAATTTCTACCGTGATCAGATCCCCAAAGTTTTTAAAAATATCGCTGGTTGATTGTATTTTTAATGTGAATTGCCAGAATATTTCAAAATATTTTGGTTTCACATTTTCAAGTTTCTGTTGTATGGCCTAATTAACGAATTGACGACGTAAACGAAAGTCTGTTGGCTTTATTTCTTGCGTTATCTGAATCTTGTACGTCTTTAAATGAAGATCTTTGTGCAAAATTCTGAATAAAATGGTTTCTGGAATGTTCAATTGCTGTGCACGATGACGAATTGATGTTTTTGGTTGTTCAACAACATTAGCACTAACAGCTGCAATATTTTCTTCTGAACGTCCACTACGATGATATGTTTTGCTTTTTTCATTTTTTACTGAACCAGTTTCCACGAATTTTTGAACAATTTTTCGAATGGTAACATTTGACGGACAATTTTCTCATCCATATTCTGTACGAAACTTTCTTCCAAATTCTGCACAACTTTCACCAAATTTAAAATAACTAGCTGTCGCCCAGTGGTCGAAATTCGACCAATTATATCAATATCCCTGGGCAGGTTAAGAAACCTGAAAATTTTGTCGTGACATTCTATCCTTAGGACTTTAGGGAGAACAGCAATTACACGGAACGGATCCAGATTCGGAACCTCTGTGTGATAGTTTCCTCGAATATCCTAGATGTCGGTCTTACATCTCGCTTCTACAAATAAGTAACGGAATTCAAGTTTTTTCCAGATATACTTCATAGGACTTTATTTGTGTTCAAATTCGTAATTCTTAATTTAATATGACAACAATTCAATCGCTAATGGGCTACCTTACATATTTATTTTTTCTAACCTCCTTGTATAGCTATAATTGCACTCAATTCTCTAACATTTATTAAAATCCTCATTATAATAATTCCATCTCATTATATATTTCCACCACCCTGTATATGCAACTGCTCATGGACCACGCATAATATTTTTTAACATTTTTGAACCATTCTTTGTAAGATATCGCGAACATCTAAATCTTCAATAAATTGACCCAAAATTTTTAATCAGAAACATATCTAAAACATTCCAGTTCTATTTATAGTCCAGTAAAACAGTGTACAAAATTAGCCCATCAATATATTGACCCAAGAAACATTAGTTGATTTTATTACGAATGTTTAGTCTCAAAAAACTATGCAAAACAAAAGTGTACATTGGAGAGATAACACAGCCACACACAAAAAAAGAAAAGGTCTTAACCTGGGGGCCCCATTATGTGTACCCAGGTTTTTGGGGTAAACCATTCTGTATATGCCACTGCCTATGAGCCACCGTATTTACCTATTTTTGTTTAGGAAATTTCTATCTATTTTCTGTAACTATAATTCTACTCCGACCTATATTTCAATCATCATATATATGGAACTCTTCGTGGGCTACTGTATAAATCATTTCCTTTTCTAACATTTTTTATCATCATCCTGTATATCTATAATTCCTCTCATCCTATATTTCATCTTTCCTATATATACAACTGCTTATGGATTACGAAATGTTGCATTTCCATTTCCGCCACTCTGTATATGCATCTCTGTATAATATTTTTTGCACCACCCTGTATAACTGTAATTCTACTGCACCTTCTATTCCAAGAACCCTGTAAATTGGGCTTCCCTATATAATTATTTTATTAGTTATAATTGCACTTTACTCTATATTTTAAACACCCTATATATGCAACTGCTTATGTGCCACCCACGAAAAAAAAAAGATTTCTAACATATCTGGAATCACCCTGTATAATTATAATTTACAACGATTGCTTTACGTATGCCACTTCCAGAAGTACATGCTCTAAGTATATAACAGTATTGGTCCCTCTATATATAATTACTCAATGTTTTGAGTCTGGCGGCGGCGGCACATCAAGTTGTTTGGCGTTGAAATTAGGGACGTAAATAATGAATTTTTATTATATTTTATTTAATGAATGAATCAGTATTGTAAATTAATATTAGCATTCTGCACTGAAGGTCGTCAGTAGCTACTAAACAAAACAAAAATGAAGAAAATCGGTTGAGAGACAGGAGAAAATGGTATCTAATCGTTTTGTCTTTGCCTGTTTACGAGGACTGCCTTTTATATTTCGGGATTAGAGAACAAAAACAAATATTAATCATCGAAAATCGCTTTATTGTTTTACAAAATATTCCCCATGAAGATCTATACACTTTTGCATGCGTTTGAACCAATTGTCGAAGCACTTTTTCCACTCTGATTGAGGTATCTCCGAAACATGCATTCTAAACGCAGCAACCGCTTCTTCAGGTGTCGAAAAATGTTGACCTCTCAGTTTGTTTTTTACGTACGGGAATAAAAAGAAGTCATTTGGTGACAAGTCAGGACTATACAGCGGATGACTCATCAAATCGATGTTTTGAGTGGTCAAAAATGCAGTTGTTTGAGCCGATTGTCGTGGTGAAGAGTGATCCGTCTTCGGCGGTTGGTTTTCCTGATTTCTTGGAAGACAGCTGCCATCAAAGGTTTTGTACCACTCAGAATTGACTGTTCTACGTTGTTCTAGTAGTACGGTTGCGACATGTCCAGTTTTTCCGTTCGTGCGCGAACAACTTTTGTTGGATTCGGCTCATCTTGAAACACCCATACAGTCGACTGCTGTTTACTTTCGGGCTCATACGCGTAAATCCACAATTCATCACCTGTCACTATGTCATAAACGTGTTTTGAAGCACCGCGATGGTATTTTTTGAGCTTTTCTTTCGACCAATCGACACGAGCCTTTTTTTGAACGATTGACAAATTGTGTGGGATCGAACGCGAACAAATTTTTTTGACATTCAAATGTTTATGCAATATTGAATGTGGTCCCACTAATGTGTAAGGTTGACTCAATTTCACGATAGGTCACATGACCATTTTGCAATATCAGTTCTCGCACAGTCTTGGAGTCAACTACGACCTCGATTGAATTCACCATACCATCGATAAACAGTGGTCCTTGATCGAGTTTCATCGCCAAACATTAAATTAAGTTCATCCATGCACTCTTGCTGACTTAATCCACGTCGAAAGTTGTAAAAAATAATCGCACGAAAATGTTCACGATTTAATTCCATTTTTTGGCCGAGATGAATCCTTTAAGTTACTGTAAACAACACATAGCGCTCGTATATCAAAACGTTCTGAGTACGTATAACCTCAAAAATGTCAAACTTTACGATAGAGCTGCCAGTTGTCAGATTGCAACACTAGGGTTGTCCAATCCCGAAATATAAAAGGCAGCCCAGGCAGGAGTGCATATAAATGGCGGCAAATTTAAAAATTAACCTCAAATTGGAACACCCTTTAATTGCATCATAAGCTAAAATATTTGAAAGGACACATATTTTTTGATAAAATCCCCTCTACTCGCTTTGTATAATTAAATTTGCCTAATTGTACCTTCTCACTTTATTGTCATAACTTTTTGTTAAACAGGGCTTTCATTTCAAACCTAACCACACTAAATAATTTTCAAAATATCTTCAAAAGAAAAAGACAAGAATAACACAATGGGTTTCATTTGATATCTATTTTTTTGTCTTTTTTTTTAAAGATATTTTAAAAGTGATTTTGGGTGGCTAGTTTTCAAAATGAAAGCCCTGTATATTGTAAAACAAAGTCCCATGCCTGATCTGAAATGATATTTGCAACATGAAACATTTTCCAACGTTTTACCGTAAACGTAATCGGGAATTGATGAAAAAAAAACCGTCGTTGACTGCATTATAATGATAAAATTCCGGAATACTCGTATGATATCCATAAAAATGTAACAAGCGATAAAACGTCGATGATAAGGTAAACAAATCGAACGTGTGTGTACATCCGCATCCACACAGTTATTATCGTCTAAAAATATACACACACACAACACCACATATCATGACACATATAAATGAAACAAAGATGGTACACAACACGTTGGCGATGTTCGAACTTGAAAGCCGTGTCTGCTTTGTTAAGTTCCAGCGAAGTTTGTATGAAAGGAAGGTGCTGGCGAGTTCGTTGCCGTTCATTTAAAATTGCCATTGCCTTATTGGATATAATGGATTTTTTTTCGAAAAGTAGAAGATAATGGAGGAGTACATTACCGTAATCTTAGTTTGTTGTCTAACTTGACAGACATTATTGGCTTATCTTGAAGTGTGGTGTTTTAATTTTCTTTTAACCTAGTTTTGGCGATATTTTGGATACTGTGCAAGCAAAGAATGATAACGAAACTTAATTCATTTAAAACTTATTGAGAAGTTAAGGAAAAGCACAATTTGACTTTTAGTATATACAGGGTGAGTTTTTTTGATGATCAGTATGGGGATCTCGGAAACTAGCGAAGATAGAGCAATGGTTAAATTGGGAAAGATTTGCAGTTTTACTGGCCCAATTTAATGACACTTTCGGATCTTTGTAAAAAGTCATGGCTTACTAGATATTTTGAAAAAACGAAATTCTGTCGATTTAGTCAAATCCCTCTAGCTCCTTTGTTTTTGATTTTATAAAAAAAAAGTGTAAATATCAAAATTGAAAGGAATTGTATCCCGAATATGATTGTCATGTCCTCGTTTGCGTGACAGCTCTCGTTTTCGAGATATGACACAAACTTTTCTTTTTTTGAATGGAAACCATAGTTAGCTATGACCTTAAAAAATCGGACATTTTTAGAGCTTTTCAACGAAATAACACTCGATATGGTTATTCATAAAAATAACGGAGTAATGGATGCTTTTCTCTCTTATTCTCACTTTTAACGTAGGTAGCCATGAAAAAGATTGTTTTCACTTTGACGTTTACTCATTTGAGAGTAATTCCATTAGTAGTGCTGAACTGACAATCGATATTGACAAGTTTTCGTGATAAAATGGAATATTCTAACGAAGAAAAACTGAATATGGTGGAATGTTATATCATATGCCATAAAAATTCAGTTAGTGCAGCTGAGGAATACTTTCATAGATATTTTAATCGTCGTCAACCTGCTCTATGTACATTTAAGAGACTTTACGATAGTTTACCCAGATATGGATCTTTTACAAAACCACCAAAGAAACGTAATCAAATTAACGAAGCAGCACAAATAAATGTGTTGGCAATGGTAAATCAAATTCCATCTACATCAACTCGTGAGATTGCGGCAGAAACTGGCACATCTCAACGAACTGTAATTAAAGTACTGAAAGCACACAAGTTCCTCCCGTACAAACTTTCAGTTTCTCAAACTTTGTATGCTGGTGACGAACATCGACGTATTTTGTTTTGTATATGGTTTAGAGACATGTGCCTTGACAATTCACAGTATCCATTAAAAGGGTTATGGTCAGATGAAACTAGATTTACTAACTGCGGTATGTTCAATAGACACAATGAGCATATCTAGGCTACAGAAAACCCTTTCCATGTAGAACAAAGACGACCAATGTTTGGTGTGGTATCATAGGGTCTACTATTCTGGGGCCTTTTATCTATGACGAATCACTTACTGGGGAGCGCTACTTGCATTTCTTGCAATACACTTTTCAAGACATGTTGCATAATTTGAATTTGAGAACTCGTTTAGAAATTGAGTGGTTTCAACATGATGGAGCACCTGCTCATAACTCGTTATTAGTAAGACAACACTTAGATAATATCTATCCAAAATCTTGGATAGGAAGAAATGGCCCACGCGAATGACCACCCCGGTCTCCCAATTTGGCAGTTATAGACTTCTATTTATGGGGTGCGCTAAAAAATAAAGAATACAAAAGAAAGTATGAGACAGTTGATGACCTAAGGGAAGCGGTATTAGAAGCAATTGAAGAAATTGATAGGCGGTCTGTGAGGAAAGCGGTAAGTCAATCTTAAAAAGATGCAATTTTTGTCTAAATAACAATGGTGGACTTTTCGAACATAAATTGTAACCATTATTATGTACTTTAATTTCTTAAGTTTTTAGTAAGTACCTACTTATTTAGTTTTTTCGTTATATCTGATATACCTAATAGAAAAATCGTTCAATGTTTTTTGGAATAGTTATTAATAAATCAATCTATTTCATGGCGCTAACTACGTTAAAAGTGAAAATATGAGAGAAAAGCTTCCATAAGTCAGTTATTTTTATGAATAACTATATCGAGTATTATATCGTTGAAAAGCTCTAAAAATGTCCGATTTTTTGAGGTCATAGCCAACTATGGTTTCCTTTCAAAAAAAGATAAGTTTGTTTCATATCTCGAAAACGAGAGCTGTCACACAAACGAGGGCATGACAATCACATTCGGGATACAATTCCCTTCAATTTTGAAATTTACACTTTTTTTATAAAATCAAAAACAAAGGAGCTAGAGGGATTTGACTAAATCGAAAGTGTCATGAAATTGGGCCAGTAAAACTGCAAATCTTTCCAAATTTATTTAACCATTGCTCTCACTCCGCTAGTTTCCGAGATCCCCATACTGATCATCAAAAAAAACTCACCCTGTATATACTATCATGACATATTATTTTAGACATAGGCAAAGCAATTCTTTCTTTTATCAATTATTAATTATGTAAAAAACATAATTTTGCACCCTAACACCAAACCTTTATTTATAATACCAGTCAATTATGCAAATTACAGTAATCAATAAAAAGTGTAAATCTTAAGTATCTGGATTCTAAATAACAGAATAATCAGAAATTTTAAATATGAAGGATTTGTGCAACGAAATTAAATGGGCATAATTCTTAAGTACCTACCTGCGTTAACCTGATTGTATTAAAGATGTATAAACACAAATTATTGTACCCTAACACTAAACTTTTATTTTTGTACTAAACGCATGTTTCAACAGCGAAGGTGTCATCATGGAGTAAACCAAAACAGTTTGGTTTGCTAAATTATTTACACAAATTCCCACCCCGCCCTTCAATAATGATTATATGGTTTCTTAGATCTAATGGAATGGTTCTAAACAACTGCCATGATCAACGACGTCCTAAAGTACTTTGTTTTAGTACTTTCTTTGATGTTTTTTACTTTCTGGAGTTTATTTGTTTATATGGTTCCTTAGATCTAATGGAATTGTTCAAAATAACTGCCATGATCAAATTCGAAGTCCTAAAGTACTTTGTTTTACTACTTTGATTGAATTAAAGCTAAACTAATGCAAGTATCTAATATTTGGTGCGTGCGGTGGAACCAATTGTGTAATTTGTGTTACTCAACATCGTAGTGGTTTTTCCGCTATATCTACTGATTTTAAGTCAAAGTACGAGGGTGAATCAAATATGAACCGGACTTTTGTTTTAAAAATTTTATTGGTACGATCAATACAAATTTTAATACATATTATTTTTCTACATAGTCTCCTCTTTTATGTATACATTTTTCCCACCGAATCGGAAGTTTTTTAATACCTTTCTCAAAGAATGAAACTGGTCGTGTCGATAACCAATTACGCACAAACATTTCTACACCTTCGTGGTCCTCAAAGTGGTGGCCTCCCAGTTCTTCTTTAAGTAGCCCAAACATGTGGTAGTCACATGGCGACAAATCAGGACTGTAAGGCGGGTGTTCAAGGCTTTCCCAATGCATTTTGTTCAATTTTCCTTGAGTCAATGCAGCTGTATGTGGCCGAGCGTTGTCATGCAACAGAATCACACTTCGGATAGACATATCCCGCCTCTTTTGCCGATAGGCAAGTTTCACTTGTTAGAGTAGTTCGCAGTAATACTCAGCATTAATTGTACGGCGTTCGTGCAGAAAATCGATCAGCAGTACGCCTTCAATCAGCTCACGAATTGCGTAGATATTCTCCTCATTGATGCTTGTAGTGGGACGGCGTGCATGAGGCTCATTTTCCACTGTCTCTCGGCCACCTGAAAACATTTTGTGCCAGTCGTACACTTGGGTCCTTGAAAGTGTTTCATTGCCGAACTGTGCAGATAGTCGACGCAAAATTTCAGACGGTCTAACGCCCTCCCGCGAGAAAAAATTTGATAACAACACATTGCGCAACAGACGTATGCGCCTCTTGCTCTGACATGATGCTACTAACAGCGCATCGACTACGCCTAGCCAAACCGACGAACTCCCCTCTTCTTAACATCCCTACCTAACATATATCGAGACGTCACGCCACTCGAATTACCTACAGGGCGAGAAACAGAAAAGTCCGGTTCATATTTGATTCACCCTCGTATATGCTTTGCAACAAAAATCACTTCAGTAGTTCTTACATGATGCCCGAAGAAACAAACAAACAGATAAAGTACAATTTTATAATAGTTTAGATCTCTAAAGTATTATGGACAGACACGCAGATCTATCAGTACTAGTTTTAAAGAGCATATAGCGCATTTGAAGTACGGAATAGCTGATAAATCTAGTGCTGACCATCATGTTTTAAAACGTAACCACAACGTAGATTCAACTTCTTTAAAATTAGTTAAACAAGTAAATAATTTTAAAGAACTCAACTCTTAACTCTAAACTTTGGATGGTTTAAAAAAATAATAAACTTTAAATGTGTACAAATAATTATCTATGACGTCGAAAAATTCTTGCATGTATTTAATATTAATTTTTTCGCAATTTTATACCTTAGCCATAATATTTTTTACATGTCAGCTGTTGGGCTGTTTGTCTGAGTAAAATGAAAGATAATTTATGTTGAAGTGTTTTGTTTGGTATGCCGATTTATTTCTCTCATTAAAAACAAACGTAATAAAACTGTCTGTTGATAAGAAATTGACCGTATTTTAATTAAATCAACACCATAAAATATGAATTTTGATCTTGGCATTTTTTGAGATTTCACAAATTTACGACTTGTGGTGTTAAACATGGAACTAATTAAAAGGATGTTTACATATATGAGTTAATTCCATATCAAATCGACCTATTGTTGGGATCACCCGTTTGATTTGGATAAAGTTTTGTCAAAAGTTTTCGTTCGTCATTCATTTACCTGATGACGATAGCAGATCAAAGCTGTTGAAACGTTGTTTCATTTCAACACGATGGAAGTCCAAGGAAACTTCATAGAGCGGGTTACATAGTCTAACCTTGAAATGATCTATTTAACCGCTGAATTAATCAGAAATTCAAATTTTTCTGTTAGATGCAGTATTTACGAAAAAATAAATAAACTCCACAGTTACTATTTTCAACACAAATAATGCACTTAATAGTAACATTTAATCCACTTTTCATTAAATTTAGCTAAAATTTTCCACCTTACTAAACGTTACACTAAAAACTACAAAACAAACCGCCACAAAGAAATGTATATAATATAAAATTAACATTGAAGCAGCCACAGAGTTTACACAGAAACAACATTGACACGATTCGCTGATTCGTGGTTCACCCTAGTTCTCTTTTCTCAGCGATCGCGCATTTGTTGCCATATCTTTATGACAATAAGCTGCGAAATTATTAAAATTATACTAAGTATAAAATATTAAGTAATTGTTTAAAAATAGTTTTAATATGGAGGGTTGAGTAAAAGGAGGACACACTCTGTGTAAGAAAAAGTGTCCACAAAATGGTTTCAATTTGGGGGAGCCACTGGTACTGACCAGGTAATTTGTTCGTAGAAGTCAGTTTTCTACGAACAAACCTACATGAATAAAATTAGGTTAGGTGAAGAATTCACAATCAAAAAATGCAAATTTAACCAGTTCAACAACCAGATTTATATTGAACATTAATAAAGTGTTTAGTCAATGAAATACCTTGTACATAGATAAAAATGACTTACAAGCAAAATTTTATTTGCACAATTTTTAGGATTCAAGATAAGTATCCACATAAATTAAACTCTGGAGAACCTATTATTACATAATTACTAAGCTGATTATGGCATTGTCCACCAACTCGAGAACTTCAACAAAGTTCTGAAGATATTTTCCCAGGGGCATTCACCAGGCGTACCTTTTGAAATATTTAATACAACTACAGCAGAAAGATGCCAAAAATAGTCATTTAATAGTAGCTAATGGAGCTTTTTGTCCAACTAGACAAGGAAAAATATATGGAAAACCAGTGTGTGAAAATGTCCTTGACAAATAAACTATTCTAGACTAAAATGCAAGTGAAATTTGTTCCATTATGGTAATAGAAGAGCAGTTTGTTCAGTGATAAAAAGAATTGTTAATTACCTTTCATCCAGAGAGAGGTGAACAACGAAGTAGAAACACCAACTTTGTAAAGGGACACTTTTCATTAACTATTACAAAAAATTTTATTACAACTATAAAATGAATGAGTTTTATAAAAAGTTAAAACTTACGAGGGCTGCCTTTTATATTTCGGGATTGGACAACCTAGTGTTGCAATCTGACAACTGACATCTCTATCGTAAAGTTTGACATTTTTGAGGTTATACGTACTCAGAACGTTTTGACATACGAGTGTTGTTTACAGTAACTTAAAGGATTCATCTCGGCCAAAAAATGAAATTAAATCGTGAACATTTTCGTGCGATTATTTTTTTCAACTTTCGACGTGGATTAAGTCAGCAAGAGTGCTTGGATGAACTTAATTTAATTCTTGGCGATGAAACTCCATCAAGGACCACTGTTTATCGATGGTATGGTGAATTCAATCGAGGTCGTAGTTCACTCCAAGACGAATTTCGTGAAGGTCGTCCAAAAACAGTTGTTTTTCCGGAAACCATTGATCCTGTGCGCGAACTGATATTGCAAGGTCGTCATATGACCTATCGTGAAATTGAGTCAACCTTACACATTAGTGGGACCAGCATACATTCAATATTGCATAAACATTTGAATGTTAAAAAAATTTGTTCGCGTTGGATCCCACACAATTTGTCAATCGTTCAAAAAAAGGCTCGTGTCGATTGGTTGAAAGAAAAAGCTGAAAAAATACGATCGCAGTACTTCAAAACACGTTTATGACATAGTGACAGGTGATGAATCGTGGATTTACGCGTATGAACCCGAAAGTAAACAGCAGTCGACTGTATGGGTGTTTCAAGATGAGCCGAATCCAGCAAAAGTTGTTCGCGCACGAAGCACTTCCAAGCAAATCATCGCCTGTTTTTTCGGAAAAATTGGACATCTCGCAACTGTACCACTAGAACAAGGCAGAACAGTCAATTCTGAGTGGTACACAACCATTTGTTTGCCAATTGTCTTCCAAGAAATGAGGAAAACCAGTCGCCGAAGACGGATCACTCTTCACCACGACAATGCGAGCTCTCACACATCGGCACAAACAACTGCATTTTTGACCACTCAAAACATCGATTTGATGAGTCATCCGCCGTATAGTCCTGACTTGTCACCAAATGACTTCTTTTTATTCCCGTACGTAAAAAACATACTAAGAGGTCAAGATTTTTCGACACCTGAAGAAGAAGTTGCTGCGTTCAGAATGCATGTTTTGGAGATACCTCGAATCAGAGTGGAAAAAGTGCTTCGACAATTGGTTCAAACGCATGCAAAAGTGTATAGATCTTCATGGGGAATATTTTGAAAAACAATAAAGCGATTTTCGATGATTAATATTTGTTTTTGTTCTCTAATCCCGAAATATAAAAGGCAGCCCTTGTATTAATTTATATCACAATTAACACACTATAAAATCATATCACAAAAAACGGAGACAACCATTTACAAAAAGAAGTTCACATAACAGTTTTTTTACGTTATATTTACGATTTTTACGAACAATTACATCATTCTCACTTTTTCAGCAACTTCAGTTCTAAATTTAGGATTTGTGCATTTCAAGCCGTTGACAATTTCCAACTTCCTAACATACCCTGTCGTCACACTTGCGCCATTCTGGCCAATTCTTGAACTTCTTATTTGAAAACGTCCACTGGACACTTTTTCAGTTTTATTCCCATATAAGTTTGGCCTCCTTCATTCAACGCTCCATTCTGCGTACGTAGCATCTAGTTTTTAATAATAAAAAAAATGTTTTTCATTGCTAATTTGATTAGTATAGCCATATAATCTGTTTATTATTTAACATATGAAACATCAGAAACATTTTGAATGTAAAAATATGTGTTGGTGATGGCAAAAATGAGTGTAAAACTCGTAAATTTTTCTTTATTTTGCAAAACTACTGGTCTTAAAAAATGTTAAACTATTATTATATTTGCAATTTGCACTCATACCGTATTATTTCTTTGGTTTCAAAAACTTGCGATAGCCAAAAGTTCAAATAAATATTAATACGTATACGTGCTGCGTATACTGCACAATTATATAAACTATTGATTTGTAATTAAATCATGTTTATTTTGGTTTGAATTAGGATGGGATTTTATCGAGTTTTTTTTAATGGCTAGAAAAATAAACGCCAACGAATCTGTTCAGTGTTATTAACTCTTAGATAAAACTGTACAAACGGCACCATAACGACATTTTAAATATTTCAAATAGTGACGTCTAGACGGAATTTTGTCTATTTTTGTTAATTACATATACATTTGGAGCGATATCCAACCTTAATGGTTAAATTATAATCTAAATATTTTAGTGATTTCAGTATTTTTGTTTTCTGATGTACGTTTTCGTAAGAAAATTGGCAATAAATTAATTAAAATGTTCTTCGCTAATTAACAATTTTATATGTTTAAAGTGTCTTTTATTTAATAGATGGCAGGTTCATTCAAATTCGGATTTATTGGCGTAATAATAATGTAATAGCTTTCTGAAGCTTAATTGTGTTTAATACAGAGTTTAATCAACGTTATAGTTCGAGAGCCCACTGCAAAAATCGCCTACGTTAAATCAACAGAATGAAATGTTTTGAAAATGGTAGTAAATACTATAAACAATAAGAAAATATCCACTGCTTGGGCTGGTTCTGTTCAAATCATCTATGAAACATTTTTCGAACCATAAGTTTCCACTTACAGTAAGTAACACCTTGAAACAACGAGTAAAATTTTGTTGTAATAAAACAAATAACTGCTTTGTTAAATCCTGTTCGGATATTTTGGCACAACCCTTTTTTACATTTTTTGTATGGTGCATTTTTATACGAATCACCCAACAGCATAAAATAAAAACTAAATTAAATTTTAAATATTTTTCTATATGAAAAATTATTCCTGCTTCGTTCATAACTGTTTTTAATACCTGGCACGACGTTTTGGACTTCTCCAAATCCCCAACTTTGTCAAACTTATACCCTGATCCAGTAAACCTAGAAGCTCCTGCCAATATGGTTTCAGCAAGATGGAGCACCGCCCCATTACGAAATCAATGTCCGACAGTACCTGAACCAAATTTTTCCAAATCGGTGGATTGGGAGGCGCTGATCGATAGAATGGCCAGCACGATCTCCTGATTTGACGCCATTGGACTAGTTTTTGTGGGGATATGTCAAAAGTACTGTATACAAAACTAAACACCTCAACTTAGATGACCTAAGAAGACGAATCACGCTTGCGATTAGATAGTTTTAACTGTATTCTATTCAAAATACTGGTAAAGGGTTGATATATATTTTTTAATGGTGTGAGATCGCAGTTTCTAATGTTATTTTACGATCAAATTTGTTCTTGGCGCCTTCGCCAAATTAAATTAAATGTTTTTAATTATCATATTTGGAATTCTAATATGAAATTAATTGAAAAATACTAATTAACCAATTTTAAAAAAATTGTCTGTATATATAGCGAACTAAACTGAAATCATCACTTTTAAAATTCATATTTTTTAGAACCACTATATACATGTCATGTTACTTTTTTTTAATTTATACAGGGTGAGTTTTTTTTTTTTGATGGTCAGTATCGGGATCTCGGAAACTAGTGGAGATAGAGCAATGGTTAAATTGGGAAAGATTTGCAGTTTTACGGGTCTAATAAAATGACACTTTCGGATTGTTGTAAAAAGTCATGGCTTACTAGATATTTTGAAAAAACGAAATTCTGTCGATATAGTCAAATCCTTCTAGCTCCTTTGTTTTTTGTTTGTATAAAAAAAGTGTAAATATCAAAATTGAAGGGAATTGTATTCCGAATATGATTGGCATGTCCTCGTTTACGTGACAGATCTCGTTTTCGAGATATGTCACAAACTTATCTTTTTTTGAATGGAAACCATAATTGGCTATGACCTCAAAAAATCGGACGTTTTTAGAGCTTTTTAACGATATAATATTCGATATAGTTATTCATAAAAATTTATATAATTGTGGATGCTTTTCTCTCTTATTTTCACTTTTAACGTAGGTAGCCATGAAAAAGATTGTTTTCACTTTGACGTTTCCTCATTTGAGAGTAATTCCATTAGTAATGCTGAACTGGAATACTTTCATAGATATTTTAATCGTCGTCAACCTGCTCTATGTACATTTAAAAGGCTTTAAGATAGTTTACGCAGATATGGATCTGTTACTAAACCACCAAAGGAACGTAATCAAATTAACAAAGCAGTACAAATAAATATTTTGGCAATGGTAAATCAAAATCCATTTACATCAACTCGTGAGTTTGCGGCAGAAGCTGGCACATCTCAACGAACTGTAGTTAAGGTACTGAAAGCGCACAAGTTCCACCCGTACAAACTTTCAGTTTCTCAAACTTTGCATGCTGGTGACGAACATCGACGTATTTTGTTTTCTACATGATTTAGAGATATGTGCCTTGACAATCCACAGTTTCCATTAAAGGTGTTATGGTCAGATGAAACTAGATTTACTAACTTCGGTATGTTCAATAGACACAATAAGCATATCTGGGATAAAGAAAACCCTTTCCATGTAGAACAAAGACGACCCCAGATAAAATGTGGTTTTAATGTTTGGTGTGGTATCATAGGGTCTACTATTCTGGGGCCTTTTATCTATGACGAATCACTTACTAGGGAGCGCTACTTGCATTTCTTGCAATACACTTTTCAAGACATGTTGCATAATTTGAATTTGAGAACTCGTTTAGAAATTGAGTGGTTCCAACATGATGGAGCACCTGCTCATAACTCGTTATTAGTAAAACAACACTTAGATAATATCTATCCAAACTCTTGGATAGGAAGGAATGGCCCAGGCGAATGGCCTCCCCGGTCTCCCGATTTGGCAGTTACAGGCTTCTATTTATGGGGTGCGCTAAAAAACAAAGTATACAAAATAAAGTATGAGACAGTTGGTGACCTAAAGGAGGCGGTATTACAAGCAATTGAAGAAATTGATAGGCGGTCTGTGAGAAAAACGATAATGTCAATCTTCAAAAAGATGCAATTTTTGTCTAAATAACAATGGTGGACTTTTCGAACATAAATTGTAACCATTATTATGTACTTTAATTTCTTAAGTTTTTAGTAAGTACCTACTTATTTAGTTTTTTCGTTATATCTGATATACCTAATAAAAAAATCGACAATGTTTTTTGGAATAGTTATTAATAAATCAATCTATTTCTTGGCTAACTACGTTAAAAGTGAAAATAAGAGAGAAAAGCATCCATAACTCCGTTGTTTTTATGAATAACTATATCGAGTATTATATCGTTGAAAAGATCTAAAAATGTCCGATTTTTTGAGGTCATAGCCAACTATGGTTTCCATTCAAAAAAAGATAATTTTGTGTCATATCTCGAAAACGAGAGCTGTCACGCAAACGAGGGCATGACAATCATATTCGGGATACAATTCCCTTCAATTTTGATATTTACACTTTTTTTATAAAATCAAAAACAAAGGAGCTAGAGGGATTTGACTAAATCGACAGAATTTCGTTTCTTCGAAATATCTAGTAAACCATGACAGTAAAACTACAAATCATTCCCAATTTAACTATTGCTCTATCTCCGCTAGTTTCCGAGATGCCATACTGATCATAAAAAAGTCACCCTGTATAGTGGTTCGAAAAAAATATGAATTTTAAAAATATTGTTTGATAGTTTTTATAGTTTTAGACCCCATCATATCAGTCAGTTACAATCAACAAATCCTAACCAAGTTGGTCTGGCAATTAGCATAGAATTGTCTAGAATATTTAAATTAAGGCAAATTATATCGTGGTCAAGGGTTTAGTACGGATACTAAGTCCCATAGTCACTTGCTACTATATTTTTTAAAAGATTTTTTGCATTTATGTATATTATTGTTAAAATAAACTGAAAAGTTCATTTAACATTTATAGTTTGCAACAATCGCATGTTACATTAATGTTTTTATTATAAATTTTACGTTTAACATTAATTTTGTCTGGGTCATTAAATATGTTGTGGTTAATCCTAGTTTTTCTTTTTTCCTTCAGCGAACAATCCATAGCCAGCGCACGGGCTAGTGTGATGATATACGACGACGTCAACAAGAAATGGGTGCCGTCTGGTACATCATCAGGCTTGTCCAAAGTCCACATTTATCAACACACGGTACATCAGACGTTTCGAGTGGTCGGGCGGAAACTCCAAGACCATGAGGTAAGAACTTGCACACTATTCCATTTAATTTGACAGATTAGCACACTAGAATAAACGATCGACAGTTTCTAGGGTGGGTCATCTAACTTTTTTTTTGAACTAGCGGTCATTTTCAACATTTTCCACAGGATAACATTTATGTCAGATCTGTTTTGACAGAAAATTAATTTGCAGTCTCCCGTGAACGAAAATGGTTGGATATACGCTTGAACAACGTTGGGAAATACTCAAAAATTATTTCCAAAGTGTGTGTGTTGTTGCCGAATGTGTGCGAAAATGCCGTCCTTCTATGGGCCGAAAAGAAGCGCCGTCCGCTCCGTATGTGAGACAATTTGTGAAAAAAGTGCGTGAAACTGGTTTGCTCATTGACAAACCAACACGTCAACGTGCTCCTACTGTGAGTACACGGGGGAATATTGATGCTGTAGCACAAAGTGTGGCCGATACTCCGAGCACATCAACTCGCCATCGATCGCAAGAATTGCACATTTCGCGCACTTCTTTGAGGAGAATTTTGCATAAAGACCTTGGAATGACACCGTATAAAGTTCAATTGGTACAGGAGTTGAAGCCAACAGACCATCCAATGCGCTATCGCTTCGCACAATGGGCCAATGAGCATTTGAACGAAGATCCGGAATTTTACCGAAAAATCATATTTTCGGACGAAGCTCATTTCCAACTCGGTGGATATGTTAACAAACAAAATTGCCGAATTTGGGGAACGGAAAATCCACATGTGGCCGTTGAGAAGCCAATGCACTCCCAAAGAGTGACTGTTTGGTGTAGATTTTGGTCTGGCGGCATCATCGGCCCATTTTTCTTTGAAAATGAGGAAGGAGCAGTTGTTACTGTGAGTGGCGAACGCTACCGCGCCATGTTGAACGATTTTTTTTTCACAGAAATTAATGAATTGGACATTGACGGCATCTGGTTTCAACAGGATGGTGTCACGTGCCACACATCGCGCCCATCAATTGCATTATGCCACACTCGATTTGAAAATCGTTTAATTAGCCGTTTTGGAGATGTGAATTGGCCATCAAGAAACTGCGATTTGACACCGCTGGACTATTATTTGTGGGGCGCTGTTAAAGACAAGTGTTAGGCCGATAATCCACAAACAATTGTCGCGCTCAAAAACAATATTTGTGCTTGCATCGCCGAAATACAGCCGCATACAATTGAAAATGTATTGAAAAATTGGACCGGCCGAATTAGCTACTGTGAGGCCAGCCGTGGAAGCCATTTGAATGAAATTGTTTTCCGTAAATAACCGGAAGGATTGTACTTTCGAATAAAAAAAAACCAAATTGAAAAATATTCACTAGCTTTTTTTTATAGCATTTTCAAAAAAAAAAGTTAGATGACCCTCCCGTTGGTAGGAAAATTTAAACTGCTGTTCACCTATTATTGCCAGGTGAGCTCAACCAGTACGTCTTCATGGCAGGTACAAAAGCTGTTATCCAAATATACCAGCTCCAAATAAATCAGACAGTATTCGCTATATTATTGTTGCCCCCCCCCCCTCCAACATGAGGCTCTCCGATGGAAGCACTGCAACTTAATTAAACTGAAATCTACTATCTGCTTCAGTGAGGAATCCAGGCTTGTTGCGCATGATTTCGAGACGGCACAAGATAGCTGCATGTGATATGGGGCACCAGATCCATTTGCTGATGGAATGCAGATTTGAAAGTCGGGTGAACTACCGTTTAAGCGGAGCAACCACGCCATCTGGTTAAAAACAACTGAATGATGTTTCAGAGCGCTCTTTGAGGCCATTTAAATCCTTATGGACAACAGATTTCTACTCGTTCTTATCAACGTCAATCTGATGCCTCGTCGATATATTAATGGAGTGTTGCAGCCAGATTAATTTTACCTACAAACCATACTAAAGGGTGTTTTTTTTAGAGGTATAGAACTTTGAAATGGAATAAAACAAGGTTATTTTTCCTTATCTTCTGGCATTTTAATTTGAATATGACTTCTAGCATATGACCGCCATGGCTGGCTCGGACGTAGTCTAATCTGGAGGTCCAATTTTCGATGACTTTTTCCAACATTTGTGGCCGTATATCGACAATATCGCGGCGAATGTTGTCCTCCAAGTGGTCAATCGTTTCGGGCTTATCGGCGTAGACTAGCGACTTCGCGTATCCCCACAGAAAATAGTCAAACGACGTTAAGTAGCACGATCTTGGAGGCCAATTCACAAAACGTTTCTTTCAATAAATCAATTGTGGCACAAGCTGTGTGACATGTTGCCCTGTCTTGTTGAAACCACAGCTCGTGTGCATCATGATTGTTCAATTGATGAACGAAAAAGTTATTAATCATGGCTCTATAGCGATCACCATTGACTGTAACGTTCTGGCCAGCATCGTTTTTAAAGAAGTACGGACCAATTATTCCACCAGCCCATAAAGCAGTCAGTTTTTCTGGATGTAACGGTGTCTCAACATGAACTTGAGGATTATCATCACTCCAAATACGGCAGTTTTGTTTATTTACGTATCCATTCAACCAAAAGTGAGCTTCTTCTCTAAACAAAATTCGCTTATGAAAATTGAAATCAACGGCAATCTTGTTTTGGGCCCAATCACCGAATGTACGCCTTGCTAGGTGATCATGTGGCTTTAATTCTTGCACGGGTTGATTTTTGTAAGCACGCAAACCAAGATCTTTCCGCAAAATCTTCCATCCAGAGTGGATGGACACATACCCAATTCCTGTACACGATGGCGGATAGACTGATTCGGGTTTTCCTCTACGCTACGCTCTACAGCAGCAATGGATTCTTCTTTACGCACTGTACGACATCTCTGTAGATGTGTATTATCATTTAGAGTAAACGTGGTGCGAAAACGTTGCATAGTTAATCGAATTAATTGCTCTGATGGACGATTATGTTGACCGTAAAATGGGCGTAGTGCGCGATACGTATTTCGAACAGAACCATGATTTTCAAAATAAATCTGCACAATTTGGAAGCGTTGTTCAGGCGTCAGTCTATTCATGATGAAATGCCAAACCAAACTAAACATAAATCACTTGACAGCTGACAAGATGGCCGCCGGTTAAAAGAGTGTTGCCAACTTAAAGTTCTATACCTCTAAAAAACACACCCGTTAAATTCAGTTTCTGAACAGGACAATAGGATGGATCCAGACTGCATATGGCTGCTTACACAGTGGCTTTGACACAAGAATCTGGATTAGGGCCCTTGGAATTGTCGTCAAGATCACTTGATTTGTCCCCCATCGAACATGTATCATGTGTTACCGATATGAACACCAATTTTTGTTGCCCAAATTAGAGTAACTTGATCTACTACAGATATGGAGGACATCCCATGCAAAACTCTACATGCTACGATCAATCTTCTGCTCGATCAAGATGTATGATGGCGATCCAAAGAAATGGACCAGTTCAAGCAGAACATACGCAAGTATATAACCAAAATACAACTGGACACGTTGACAGGAATAATCTACTACTGGCCATCTAAATGTAATCATATTCCATATTTAATCAGAATATTACTCTCTGAAATAAGACAAGGTAATAGAAAAGAATACATCATTAAAGATGGAAAGGCTGTGGAACCTTTGGTGTGTGAGAAACGTAAAAACACAGTTTTGCATCCTAACACAGAACCTTTATTTAAACACTGAATGCCGTTTCAACAACTCCTAAGTTGTCATCATCAAGGAGTAAACCAAACTGTTAGTCTAGTTCCTTGACAAAGTCGAAACGCGTAGGACATCTTTAAAAATACGTAAATTGTGGAAATTACAATTGTAGTATCAGTTAACCACCCTTAATAACTGATAATAATAATTGAATTAATTATTAATGGGATAATTCTTTGTTATATACAAACTTGTCAAGTTAGTAAACATTCCCAAGAACTGATTAAAGCCGATGATTTACTCTGTAACACAATATATTGAATAAAAACTGTATTTTAATGGTTTTTATGTATTCGTTATCTTGGATTCCTTTTGTTTCTTGTAGGTCGTTATCAACTGTGCCATTTTAAAAGGACTGAAATACAATCGAGCGACTGCTACGTTTCACCAGTGGAGAGACAATAAACAAGTTTACGGGTTAAATTTTAGTTCTAAAGAAGATGCGGATTGTTTTGCTAGAGCCATGTTCCATTCATTAGAAGTAAGTAAATTTTGTTTTTTTTTAAGTTTAAGGTGCATGTCTTGTAATTTATAATTTTGAATACGTTATTTGTAATGTATATTATTAATTTATTGCCTGATTGAACTACAAACGTTACTTTTCTTTCCTTTCTAGTTGGGAACCATCATTAGTTGCGCTTCTCACAAAAGACCGAAATATCAAAATTTCAGAAAAAGTAATTTATAAGTAATTTCTTTTTGTTTTACCGAATTCCAAAAACGAGGTTAATAATTTGTCGCCATCCTTTTTTGGTGTATTATTCGAAAACGGCTTAAGCAATTTTGATGATTTAAACTTCATTGTATTAAGGATATTACTTTTCTATAACGTAAGATTTACGATTTCCCAGAAAATCAAAAAAACAGTAATTGAGGGACTACACTTCAATGAATCTTCACTGTTTTCTCTAAAACGGGTCAAGCAGTTTGAATATTTTATATCGTATTCTACAAATATATATTCCAGCTTGATTCCATATATTTTTCTATAACGTAAAACGTACCATTTTTCAGAAAATCGGTAAAAAAACGATAAACATAAATGTAAATCTCAAAATTTTCTACACAAATCTCTAACTTAAATGTCAAAAAAAGTATATTCTACAGTTTGTAACGGTTTTCATTTTGATTCATTTTAAGTCAGTTTCTTTTTGAAACGAGGTTTTTTACGGGCCTTACAATAGAGAGAAATCGTCGAAAATTTTGCATCAGTGTATCGAAAAGAAAAATAGTTAACACCCCTTAGGCGACCTTTTCTATACAGTATACGGTTGTAGGTGTGTGTGTGTGCGCGTCAAGTATCGAAATTCGAGCAGCAGGCATTATGTGCCGTTGCAGTATAGGGCAGAGTAAAATTATACAGGTGGGTTCAAAAAATGAAATATGATATTGAGTAGTACATAAGCAGTTACATACAGTGATGGGCAAATGTGTGGAACCAAGCAAATATCTTAATATTATTAGAGATATCAAAATGAAATTTGGAAGGTGGATACTGCAGTAGATTGCCTATTTGTTTCCAAATTTTTTTACAATTTCTTCCTGTTTTACCGGAAGTAATGTCGATTTTAAAATTTGCAATGAAACACCCTGTATAGTATTTTAGTTTCTGATTAAACATTTTATTGCGAATACAAAAATATCGGGTTTGATATTGTTAAGTAATTAAGGAAAGGAAAAATCTAATATCCATTAAAGAAATACATAATTATAATTATTAACTAAATCTAAGTGATTTTCAAAACATTGAAACTTAACTTAACTACACTTAATGTATTAGATGTTCAAACTGAGCACCGTTTACTTCTTGACAATAAGCAAGTCGGTTTTTAAATTCTCTAGTAACATTAGCTATTACTTGTGGTGTAATTCTCTGGATGTCTTGAGTTATTCTTGCAGCTAATTCTTGCAAATTATTTGGTCTATCAACATAAACCTTAGACTTTAAGTAACCCCACAGAAAATAGTCTAGTGGATTAAGGGCGGGACTTCGTGCAGGCCATTCATAGGTACCCCTTCTTCCAATCCATCTGTGATGAAATGTCCTATCTAAATAATCTCGAACAATGTGAGCCTAATGGGGTGGTGCTCCATCCTGCTGAAACCAGATATTATTTGGTAATTGTCCATTTACTTCCAATGCCGGAATAACTTGTGTCTCCAAGAGCTGTAAATACCTATCTTCGTTTAAAGTTTCTTGTAGGAAGAAGGGTCCCACGATTCTGTTGTTATAAATGCCGGCCCAAACGTTCAATTTTTGGGGATGTTGTGTATGAGCTTCTTGTACCCATTTAGGATTACCTTGCGACCAGTAGCGGCAGTTATGTCGATTAACCGTACCATTTGAAAAAAATGTAGCCTCCTCTGAAAACATCACATTTCTTATAAAATTATTATCACTTACAAATATTCATCATCGTTTCACAAAATTGCAAACGTCTGTCGAAATCGTCTTCGGAGAGTTCTTGAACGAGGCGAATTTTGTATGGATGATATTTTTCTCGCCTTATAATATCCTTCCTACTGAACGACGGCTAATTCCAAGCATATTGGCGAGGTCGGTAGTGGATAAGTGAGGATTTTCTTCCAAAGAAATAGCAACATTTTGAGCTACACCTTCATTACTTGCACTTTTTAACCGTCCACTTTTTGGTAAATTGCTAACTGTTCCACTTGTGTCGTACCTTCGCAAAGTTTTCGTCATTACGGAACGGGATATTTGTGTATTCGGATGAACAATGTTAAAAAGGTAACAAACTTCTTGATGCGTCCTTTTCCTCTTCCCCTTGCCCAATCATCATTAATATTTCTACTCTTTCTCTTTCACTTAGTTCGGCCATTTTACGATCAAATTAAAACAATACAATCTTTTTACGTTCAAATAACAAAAACTAATAACTTATTTTGACAACTACTGTCACTTCTGTAATGAATTTCATGGACTACTAAACTTGATTCAGATTTAATTTGCGCCTGAGTTAAAGAAACGCACGTGTATTCGACTATGGAACAAGCAGTGCTGTTGGCTGTGACGGTAAAATGCCACCGATTGGCCAATAGAAATCCTTACCGAGCGGTTTGTTTATATGGGGCGTAAATGAAATCTGAACAGAGTTTAGCTACCATCGAATTTTTCATTTCCTTAGTTACTTTTCTGTTAATATCTCGGTGGGTATTGAAGTAAACAATATCAAACCCGATTTTTTTGTATTCGCAATAAAATGTTTCATCAGAAACTAAAATACTATACAGGGTGTTTCATTGCAAATTTTAAAATCGACATTACTTCCTGTGAAACAGGACGTTCAAACTTGTAAAAAAAATTGGAAACAAATAGGCAATCTACTGCAGTATCCACCTTCCAAATTTCATTTTGATATCTCTAATAATTCCAGAGATATTTACTTGGTTCCACACATTTGCCCATCACTGATCTATAGGATGGTTGAAATATAAGGTGGGATAGTTATACAGTATGGTTCAAATAATGTTGTATTGGTTGACACATAAGTAGTTGCATGGTTGAAATAAGGGTCGAGTTATAGAGAGTATATCAAAAAATCTTTAAAAAAACAATTACATAAGCATAAGCAGTTAGGATATTTAATTTATAGGCCGCAGTATAAATACAGTTATACAGAAAGGTTTAAAAAAAACTCGAATCATTTGTTATACAAGCATAAGCAGTTAAACTATTTGAATTATAGGGCAGAGTATAATTATAATTGTAGAGATGGCTTCAAAAAATGTTAGAAGCAGTTGCATATACCGGGTGGTTGAAATAAAGGTTAGAATAAAATTATATTTATACTAGGTTGTTGAAAAATGTGAAAATTTGTTGATGTCAGTTTTTTTTTAAATATTAATTAAGAGTAGTGTTATGGTTCATTCCAATTGTCAGGGATTCTTTTTTCCTGCAGTACTTGATTCAATAGTAGTGATCACACCGTCTAACACAGTTATACCTCTATAATTAGTCACATCATGTTTGTTTCCATTCTTAAGTATTGGACATTCTCTTATGACTTAATAAATTCACAACAAATCACTGTGATATATTGCTTCAAATTGAGGAGATCCCAATTTAAGGAAGTTAATTTTTATAAGCAATTAATTGGTCTTAGTGATAATAAAAATGATTCACCATTTTTTATTATCTATTTTTTCAACTTATCTAAAAATCCCTGCCTTAAACTGTACAGCCCAGTATATCTAATATTTGCAATACCTCACCTTCTTGCTTGAAGTGAAGTACAAAACCAATTTTTTTCAATTAATAATTTTTGTTCCGCTTCTCGATCCCAACCAATGCCGTGTCCTGGGAAATGCAATTATTATCGTATTTGACATGCAAAAATAATGTGTGGTTCATTATTGTTTCACGTTTTTATGTGTTTGAACGAGTTTTGAAATTTTCCCGTGTTTAGTGTGAAAAACTTGATTTGGGCACTAAGGTATATATTTTTTCCTGTTATTTAAACTGCTTGAACTCGCCTTGAAAAAATTGTGTGAATACAGTTAGAGACGTTTGTGCGTAATTGCTTCTAATTTTCATACGTAATTGTGAAATTAGAATGAATCTTAGAATGGAAACGAATAATTTGTGAAATAGATTTGTCATTGTTAGGTTTTCAAGGAGAGTGGATACTACAACAGATTCTACATATTCAACATCATATAGTTGGTATTTAATTCAACGATTAACAAGTAATACAATCTAGTGCATTTGTTTTTTTTTTTGGTTATCGTAATTGAATTAGTCATATGTAATATTGATAAATTTTATTTTGTTTATTTCCTTACTTTCGAAATTTTCAGATGAAGACTTTTTTCAATCTTCCCTGTCACTGTTTCTAAACTTTATCATTCACAATCTTCTCGAGCATTCGTCTCTTCGAATCGATTTTGGTTAACTTAGAAATAAATCTATTTTGTTGTTTCTGACTAATCCACTGTCCCTTATGAACAAATATTTTCTACAGTTCAGTGTTAACGTGATTTTGTTTTTTTGATTTCATTTTATGAGTTCTTTTGTTTTTTTCATTTCTTTTTTTATTTTTTCTACATCTGTATTCTAGTGAATCTCAAATTTTTCAAAACTATTCTTTTATTTCTCACTAACTGATCTAATCAAAATACTTCTCTATAATGTCCTCTAATTTTAAGTCTACTTTGGCATACTCATGTCTCTATCTAAAGAGATATTTCTGTACTTACAGTAAGTCAGAATACTGATTCATAATTGCTTCAATATTTTTTGAACCACCCTAATTCAATTTCACCTTATATTTCAACCATCCTATGTATACAACTGCTTATTTACCACCTAATATCATATGCACGCACGCACGTACCTTTACCGTACCGTTAAAGATGATGATCTTTTCTATATGGTATAACAAATTTTCATTTCGATAAACTAACGGAATGTTTTCTGCCATTTCACGCGACCATAAGCCCCCTAACTTAACTTCATCTCTAAAAGAAACTTCAAATGAATCAAAATGAAAAACATTACAAACACCCTGTACGATATACTTTCATGGCATATCTTGACATTTAAACTAGATAATTGTGATAAAAATTTGACATTTACCTTGATGTTTACAATTTTTTTGCACACATTTTTTCGATTTTCAGAAAAATCAAGCATTGCAGGAAAAAAGAATCCCTAGCAACTGGAATGAAACCATAACACTACTTATAGATAAATAATTTAAAAGAGAACCGACATCAAGTGACTAAATCCACATTACCAAATTTTCACACTTTTGAACCACCTTGAATAAGTATAATTTTACTCTACCCTTTATTTCAACCACCCTGTATATGCAACTGTTTCTAACATGTTTGAACCCATCTATACAACTATAATTTTATACCTATAATTCAAATATTTTAACTGCTTATGCTTGTATAACAAATGTTTGATCCACCCTGTATAACTATAATTGAACTCCACCTTATATTTTAACCATCCTGTATATGCAACTGATTCGAACATTTTTTTAACCCTTCTATATAACTGTATTTATACTACGCCCAATAATTTAAATATATCTTAACTGCTTATGCTTATTGAACATTTTTTGATCCTCTCTATAACTATAATTCTACTCCACCCTTATTTCAACCACATTGTACACGCAACAACTTATGTGCCCACCAATACAACATTATTTGCACCACATTGTATAAATAGAATTCTATATTTCAACTGTTTTTTACTCCACCCTATTTTGCAACCGCGCACAATGCTTGTTGCCGGAAATTCCATACTTGCACGCACATACACGCTCCTACAACCGTATACCGTATAGAAAAGGTCGCCTGAGGGGCGTTAACAATTTTTCGTTACGATATACTAATGTAATATTTTTAGCCATTTCACTCGACTGTAAACCCCGCAAAAGAACTTCGATTCAAAATGAAATTGACTTCAAATGAATCAAAATGAAAACCGTTACAAACACCCTGTGCAATATACTTTTATGATATTTAAGTTAGAGATTTGTGTAGAAAATATTGAGATTTTCATTTATGTTTATCGTTTTTTGCACATATTGTTCCGATTTTCTGAAAAATGGTATGTTTTACGTTATTGAAAAATATACGGAATCAAGCTGGAACATATCTTTGTAAAATACAATTTATAATATTCAAATTGCTTGAGCCGTTTTAGAGAAAACTGAAGATTCATTGAAATTCACAAGTTCAGTATTTTACTCGCATATGTTACATTTTGCCCTTCATTTGTTTTTTATTCCTTTTCAAGCATTGAACTCTCTGTTTTCATCAATCCGTTTTTTTTCCAGATCTTTCTGTCTTTTGCTATAGTTTCCTTATAACACTCTTCCTTTTCTGACTTTCATTATCCATGCTATAGTATATTTTCTCTTCTTTGTCATTCTTTTATTTGATTTCCTATGTCAAGCAGTATTCGTGTTGTTCTGAGTAGGTTCATTCTAAGATGTTTCCGATATACTAGTTTCTATTTTCATCTTTCTGTCTTTCGTAAGCATCGCTATAGCCTTTATTTGAGAATTCTACATTTTTGTATTGACCAGTTTTTACATTTCATATTTTTTTATTTGTAATGTTTTTGAGCCTATCGCCTAAAGTATTGAACAATTTTTATCAGAGCCTGAGCACCGAACCTAACATAGTACCTATTTATTTTTAGGTACTTAGTAATATAGTAAGGCAACCGGCGCCTCCACAATACGCACCACCGACCCAACAAATTCAACAAGTCGCCCAACAGCAATTACCCCCCATTCAAATGCAACAACAGCCACAGCAACAGTTACAACAGGTAAACAAATTAAAATCGATATTAAGGAATTTTTTATAATTATTATAAAAACTTAAATTTTCGTCAGTACTAATTGTAGCGAATAGGTTCCGGATATTTATCATTGTATTTTATAACTGACCCCCCTGTTATACTTACTAAAATAACGACGTTTCGGCAAAGTTACTTTTGTTCTCATCAATATGTTTTACATTCTAAGGCTTGCCAAAGGCACAACTATACAAGGAGTGCAGCTCTATGACTGATAGCAGTTGATACCCAACGGAACTGTTGGTTAAATACGTGGCCCAAACATTTCCAAAGAAAGCAAACATGTATCTGGTAATTTTCACTCAAGTAGTGTTCCGTTTTGCCAAGATTAGTGTCTGAGGAAAACGTACTTAATCTATCAATTATGAAGAGGATGAAGCACAACTTGCCTAAAACCAAATCTGTTACCAGCATTTCCAGACTTTTCAGGTTTTAAAACGCAAGACAATACATCGTTTCTAGGTAGGAACCTTCGTCAGTTGCGGTATCCTCAAGAGACGGAAAACATATGATTGGTATGATTAGTATTTTATCGAGAATTGAGTAAGTACATATAATTTCAGGAAAACTAACTATTTCAGTCAAGTGGAAGTCGCGTTAGACCTTTCGATCGTTCGAGGGGAGCGCAATTGATAAAGATTTTCTGCTAGAAACGATATATCGTCTGGATTTCAAAGGCCTGTAAAGTTTCGAAAAGATACCAGCATAATTACTTTTAGGTTTAGTCAATTTGTTCGCGTAATTTCTAACCTAGAATTCACAGAATAACAGCATTCCTCTCAATCTGGGGGGTCTCTAGTAGCCATCTAGATTCGATTATTCAATCCGCGTCTCTGATTCTCTGATTACGATGGTTATTTGTTATTTGGTCTCTTGCCATAGAGCAGATCAACACTTTTTAAGGTCAGTTCAATTGAATATATTCAGTACAAAATTCACCATGGAAGTAGAAACTAATTGTCATTCGTCGATGTCCCAATAAAGAAGAAAGGATTCTTCTAGAGGAAAGCAATTCATATCACCGATATCCTCATGCTCATCATCACCAAGCTGAACTGTAACTTTGGTAACAAATTCACAGAGAAAAACCAAGAATGATAAGATTAAATAGAAAATTTATAGTCTAAGATCATATCTAAATCAAAGTGGATTCATAAGCAAAATATACAAATAGTTCGAAGATAAAAATTAAAATCAGGAGGAATACGAGACATCAATGAGCAAAGATTATTTACCCTATGTACTACAGACAGTAACACAAAATTGGTACTATTTTCACGGGTATATAATTCCTCACAGCATTATTAAATCTGAAAACGACGATCCCTTTACATCAACTAAGCATGTATGAAATTTCATAAATGCAGACAGTCACAAAACGTATGTAAAACAAAACAACAAGAGGAACTAGATTAGATGAGCACGACAACGGTAAAAGGAGAAAAGAAAAAGAAACATAAATTGCTTAGTGCACCATGTCACACCGAATAGTCTCTAAGAAATCCAGAATACTACAGCATTTGTGGAAAACAAGAAATCAAACCTGGTCTGACAAGAAGTTGAGATCGTGATAAGGCCTCACAGTCTAAACACAGACGATGGAAACCTAATTCTTGGAAAACCGTACAGCCCCCATCGTTCAATAAATCAACAATAGCTACCAACGCTATATGAGGCCACTGCTCTTCCCATTTTACAACGCCCCGGTTGCCGTCAGCGTTAATTGTTGTGCAACCGGAAGCGTCAGCATCCTGATACGATGACAATCCGACCGTTCCTGAACAGGGTGGATGCAACTATGCAGAAACGACGTTATTTTACCAATAACTTTAAAACACACAATATACCTATATATATATATATATATATATATATATATATATATATAAACCAAACGGCTTGTCCTTGCTGACTAATATAGACCAAACTTGTAAGTTTTATTTTGGGAAAGCAGCAATGAAAAACGTATTCCTCTTTATCTTTATTGACTCGAGCTTTCGATAATAATTTATATCTTCATCGGGAGCACTACAAAATATGGCCTGTTATACATTAATATCCGACAGAAAGTACACTACTTACAAAGATGTGAGATATTCATGTCAGATGTTATAATATGGTGCATGGTGACTAATAATTGTATAATGGCGAAATCCCGGGGAGATGTTAAGATTTGTAAAGCAGAAACACATTCAATATTTTCCATAAACTTATTAAAAACTAGTACAAAATTACGCTATTGTTCAAAACTTTTTATAAAAATTAATAGAAAGGAAATGTATCCTATCAGTCTACAAACTACGGTGAGCGATTAAGACAAAAATTTTAGGTTATACCGCCAAACAAGAAAAACGTCACTGTCAATCAGCTTGACAATGTCAAGTTCTATGAAACACGTCAGTGTCTCGTGTGACAGGTATCACGGTACAAAGAAATTACAAAACTGCAACAAATTTAAAAACCACAACCCTTTAGCTGTTGTGTGGAAATTAAAATGAATTTAAACCACCATTAGACATTTTCACTTCTACTGTTCTGTAAACTCATTTTTGGGTCTTTTTTGTTATTTTTTATTTTTTACCTTTTTCTAATAGGTAGGCATAAATGGCACTGAGCTTGTCAATGTCTTTTTTGGAGTTCAATGTGCTGCCCTCTTGAAAGATGTGAACCATTTCCAAAAACTTCCTTTTCATATTTGAATTCTCCACTTCCAGAACCTCCACTCGTTCATAATCCATCTGGTGTCCTGTATTATTTTCATGTGTTGACAAAGCACAAGATTGGATGTTCCGTCTTGAATCACTTTTGTGTGAGGTTAATCTCTTGCTGAGGGTACGGCTGGTCTCCCCGATGTATACTGATTGGCAGTTTGTACATGGGATACTGTACACCACATTACTAAGTTTGAGTTTGGGTGTCTTGTCTTTGGTCTTTGTGTAAAAACTTCCCTTGCCACTTTTATGTTTTTGGTGGCTACTCTGACTTCAGTTGGATCAATCAGTGACTTAAGTCTGTTAGTGAGGGTTTCTTGATAAGGTAGCACTATCGTCTTTTTGGGGTTGATATTGTCCTGTTGTATGTCTGGATCATTAATCTGCCTGGTTGGGTTTTCCTCTTGTGAATCTCTCCTTATGGGTGTGTTGAAGATAAGTTACTTGAGTAACCTTCTCGGGTAACCATTCTCCATCATCATTTCAAACAAAATTTGTAGGTTCTTATGTATGAGCGTGTGATGTGTAACTCTTGTGATTCTCGTTTTCATGTTTGTGACAACATTCAACTTCATTTTCAATGGGTGGTACGATTTGAAGTTAATGTATCTACCTGCACATGTTGGTTTTCTATACCATTCTGTTTTGATAGAGTTATCACCAGTAGTCCCACAACACGATTGTGCAAACATCTAGATGGAATATTGAAACAAGCATACAATTCCAACAACGAGTTTTACATCAGAGATTCCTTTGAGTTTGCGCAATTCATACAGGACCTCCAACTGCCATCTAACTATAAATTAATCAGCCTGGATGTTGTGTCTTTGTTCACCAATATAGAGGTAGAGATGGTGCGGGATGTGATAGAGGACCAATGGACAAGAATCCAAGAACATTGTACAATGCCTAAAAGGGAAATGAAGAAACTGATTGAGTTAACATTTTCATCCACTTATTTCAGTGCCAATGGAGTTTTCTACAAACAACTCAGAGGTACCCCAATGGGTTCAATTTTATCTCCCATATTAGCTCAGTTGGTGATGGATAAGCTATTACATATTAGCATCCCAAAGCTACCCTTTCCAGTTCCACTCTGCAAAAAATATGTAGATGACCTCATCCTTGCAATACCAATAGGCTCCAGTAATATTGTATTGGATATTTTTAATAGCTTTCATCCACGGCTACAATTTACAGTGGAGGAAGAAACAGACAGTGCTGTCCCCTTTTTGGACATTAAAGTCATAAGAGAAGATAACTCTATCAAAACAGAATGGTATAGAAAACCAACATGTGCAGGTAGATACATTAACTTCAAATCGTACCACCCATTGAAAATGAAGTTGAATGTTGTCACAAACATGAAAACGAGAATCACAAGAGTTACACATCACACGCTCATACATAAGAACCTACAAATTTTGTTTGAACTGATGATGGAGAATGGTTACCCGAGAAGGTTACTCAAGAAACTTATCTTCAACACACCCATAAGGAGAGATTCACAAGAGGAAAACCCAACCAGGCAGATTAATGATCCAGACATACAACAGGACAATATCAACCCCAAAAAGACGATAGTGCTACCTTATCAAGAAACCCTCACTAACAGACTTAAGTCACTGATTGATCCAACTGAAGTCAGAGTAGCCACCAAAAACATAAAAGTGGCAAGGGAAGTTTACACAAAGACCAAAGACAAGACACCCAAACTCAAACTTAGTAATGTGGTGTACAGTATCCCATGTACAAACTGCCAATCAGTATACATCGGGGAGACCAGCCGTACCCTCAGCAAGAGATTAACCTCACACAAAAGTGATTCAAGACGGAACATCCAATCTTGTGCTTTGTCAACACATGAAAATAATACAGGACACCAGATGGATTATGAACGAGTGGAGGTTCTGGAAGTGGAGAATTCAAATTTGAAAAGGAAGTTTTTGGAAATGGTTCACATCTTTCAAGAGGGCAGCACATTGAACTCCAAAAAAGACATTGACAAGCTCAGTGCCATTTATGCCTACCTATTAGAAAAAGGTAAAAAATAAAAAATAACAAAAAAAGACCCAAAAATGAGTTTACAGAACAGTAGAAGTGAAAATGTCTAATGGTGGTTTAAATTCATTTTAATTTCCACACAACAGCTAAAGGGTTGTGGTTTTTAAATTTGTTGCAGTTTTGTAATTTCTTTGTACCGTGATACCTGTCACACGAGACACTGACGTGTTTCATAGAACTTGACATTGTCAAGCTGATTGACAGTGACGTTTTTCTTGTTTGGCGGTATAACCTAAAATTTTTGTCTTAATCGCTCACCGTAGTTTGTAGACTGATAGGATACATTTCCTTTCTATTAATTTTTATAAAAAGTTTTGAACAATAGCGTAATTTTGTACTAGTTTTTAATAAGTTTATGGAAAATATTGAATGTGTTTCTGCTTTACAAATCTTAACATCTCCCCGGGATTTCGCCATTATACAATTATTAGTCACCATGCACCATATTATAACATCTGACATGAATATCTCACATCTTTGTAAGTAGTGTACTTTCTGTCGGATATTAATGTATAACAGGCCATATTTTGTAGTGCTCCCGATGAAGATATAAATTATTATCGAAAGCTCGAGTCAATAAAGATAAAGAGGAATACGTTTTTCATTGCTGCTTTCCCAAAATAAAACTTACAAGTTTGGTCTATATATATATATATATATATATATATATATATATATATATATGTTCTGAGAGGCTTCCGCGGTCATTATTATGAACTAAGCTAGGTTCCGGGTGAGAACCGCGTCTGAATTTATTGAATACTCGACGTTTCGACTCCTGCTTTGGAGCCATTATCAAGAGACAAAAGTGTTACCTAGTTACTCTTGGGGAGTAGGCAGATTGAGGCCCCGAGTTCGATCTAGACTCTGAAACTCTTTTTCACTTTTGTCTCTTGATAATGGCTCCAAAGCAGGAGTCGAAACGTCGAGTATTCAATAGCCAGATTAAACAAAGCAGACACGCCCACCAATACCCAACCAATCACAACACAGCCTCATCACGTGACATCTTCTTCTACCCCAGCGCTAACTATAAATATAAGAAGCAGAGCAGACTCAAATTCAGTTCAGTTACCTAGTGACTCTTGGGGAGTAGGCAGATTGAGGCCCCGAGTTCGATCTAGACTCTGAAACTCTTTTTCACTTTTGTCTCTTGATAATGGCTCCAAAGCAGGAGTCGAAACGTCGAGTATTCAATAAATTCAGACGCGGTTCTCACCCGGAACCTAGCTTAGTTCATATATATATATATATATATATATATATATATATTATATAATGTCGGAGATAACGAAATAGTTGGTTTCTCAAGTGGCGAAGGTCTAAAGACTATATAGTTTATATTATCAGAAACAGGATATTTATGTTTCTTTCGCAATTTTGTTTACAATTGTTACGTTTATTATGTTCTATTACAAATTTGGCAGCTAGGGATCGTGGGTGATTCATAATCACCCGGCGAGCTGTTGATTACATGATAGTGTATGAGTCAGGTGTTATGCACGATGTTTTTCATGAGTATTGAAAAGAATCATATCAAGAGGAACGAGGTCAGTTCTGTTCGAACTTCGAGAGTGGTCAGATCGTAGAAGGAGGCTATCGCGTAATCAGGATCTCGTCGGGGTTCCGAGTAGACCACTTTGTGTACCAATTTAGATTAATAATATCATATCGCTACGCCGATCGAACTTCTTTTAAGTGGCACCCGAAATAAATTGATCATTAAGATTATCTATTGTTTGCATAGTTTGAAACTCCAGTGGTAGATCATTATGGTGCCTTCGGTCAATTTAGTGTGATTATTATTTGTCGAATAAATGTTTAGCCCACATTTATTCCTTCTTTTGGATCAAACCCGACATATATATATATATATATATATATATATATATAATATGTTAATAAAGTTATATATGAAATACTATTGATATGTTATTTTCAAACAGCAACCTCCCCAACCGCCTCAACCACCACAAATGCCCCAACCGATCCAATACGACGAAGACATGGGCTATCGTACTATGACCAGAGAAGATGTCGCTATTCTTCAAGAGAGGCGGATATCGTCGAACTTGATGTCACCTCAGACAACATCCCCCATGACACCGCAACAGAATAACGTGCCTGTACCTCCCGTGATGCCGATGGGGGCTCCCAGTCCTGTTTCTCCACCGCAGGTATGCAACTGAAATAAAAAAAAATGTTTTCTGTATTGTACTACAGTGTGTTTGGCAAGCGTGAGTTGGGATATATCTTTTGCAAAAATATACTAAGTACAATATACTATCTATTTTTTACTAAGGGCAAAATGAATTGAGACAACGCAGCGCCCGCACCTTGCATTACGTGTTTATGTTGGACACAGCACATGATCCATTTATGTCTAATAATATTTTACTAACTTTTAATTTAGATTCTTTTTTACCGGTTAAGTTTAAGTTTTTTGTTTTGTTTAGTAGCTACTGACGACCTTCAGTGCAGAATACTAATATTAATTTATAATATTGGTTCATTCATTAAATAAAATATAATAAAAATTCATTATTTACGTCCATAATGTCAACGCCAAACAACTGAATGTGCCGCCGCCGCCAGACTCAAAACATTGAGTAATTATATATAGAGGGACCAATGTTGTTATATACTTAGAGCATGTACTTCTGGAAGTGGCAGGCAAGCGTTGTTATTGTTTAACAAAGTACAATTATACAGGCGATTCCAGATATGTTAGAAATCATTTTTTTCGTGGGTGGTACATAAGCAGTTGCATATATAGGGTGTTTAAAATCTAGAGTAGGGTGCAATTATAACTAATAAAATAATTATATAGGGAAGCCCATTAGCGGTTGAATTAACAGGGTTCTTGGAATAGAAGGTGCAGTAGAATTACAGTTATACAGGGTGGTGCAAAAAATATTATACAGAGATGCATATACAGGGTGGCGGAAATGGACATGCAACATTTCGTAACCCATAAGCAGTTGTATATATAGGGAAGATGAAATATAGGGTGAGAGGAATTATAGATATACAGGATCATGATAAAAAATTTTAGAAAAGGAAATGATTTATAGAGTAGCCCACAAAGAGTTCCATATATATATGATGATTAAAATATGGGTCGGAGTGTTTTATAATTACAGAAGATAGTTAAAAATTTCATAAACAAAAAGAGAAAATACGGTGCCTCATAGGCAGTGGCAAATACAGAATGGTTTACCGGGTGGTTCAAAAACGTTAAAAAATATTATGCGTGGTCCATGAGCAGTTGCACATACAGGGTGGTGGAAATATATAATGAGATGGAATTATTATAATGAGGATTTTAATAAATGTTAGAGAATTGAGTGCAATTATAGCTATACAGGGAGGTTAGAAACAATAAATATGTAGGGTAGCCCATTCGCAGTTGAATTGTTATCATATTAAATTAAGAATTACGAATTTGAACACAAATTAAGTCCTATGAATTATATCTGAAAAAAACTTGAATTTCGTTACTTATTTGTAGAAGCGAGATGTAAGACCGACATCTAGGATTTTCTATCACACAGAGGTTCCGAATCTGGATCCGTTCCGTGTAATTGCTGTTCTCCCTAAAGTCCTAGGATAGAATGTCACGATAACATTTTCAGGTTACTTAACCTGCCAGAGATATTGACACAATTGGTCGAATTTCGACCACTGGGCGACAGCTAGTATTTATTATTTTCACATTAGTCTGAATGTGAATCATCAATGAGAAGACTACTTAACTAATTTTGCCTCAACTTTATTTTTTATAGAGATCCACTCTTTTACAAAAGAATCTCAAGAATGTTCAAAGTTCAAACTTAAAAAATTCTTCAAATATGGTCAAATTTCGACCACTGGGCTACCGCTAGTTTGAATAAATTTGCGGAAAGCCCTCAAGCAGTTTCTTACCAAATCTCAGTGCAAAACCATTTGAATAGATAATTGATAATTCTGCAACTTTTACATCAAATAATCAGTATTTATTTATGATTGATAAGCGATTTTATCAGTTAACACCAACAAAAAGTCCCTGTGTATGAATAATCAGTATGCGGAAGTAATTCGCAAAGTTCAGGCGTGCCAATAATGGCGGCGAGAGGTTTAAAAATGAAATTCAGTTTCAACCGCAAAGCTAAGGTAACTCATACAACGTTGTTTGTATCACTTAACACTTCTAAACTGTCATTACAAATTTCAATTAATAAAAAAATTACGCTGACGTTACACATCTTTACTTTACCAAAATAAACTCACTTATTTACAAAACAAATGTGAATAATATGGAGACAGATGTGCTATACGCTGCCTTCAACTGAAAATGCTCATCCATAAGGCAATCGCGTTTTATGTAGGTTTCGACACCATTTCGAGAATTTGCCATTCATTTCTGGTCTGCCAGTGTTGTTGCTCTTTTTTATACTCGGCCGGTTTTTATCGTATTTGCAATTTTTTTAGAGTGATTCATTTGCTAGCACATCATGAATATTATAACGACAGATGTGTTATACGCTGCCTTCCACTGAAAATGCTCATCCATAAGGCAATCGCGTTTTATGTAGGTTTCGACATTATTTCGAGAATTTGCCGGTCATTTCTGGTCTGCCTGTGTTGTGGCTCTTTTTTATATTCGGCCGGTTTTTATCGTATTTACAATTTTTTTAGAGTGATTCATTTGCTAGCATAACATGAATATTATAACGACAGATGTGCTATACGCTGCCTTCCACTGAAAATGCTCATCCATAAGGCAATCGCGTTTTATGTAGGTTTCGACATCATTTCGAGAATTTGCCGGTCGTTTCTGGTCTGCCAGTGTTGTTGCTCTTTTTTATACTCGGCCGGTTTTTATCGTAGTTACAATTTTTTTAGAGTGATTCATTTGCTAGCATAACATGAATATTATAACGACAGATGTGCTATACGCTGCCTTCCACTGAAAATGCTCATTCATAAGGCAATCGCGTTTTATGTAGGTTTCGACATCATTTCGAGAATTTGCCGGTCATTTCTGGTCTGCCTGTGTTGTGGCTCTTTTTTATATTCGGCCGGTTTTTATCGTATTTGCAATTTTCTTTAGAGTGATTCATTTGCTAGCATAACATGAATATTATAACGACAGATGTGCTATACGCTGCCTTCCACTGAAAATGCTCATCCATAAGGCAATCCCGTTTTATGTAGATTTCGACACCATTTCGAGAATTTGCCGGTCGTTTCTGGTCTGCCAGTGTTGTTGCTCTTTTTTATACTCGGCCGGTTTTTATCGTAGTTACAATTTTTTTTAGAGTGATTCATTTGCTAGCATAACATGAATATTATAACGACAGATGTGCTATACGCTGCCTTCCACTGAAAATGCTCATCCATAAGGCAATCGCGTTTTATGTAGATTTCGACACCATTTCGAGAATTTGCCGGTCGTTTCTGGTCTGCCAGTGTTGTTGCTCTTTTTTATATTCGTCTGGTTTTTATCGTATTAGCAATTTTTTTTAGAGTAATTCATTTGGTAGCATAAAATGAATGTTATAACGATATTTTTGTTGTAGGCTCTTCCGGGCAATCAAAGCCATCAGCGTGCCGGGAGCGCCCCACCAGCTCCACCCCCGCCACCCGGTCCACCAATGGGGGGCATGGGGATGCCAGCAGCGGCTGCGGCCCCTCCCCCTCCTCCACCACCGCCAATGAACATGTCCAGATCGCAAAGCAGCGACGGTGGCGAAGTGAATTCGTTGGCTGCTCAGTTACAAAACGCAAGGCTCAAAAGGAACAATAAAGTAAGCAAAAACTCTTTTATAGATACGTTGTTTGCTAGTGAGTTCAAACTTGAATGTACACTCACTTTCAAAAACCTTCCATCCGTCCCCCTGATTTTAAAAAATTATAATATTTATTATAAAAGATTAATTAATGATGCTTTGTGAAATCAGGTATCAAGTTGATAACAACAATAAAATAAAACATTTAAAAAAAAAACAACTGACTTCTTCCTATAACTAAAAAGCTAAAAATAATTATAAAATAATTATAACAAAATACAACTCTAGCAAATAAATAACACATTCAAAGTTGTTAGGTACCTACCCAGAAAGAAAAAAATGTAAACATTAAAAGGTGCTCATTCTGTATAAATTAATTAACTACCAATCTAGTATATTTTGAAGCCGGTGCCAACTGCCTACGGACCACTATCATTCTAGTCCGTCCTATGTTTCAATCTTCATATAAATGCAACTTCTTCTATCACTTTACTTTGTGATTTTGTTTGCTATAACTAAACACCCTGTCTTTAAACGCACCAAATAGCAGTTTAAAGTTTGACATGTGTTGTCACTGAATTTTCTATTAGGCCTGGAGAATGTGATAACCAAAAGCACCGTCTTCGGAAAATGGAAAAATTAAAGCAACGCGAGTTTATTATTAAACATTATTTTCAATTTGGTGAAAGTAGTGCAGAAGTTGGAAGAAAATTTCGTACAGAATATCCAAGAGAAAATTGTCCATCAAATGTTAACCATTGGAAAAATTGTTCAAAATTTGTGGAAACTGGTTCAGTAAAAGATGAAAAAAACAAAACAAATCATCGTAGTCGACGTTCAGAAAAAAATTGTTGTTGAACAACCAAAAACATCAATTCGTAATCGTGCACAGCATTCCAAAAACCACTTTATGAAGAATTTTGCACAAAGATCTTCATTTAAAGGCTTGTAAGATTCATATAACGCAAGAAATAAAGCCAAGAAACTTGAAAATTTAAATTTCTTCAACAAAATCATCTTCAGAGATGAAGCAAATTTTGAATTGGGTGGGTTAACAAGCAAAATTGTCGAATTTGGGGTGAAGCAAAGTCACGAGAAATAGTGGAAAGACCGATGCATCCACAAAAACTGTTTGGTGTGGTTTTTGGGTTGGTGGAGTGATTGGTCCATACTTTTTGAAGATGACAATGGAAATGCTGTTACTGTGAATGGTTATCGATATCGAACGATGATTACTACCTTTCTGTGGGATGAATTGGAGCAAATTGATGTGCAGAATATGTGGTTCCAACAGGACGGTGCCATTCAGCAGCAGAAATAATCAATCTTTTGAAACAGAAATTTGGTAATCGAATAATTGCTTGAATAGGAAACATTAATTGGCCCCCTAGATCTTGCGATCTATTTAGAACAATATGTTGCTAAACATACATACATAAATTTCTACATTGACTTTTTTACAAATGCATGTTTTTTAAAACCGATTTGTTTTGCAGAATACACCTCCACCGACTGAAAATAGTGGCTCATCAACTAGTAGTGGGGGTAGTAGTAATTATGGTACGCTAGGACGAGGAGGTGGCAATAGCATGGCATCCATGATGGACGAAATGGCCAAAACTTTAGCTAGGAGAAGGGCAGCAGTAAGTAATTAATGAAACATCAGTAAAATATATATTTTTAACAATTAAACTGGTTCAGTAGATCAGATTGATATAGTCCAAATTACAACACGCAAATACGACAAAATTATAACCTTGACCAGTTTAGTATTGTATAGTCATGAGCTTGCATTCTTTGGAGCCGGTTCTCCCTTTTCAGTTCATTGGACATGGACCCATGTTTCATCTATGGTAATGAAACAGCGAAAAAATTCTGCTTTGTTACTGTGAAACTTCGCAAACCAATCAATTGAATCATCTTCACGGCACCGTTTCAGCTCGAGTGTGAGCAAACGCGGCACCCATCCTGCACACAGTTTTCTCAAGTCCAAATTTTCAGATAATATGCGATGTACCGAATTTTTTGAAATGTCTACTATGTTTGCTAGCTCGCACACTTCAGTCAGTATGGATTTTCTTCACAACCAATGGAGTCGTCACCTCATTCGGTCGTCTAGGCCGGTTGTACGGTTTAGTTTATACTCTGCTACTCAATATTTTACTGTTGTAAACTAAGGTACAGACTCATGTAGAGTAGAATCTAGGCAAGATGATGAATACATTTATACTAGATTTGTTTTTCGTTATGTAGGTAGAAAAGAAAGTTCCAGATAAGGATGAAGACGACAAGAAAGTAGCCATGTGGGAGAAAGACCAACACTTTGCCCAGTAATACTTCAAAATTTAATTCGGAATCCCCAAAAAGCGTTCGCAAACGGTTCGGATCCGCTTCTGAGGAGACGATACTGAAAGTAAATGGCCTATCTGAGAGCAGCAGTCTGTCGCTGGGACCGACGGAAATGGAAAGCTTAAAGAATGAAATTATTAAAGAAGTGAGAAAAGAAATAACCAAAATGAAACAAGAAATATTAGATGGTAAGTGATTAGTTTAAATTCATATTATATGAGTAAATTATGAACATGCTTTGTTAGTAATTTTCTTGAAGACGCTTCAACTACTTTTTCATCTGTTTGCTCTTTAACTAATTTTTGTTTTTGTGTTTTTAGTCCCAATAAAAATTCAGTTTTTTTTTGAGGGAAAACGAAACAATAGACTTTGAAACGTTTGGTTATCCTTAAAAAAAAGAATTCAGAATAGACTTTGAAATGTTTGGTTTTCCTTCAAAAAAAATGCACTTGTCCAAAATCAGCTTACAGTTTCTCTAACTCGCCATCAGTTGATTCTCCAACTAAGAACGCAAATTTATCACTGAAACAGCACAGAAACAAAAACTGGAAAATATTTTCAAATTTCTGAAATGCCCGCTAGGGGGCGTGACTGCAATCTTGAACCTAAAAAAGTGATGTTTCTGTGAATTCCGCTATATTAACCTAACAAAAAATACCCTAAAGTCGAGGGTAATGTGAACCTTTATAATGATGAAATTAAATTGATTAATGACTATTCGTCTTTTTATTTTTCAGCAATCAAATCCGAACTGAACCGAAGGTAATTCACGACTTCAAAAAGAACAAAAAGCATCGTCTCACACGTCGAAATCTGTGGAGAAGTATAAAATTTTTGTATGGTTTTTACACGAAAATTGACTAAGCGACAATTTTTAAACATGAATTATTACTATAAATAATCTAATCATCAATTTATAAACGTAAAAGGATTGTACGTTTTTCTCGGAATAAAAACATACATTCTATGTATAAAAGTAATATCGGCTGTTCTGTACGGTTTATTTTTAACGATAAAATTATTATAAGTATAGGTAGACAAATTTTTTATATGACAAAAAAAATGTGTAAAGGTTGTGCGTGGAAACTGGCATTTTCCCATTTTGAACCTTCGCTTTTTTGGTGCTCCACATTTTTTAATTTTAGCGATGTTGGATATAGAGTACAGGATAGCTGAGTTAGCTTGGTTACACGAAAAATCGGACAACCAGTATAACCGATTGGTTTTTGATGACACACGGTAGATGACTGCGGTATTAAAAATCGTACATAAAAAAAATTAGTCGTGATGTTCCCAAGATGGCCGGTTGTTACTTTGAAGAATGTTCTAGTTCTTATTAAACAGATTTAGCTAGTATTTAAAGAAAAAAGTAAATGTAAAATGTGATTTTACTTTAACACATAAAATATTAAAAAATAATTCGTTCAAGCAAAAATATTTTTTAAATCGAAACTTATTTCGTTAATATTTTTTTTTAAAGTTGTAGATATATTCTAAATAAATACCCGGAACTTTTAAGCGGACAATGGCATAAGTCCTGTTCAAATCTCGTTATAGATGTTTTATTTTTTATTATTAACTACCAAAAGCTTAATTTTCACCTGTATTGTAAAATAAATTATGTACATGCGTGAATGAACATCACCACCCCACGAAGCAAGAAATGTCTAAAAAAAATTTGTAATATTTCTTGTTTGCTTTGAAATATTTCGTGAAATATTTCTGTAATATTTTATAAAATATTTCTATTATATTTCATGATATATATCAAAAGATAATTTACATATATTTCAGTGAAATACTTAAAATTATTTTTTATGTTTCATGTTTGTTTTATGACTATTATAAAATATTTTTGAAATATTTCATGAAATATTTCTGTAATATTTTATAAGATATTTCTATTCATATTTCATGATATATATCAAAAGATGTTTACATATATTGTCAGTGAAATACTTACAAATATTTTTTTTTATTTCATGTTTCTTTTAGACTATTATAAAATATTTTTGAAATATTTCATGAAATATTTCTATTATATTTCATGATATATATCAAAAGATGTTTACATATATTTCAGTGAAATACTTAAAACTATTTTTTGAAATATTACAGAAATATTTCATGACTTATTTCAAAAGATCTTTTTGTAGCTCTAAAAGATTTCATATATTTCATGTCTGAAATATTTTCTAGAATATTTCCGAAATATTTCTATAATCTCGAAATATTGAAATATTTCTGTTAAATATTTGACGAAATCTTTCTTTAATATTTCATGAAATATTTCAGTAGACATTTTGTTCCGGACTTAGGAATATTTCAGAAATATTTCAGTGAAATATTCAGAAATAATTCAGTGAAATAATTCATCGAATATTTCATGCTGTCTTTGTAATTATTTTATGGTAAGTTTATGAAATATGGGATCTGATGAAATATTTCTGCAATATTTCAAGAGCTATTTGAAAAGATCTTTTTGTCGTTTCAAAAACATTAGAGTGAAATATTTTAAAATAGTTCTAAAATATTTCATAAATTTCATGTTCCGAAATATTTCTATAAACTCGAAATATTGAAATATTTCAGTAGACGTTTTGTCCCGGCCATAGGAATATTTCAGAAATATTTCAGTGAAATAATTCATCGAATATTTCATGCTGTGTTTGTATTTATTTTATGGTAAGTTTATAAAATATAGGAAACGGTAAAGTCTTTGAAATATCTGATGAAATATTTCTGTAATATGTCATAAGCTATTTCAAAAGATCTTTTTGTCATTTCAAAAACATTAGAGTGAAATATTTTAAAATAGTTCTAAAATATTTCATAAATTTCATGTCTGAAATATTTTCTAGAATATTTCCGACATATTTCTATTATCTCGAAATATTGAAATATTTCTGAGAAATATTTGACGAAATCTTTCTTTAATATTTCATTAAATATTTCAGTGAAATATTGAGAAATAAGTGAAATAATTCATCAAATATTTCATGCTGTGTTTGTTATTATTTTATGGTAAATTTATAAAATATGGGAAACAGTAAAGTCTTTGAAATTTCTGATTAAGTCAAAGTGTAGCAGTCTTCGTGACAGATGACTTTAATGGTCATTTAAAAAATTCAAACGCAACACAAATGCACAAAAATAATTTTAATTTCTCCCCTTTTTTGATATGTGTACCAAAAAATCCCCCGTCATCAAACAAGTGATAAAATGTTAACCACATTTACTGCGTGTCCGATTTCTCCTGATACCAAGTTGTATTTCTATAACGAAAACAAAAATTAACGCTAAATAGATGTCGTGAAAGAAATTTTTAGAACACATTTATTTTGTAAGTTTTTAAACATAGTATTTATTTTTTAATATTACCTACGATTTCTTTTAAGCATTAGTCTTGGAACAGAAAACCTTTAGTGATTCCTATGTTGCGCAGTTTTAATGAGGGATGGTAATGTGATTTTAGTTAGAACAGCTTCGTCGAAACTTTTTTAGATTAAAAATTGAACAGCCGCCGTGAATTTAAAACCGATTTGTAAGGCCAATTTTTTGATGACGAGAATAGTTCGCAGTTGATATAGTACAGCTTGCATTTTTAAATGTGGAATTAGAGGACGCGAATGTCCAATTAAGACTGAAAACATAAGAATTTTTGTAATTCAACTTCATTTTAGAAAATTGACGAATTTAACTTAAACTGTTTTAATTCACAATTGTTTTTATAAAAATTTCAAAATTGATGGGATATAATTTATATTTAAAAACGAACCGACTTCCCTCTCTCTCTTTCTTCCTCTCTCTTTATTCCTCTGTAATTTTTATTTTTTGTCTATATTTTCCAAATATATTTTAACTTTTTTATTTGTTTTATTATTTGGACCACTTTCTATAAATGTAACTAATTCACTCTATATTGCATCCACACTCTATACGCTTCTGTGTTCTGGTCACTCCTGTATAACTTATTGGTCTATCATTTTCTGAATCACCCTGTACAACTATAATTCAACTCAACACAATATTACAACGGTCCTGATATCTTTAAAACCACCCTGTATAAGTACAAATCCTCTCCACGCTTTGACTCTTTCTATTTTTCTATTGTTTAAATTATTCCTACTAGCTGTCGCCCAGTGGTCGAAATTCGACCAATTGTGTCAATATCTCTGACAGGTTAAGTAACCTGAAATTTTTATCGTGACATTCTATCCTAGGACTTTAGGGAGAACAGCAATTACACGAAACGGATCCAGATTCGGAACCTCTGTGTGATAGTTTCCTCGAAAATCCTTGATATCGGTCTTACATCTCGCTTCTACAAATAAGTAACAAAATTCAAGTTTTTGTTCAGATAGAATTCATAGCACAACAATTCAACTGCTAATGGGCTACCCTACATATTTATTTTTTCTAACCTCACTGTATAGCTATAATTGCACTCAATTCTCTAATATTTATTAAAATCCTCATTATAATAATTCCATCTCATTATATATTTTCACCACCCTGTTTATGCAACTGCTCATGGACCACGCATAATATTTTTTAACATTTTTGTACCACCCGGTAAACCATTCTGTATATGCCACTGCCTATGAACCACCGTATTTACTCTTTTTGTTTATGAAATTTTTAACTATCTTCTGTAACTATAATTCTACTCCGACTTATATTTCAATCATCATATATATGGAATTCTTCGTGGGCTACTCTATAAATGTTTTATGTTATAGAAAAATTACTGAATCACGCTGGATCATATCTTTGTATAATACAATTTACAATATTCGAATTGCGTGAGCAGTTTTAGAGAAAACAGTGAAGATTCATTGAAAATCGCTGAAATCTAGTTCCCTTGTTTACTTTTTTTTTCTGATTTTTTAGAAAACCGTAAATCTCATGTTATAGACAATTATATGGGACCTTTCTGTAATGTTTCTGTAATATAATAACCTCCTCCTTTTTGGAAGTCGGTTAAAAATGCTTGTATACGACCCTGATAGTGGGCGTGGTTACTCTGAGAGTGGGCGTGGTTATTATGACAGTTTTGAACCACTAAACAAGCCAAATTCTAGTTGTCATTATAAAATTTGTTCTGATGTACTAATGGCTCGTACTGAAGGCAGACTCCGGTATTTATTGCCGCAGCAGGATCGACGGCATATAACAGTTTACATACTGCTTCCTTACTCAAAATGTGTACAACTTTGGCACCGGAGACCTCCCATGGTCATCGCTCGCATATCATTACGTCACTCATTTAGGGTGCCTGGAAACGCGAGTGCCAAGGCAGGATCATGAAAAGGAAATAGTTTACAGTTAGCACTTGGATTAACTGTCTTCTTCAGGCTGCGTTGTCGTGGTCTAGCGTCACTGCGCCATACATCTTCACCGAAACAGGCGTAGGTTAACCTACACTGATTGGCCAGTGGGGATTGAATAGGCGGGGCTTGTAAGTCGGATCGATGGCTATAGTATTGTGTATCTGATTTGGATTCCCAAATTTCGTTGGAGTTTTTTGGCTTTTTTTGTAAGTAATGTGAACTGACGTTTATGAGTTTCAGTAGTTTCGCACTATATTACGAGAGTAGGGAATTTCGTTTGTCTTCAACACAGTAAGTGATTGATTCATACATTTTTTAATTAATATATTATTGAAAATTATGAGTGAATTCAAAACATTTTCAGCTGAATTCGTCGATTGTCCAAATAGTAACCAAATTTCATTTATTATTTTATTTAAGTAGATTTTATATTTTTTTAAATTCGCATTGGGACCATATTTTAATTTGGGTAAAATTTTATTCTAATTGTTTTAAATATTTTTTAATAATTTAAATGTATTGTATTTATTTTTTCAAGTTCTTACAATATCTACTAAATATATTGCAACATCTTACACTATACAATTCAATCATACTGCCTCTTTTTTATAACAAACGAACATACAGAAATAAACAACAAAAAATTTCTAAGTCATCATCTTTTTCGGCTGCGTAACGACAATTATATTTCTTTGTAAATAACGTATCTAGAGTTTAAGGAACTTCCAATTGACATTGTTATCGTTCTAAAGAATTATTTATGTCATCATGTTTCTTTTTTGTAGTATTACATTTCAACTATTTGTGAATGACTAAGGGAAGTGTTTACAAAAAAGATGAAAAAAATAGTGTATTTTAAACCCTGATTCCTATTTATATTTTACTTCTTAAAAAAGACACTATCGACAACCGAATGCAAGGATACTACACACCAGGATTGCTCGGATAGTTTTAATTTTTCCGTCATGGTTGTTGGTCAATGCTGGCCAAAGAAAAAATGCCAAAATTTGTGCCATGAACAATATTTCTACAAAATTTTGGTCATATAAAATGTATCAGTTCAAAAAAACTCAAAAATACTAAGTGATTTTTAAAGCATTCATTGTTTGTTGTTGCTGTTTTTATTGAATTAGTTTGAAATTATAACTGAATACTAATTGTTTTCCACAGAACAAAAAACACAAGTTTTAAAAATATAACAGAAACGGATGAAACAAAAGACGAAGAACTACTGTTAACTGCAGTTATAACAAAGTGGGCCGGGTCAAAACACAAGGCCTACGTCACATGTTGTTCGAAATTTTACAACACTGATTGAGCTGTCCTTGTCTGTACTATCTATGAATTAAATTGTATGTTATGTTTATAATTATTTATTTAGTTGGGGTTTTATTTTCGAAATCATATGCATTCCGTCCCATGTTCGTAAAGAAACAACTTTATTTTTTACTTTTTTGTAAGTTTTTTCCAATAGTCATCTAAAACGATTCATTTATCATTTTGCGAATATTCGTGTGCCAATAACAGTCCTTTGTTCTTCATCAGATTCATGTGTAGTTCAAATTTTTCATCTTTTTAAATAAATATAAATATTGTTTTTTATAAGTATTAACAGAATGGTTAATGATCGTACATAACATATTTCGCTGACTCTTCAGTGCTAGAGTTTATATAGAAGCTTTTAAAAAATAGTTTAGTGTCAAAACGTTTGTAATACATCGAAAATCTGCCAGTTTGCATTTGGGATCTTACCAGATGGGTGTTCTAAGAGAATTTTTCGGAAAAAAGCAGAATTTTTTGATATTTTAAATGTTTTGTAATGTATGTGAAATCTTTTATGGTTTCTTCTATTCATCAAAAAAAAATTGCAATTCAGATTTTTGATATTCTAAAGGTACTGAAAAATACTAAAAAATGCATTCATGATACGTGGGGCTTTGTTTTACCACAAAGATTTGAAATATTTATCATAGAATTTTTTTAACAAAAAACAAAAGTTTGCCGTAGTACTCAAACGAAATAAGCTACAAAATTAAAAAAAAAACAACTGAAATTAAACAAAAGAAATATGAAAATTATTTCACTCTTTCTCTTCATCTAGTCTTCCGTGGGATTGGTTAGAGCAAATATTGAAACAATCACTACCTAATGAGGTTAGGTATACTGAAAATAGAGACATTATGATCTCACACTCAGCTATAGAATGACGTTAATGGTAACAAGTGCTTGAATGCCTGTGTAGAGCGTTAAGCCTTTTTTACCACCCACTTTTCTAGGAATATGTACGTTAAATAGACGAATCTTTACACCATGTTCATAAAGAGTCCCCTTTCTGAGCTGAAACAAACATAGCTTATGAAATGACACAGATTGTTTGTTAACATCTGTTTTCTAAATGTTCAGTATCAACAAAAGTCTTCCAATCAATAGATTCCTAGTCCTAAGTTTATTTAAGAACAACCTGTTTTGGATTTCATAATAATGGAAAGAGAATAAGTCATCTATTTTTTGTTTTATTTTCATCATTTGTTTTTCCTTTTTGACTAGTTCTGAAAATCAAAAACCCCATTTTCGTGACTCCTGGTTTCCATTTAGGTTATCTTGCAAATACGCTTTATACATTTGCCTATAACAAATCTCACTGTGAATCCACTATTATGTTAAAACGTATATCTCGTCCAATATTGTTGTCAAACAAATCTGAATATTAGAGAATGACTAGTTAAATCATCAAGAAGATCACCCAAGAACTAATACAAATCATTTATTATTATCTAAAAATGTAAAGTTGCGTATAATTCCCTAAATCCAATGGGTTAGCTCATTTGAGCATTCATTTAGACTCACTAATTGAAACAAATGAACACAACTAAAAACCTAATTTTCAATATTGTTCCAAAAAACAACCAAACAATTTCTGTTAAGTACTTATTACATTGCGTAATAGACTGCGCCAATTTACCCTATTATTATAATTTATGCTAATTGACTTCAACTGCTTAAAAAAATTTACAACTCAAAACAGTCGAAATTTCAGTTGGTCATTTTCGAGCACTCCTCTTTTAGGGTCACTGGGCACAATATCTACGTTTCGGCAGAGACATATTTCTTCTTCAAGTCTGGATACATTGTACTCAGTTCTTTGAACCATCATGATGTTTGGACATGAGGATTTAAAAGGCTGATAATGATCAAAAGTAGGACACTTTTTTTCGTTTTCACAGTTATGAATGTCATTTCGGAGGTACTACTAAAACTAACGCATATAAGGTTATCTGAGGGTGATTCCCGTAAATGCTGTTTCAAAAACAAATTGGATAATATCCATATTTTCAGATGAGTTCTAATTTTCAAGGTATTGAGCGAGTCACAGGTATTCTGAAAAACTTTTTATATAGTCAGTAAAGCATATACAATATCATTTCATTAGTTTTGATAGTGTGGGTCTGTAAACTAAATGAGACTTATGTGGTTTCAAATCTGTTTTTAACTTCAAATTGGCTAATCTCTTTTAAGGAAATGAAGAAAGTATCTTAAAAACTAACTAATAGAACTTACGAGATGGTAGGCTTTGTAGGCAATAATAAGAGGTAGTTAGTCTACTGAAGTATATCATAAAAGATTGAGGTATTATTTGGGTACTTACCTTAGGAATTAAGCAAAAGTCAGTCGAATCCTTAAAGTGTTATTGTCTTTAATCATTTCATTGTGTTGCTTGTTTCGTGATAGGCAGTTCCCGTTTACAACAAAACATAGTCTCAAGGTTTCCTATTATTTGTTGTTTTTGCATCTAATGACTTGTGTTTTTTGTTATTTTTTTATTTTATATGTATATATTTTCAAATTCCTATTTGATGTCCGTTGTTTTTCTAACATTTTCTTGTCTGAGAAAGCATTTAGCATATTTCACTCACTACATTGAAATTTCCAGAAAAAAAAACAAGTGTAAATACTTAAAACGTATTATACCCGACTTTACCAACGTAGAACTGAGAAATTTTACAAGTAACAAGAATTTGCAATGTCATAAAAGAGCTCCGTTGTTTTTTATTCCATAAACATAAACAAATACATCACAGTTGTTTCCTGAATCATAGTTGTGGTGTCTTTACTTAATAGTTATGCACTTAAATAAATTCTCTTAGCTACTACGTCAAAATATTACACTCAAAACAAATGAATATCACCTTACTTTTTGCCATACCTTTCGCAATAAATTCTTTATTACGGTCTGCGAACGAAAGCAAAAATCCGATGTTGCCATGATTTCTCTTTTATGGACTATTAAAAATTTAATTTATTATTTTTGTTTTGTTTATTGTAAGTGCTTACTTTGATTGACAATTTTGAACATTTTTTTCTCATATACCATAAACTTTTTGACATAGTTATATGACTTTTTTTATTTATACTGATCAGTTCTACCATTTACTAAAGTATCTTCACTGCATAATGTTACGCATTCTGTATATATACCTGACAAAAGTACATATACCTACAAAAAAAAGAGAAGTAATTACTGTCATAATAAAATAACTCATATTTTATTGTTTTATCAATGACCAAAAGAGTATTTTCGGGTCAGATTTAAACTAAGTGTAAAATTCCTTGGATCTAGAAAAACTGAAATAAAATTTAGCCGTGGGATTCTTTTAGAGCGCCCTCTGGTAGTGAAAGAATGACCTAAACTAGCGCAATGGTTCCGAGAATGTTTTTGTTGAGAATTTATAATCATATAAGTGATTTGTATAAATGAAACATAATCATTGACAATTGAAAGAAACATTATTTAATATATTTATAACTTTGTGATATTGTATTAATCTACTGCATTTAGTTTTTTTTATCCATGCATTTTTCTTGTATTATATTTTTCTCGTCGAGCATTTTATATATTTATAATAATGATAATAACGATAATATAATATATATTTTTTGTCATAGTTGAATTGATTCATGATTTGTATTGTGATCTCAAGTCAAAATTAGCACAAGGATTTTTTGAAATAACTGTTTATTTTTGAAAATGGAGTTATTCTGCATTATTCTTGCGTTGTATATTTCAAAATGTATTTGAAATAAATATGTTAAAAAGATTGTGTTTTTTTTTTGCCTGTATCATGGACACCTGCATTAAGGACTGAGCCCCGCCTAAGATTTTGATGTTTTGTGTTATTCTGCACAATTTAGTATCATCAAAGATTTTAAGTCAAATCTAGGAAACTTCTCTAGACCAGTGCGGTGTTGGTAAGGAGAACGAATTTAATAATATATATGAGCAAGGTTTGTTTATACATACATATATTTTCTAATTTAACATGTACAAAATAATTTTCACAATAGCTTCATATAAAGGCACACAGTTTGGTAAGCTCTAAGCATAATATAAATGTAAGGGCAGGTTATCTAAGTAAAAGAAAAACATTTCTAATTTAGGATTTATAAAAAACTGAATAATATAAAAAGTAGAATCTTAATGACCCTTATATGCTAAAACAATTCATTGGAGCAAATATCCATGAATTTAAATAGTATAATTAGTCATTACTATATTATGAAAGTGTCATTAACAATCCACCTTAACTGGCAAGAAATCTGGCACAATAATAAAATGCAATGTTTTTAGTATTTCAAGACGTAATGTAAAGTTTTTCTCAAATGCATACACAAACTTTCCCCCTTCCCAACTTACACATACAATTTTGTTATATTTATTCCTTTTATTTCTGTATGTTTGAGTTACTCTAAAGCTACATATCTTACTTGAAAGTTCACAAATACATTGAACATATAATATATTAAAAGAATTTAAAATAACATAAAATTTGGAGACATAATGATTATTTACTAATATACTACCCTTTTCATTAACTGATACTTTCACATCATTCTGGAATAACATCATATTATGATATTCACTCAAATGACATGATAAATCACAATAATTACCATAATAATAGCAATTTTCAATCACACACTTTGTTTTATCTTTACAACAGTTAATTCATGTAAATTTATTTCAGAAATGCCATAAAATGCAGAGCAAAAATTACAGGAAATAGAAAAAGGTGTAAAAAGGTTTGGAAGGTATCTCTTTACATTCTCAAACTTCACTTTACAAAAATGTGAACAAACACTGCATAGCAATGTACGTGTTTCAGAATCCATAGTTATATAAATATTATTTGAACCAATTTGTCTACAAATTAAGCATTCAAGCTCAATTTCAAAACTATTTTCTCCAAAATATTTTAATTTGGTTCCACATGCAGAAATTGACAATTTCTTTTGTTTCAATGCTGTCAAATGGCCACTTCTACATTTTATTTGTCTTTTCACAGTTTCTGTTGATAGAAGCTGATGAGTTTTTTTAGTTGCAAACTTTTTTACTGAAACATTGTTTTTCCCAAAATAAAAATCAAAAGTTATTACTACAACAGAATCTGTTCTTAAAGGAGAGACTTCTAATATACAATTTGCAGTTGTATCAGAAGATTCCACTTGGAAATAATCTATTTCTTTAGTTTGAACAACATTGTTGTTAATAATCTGAACATAGTATTTCTGATTTATGTTGAAAAGCTTGTTGGAACTGTCTCCAATATAATATGATTTCAACCAAATCTGTCCATGCATATGTAGCTCCAATGATATAACAAATACATAGTTTTCCTTTAAATACATGAATACATTTTTTATTTTGAGCTCACCAATTTTCTTCACCAACAAAGAATCTGTTAGGAAATACTGCCTATGGCTATTTTGAAAATGATGTACAAGCTGAAAAGTAGGCATTTTCTCAAGATTTTCACATAATGGGCAGTTGTATTGTTTATTGCTGCAATTAATTTCATGTTGGACGACGTTTTTGTAAGTTAACAACTCTTGGCAACCATCAAATCTATTTATGCACTTAAAAAATGCGTTGTTTCCAAAAAAATCATACAAAGAGTGGATTCCATTGTCGTTGGCTTGGACACACCTTCCGCAAATTTTTTTACCATCTACAACACATACAGGCCCACAGACAGATATTTAAAGCAACGGTCACATCTTAACATTTCCAAAACATCGTCAGGTACAATAAACATTTTGAACCAACTTGAAACTTTTATAGTTAAATATATGTACCAAAACTACTGACTCATAAGTTTATTGCTGCAATTGCCAATTCTGCAGAATTTCCCCTGTTTCCACAGATCATACAGCATTTTAACACATTCACAGATTCACACAGGGTACACAGTACGCAGTAGTTTCGTATGATCTGTGGTATATCCCACTGAGTAAATATCTTAGAGCATGTACTTTCTGGAGATAGCCTGCAGTACACAAATGCCGTGGTAAGACTAAGGAGAGAGAGGGCAAGAGGCTATTTCACTCGGCTGGGAGCTTCTTCCAATGAAATACGTTCAGCATGTTGTTCATTGGCTGCTTCCACCCACTAAGTGAAATAGCTTCTTACTGTCTCTATTGCCCTCTCTTTCTAGCGTTGCCACGATTTTTTGCTTGACAGGCTATATCTAGATGGTAAATGATCTAAGTAAGTATATCCATGTATTACAGATCACAAAGCTTCTACCCATAGAGCCTGTACTTCTGGAGGTATTCTGCAATGCACAAAAATTGTGCCAAGGATAGAAAGAGACGGCAAGAGGCTATTTCACTCAATGGGTACATTCAGGGCTTAGGTCATTTACCATCGAGATATAGCCTGTCAAGCATAAAATCGTGGCAATGCTAGAAAGAGAGGGCAATAGAGACAGTAAAGGCTATTTCACTTAGTGGGTAGAAGCAGCCAATTAACAACATGCTGAACGTATTTGATTGGAAACAGCTCGCAACCGAGTGAAATAGCCTCTTGCCCTCTCTCTCTTTAGTCTTAGCCCTCTCTATCTATATCTAGAATGTACATGATCTAAGATTCAGGGAATTGTAGCGATGAGGCGATTTATTAAAGCGGAGTAGTAAAGAGTGTCTACTTTACCCACAGCGCTGCAGCGCTTTAATAAAGCAGTAAAGCATATAAATTCTCCGCTTTATAACTAAATCAGCTGTCAAATTCTGTGTTGATATTACGCAAAAGTGTGCCAACTAGTAAACATAACTAGTGAAAATAACTAGAAATAAAAGTTTTAATTCAGGGAAAGCAAATCGCTGTGGCGCTTCAGCGCTTTAATGCTACAATTCCCTGAATGCAGCCAATGACTCTTCTTGTCTATGCCAATGACACAAAGTCTGGGTCGAAACTATAGACACGTTTGTACGCACAGATCATATAATAGAGAATTTGTACGTATCTAATCAAGTCAGTGATAGAAAACAAGGTAAGTTTTTTGTGTTTGATCATCAAGATTGACTATCAGAAAGTAACGACTATCACCATCGAATTTTAAAATTTCACGATATCTATATAATTTCAGCATTTACTGTTCTTAGTTAATCTTTATTAAATGTAAGCCGCAAAAATACTAATCACCTGAATTATAAAATGCTGACAATATTCAATAATCATCAGAAGAAAATAAGACAATTGCAGTATCAACCTTATTTTAGATGACAAATACCTATTACAAAGTATTGAGAGTTGCTGTTGCGTACTTAAAATACGATAGTGGGGGAATTTAAAAAAATAAAATATGTTCACCAATTAGCAGTTTTAAAATGTAGCCTGTTCTCAGTAATCAGCATATGCCAATATTTTCCATTTTTAAAGATAAAATTGCTAGGTATACTGAAGTCAACTTACATATCAATATACGGATACCCATACTCCATTTCTGCCTCTTAAAAAGGTTGTCAATCACAAATTTTTCCAAAAGGAACAAACATCGCCATCTATTAGCACTATTTGAATTCCAAAAAAGTTACCATGAATACCCGATTTTACAACGCGAAAAAAGACCGAAGAACATTTGTTTACGGACTGGGGGGAACAACAAAAATGAACTCTGAGCCTAACACGCAAAAAAGATGTAAATAAACAAGACGTTGCCCGAATTCCCAGGAAAAATAAGTGACAACAACAGATGTTTAAAAATTTTGGGGACTGTCAAATTATAGAATTAAATGAAAAGTGGATTAAAAACGAATCAATAATTAATTTAAATGCAAACTTAATGTAAAACATAAAAAACCCATTCAGGAACACAATTATTTTTTTCATACTTAAAAAATGTAATAGTTTTTAAAAGATGGAATGGCTACAAGAAATTTACCCATATCACCCCCCCCTTATCACCGCAACTATAAAACGTAAAGTTTTTTAAAAAAATTACAGGTATAGAGTCTGACCTGAAGTTTACTGGAAAGATAAAGGAGAAACCTCTACTTTTAATTTTGGGGGCAAATTGCAGAATTAAATGGAAAATATAAAATTAAAATTGTTTCTAACCGATCATGTATATATCATTATGACGAAAACAATATATTTTTTTCATGTTTTTTAAAATAAATTAATTAAAAGATATTAACAAAAATATTTAAAAAAAATTATCCATCCCCCCCCCTTATCCGAAAGCATCTTCAAATTTTATCATTTTGGGGGGCAAATTCATAACTGTTTCTAAATATCAAATCACAGGGTTCAAATATAATTTTTTAATTATGATTCCCATTCCTCTCCGTTATTCCCCAAAATAAGACCTAATTTTTTTTTAAAATATGATATAGAATTAAACGGAGGAAATAAAAAATATTTTTTAACGCATCATGCAATACATCAAATGAAAGGGCCATTATGAGGAATACAAATATATATTTTTCATATTTTTAAAATTAATTGTTTTCAAGATATTAACATAAAGGTATAAAAAAAATAATTTCTCGCTTTATTTCCGAAACCTTACTACCTACAATTTTGAAAATAATTAGTAAGTAATTGAAATTTATAAGAAAAATCATTAGAAAACCCCGTAGTAATTTTAGGGAAAATTATACAATTAAATGGAAAATAAAAATTCAATTTTCAAATGCATCATAATATATCAGATAAAAGGCTCATTATGTGAATTACAAATATATCATATTTTTAAATCATTTGTTTAAAAGATATTAACAAAAATATTCAACATCGACATAATTCTCACTTTAGAAACTAAACTATTTAAATTTTGAAAAATATATTTTATTTGTATTTTTAAATAATTTGAATAACAGATTTAATAATTTATAATTTAAAACTTGACCTATTTTGCCCTTTATCTTCCAATCTACAGAGGCTCAAAACTCAGACAGTAGATTATAAAAGGCTTCTCTGAAAGTTTATTAGTAAAATAAAACTCTAATGTTAATTTTTGGGAACCAAATTAGAAAATTAAATACATATGTATTCTGATGAAAATCAAGCGAATTCTGAAGCAGATAAAATAAAAAGTCTGTGTGGAAAATTAAAGTGTATATTTTTTATAAATTTAAAACGCTTCCTTTAAAAGATATTAGGGTAAATATAAGAAAATGCACTCATTTCCTGCTTGTCTTGAAGGTGGTACGGAACCCTTAGTATGCGAGTCCAACTCGCACTTAACCAAATTATTTTTACTTAGAATGTAATGAATTTTAACAACAACCTGTAATATCAATGGTACCCCCCCCCTCCCCCCGAAACTAAAAACCTTCAGTGAACCTCAAAGGCTTCTCATATATTTGCTGGCCTCAAAAAATTGTTCCCTTTCTGTAAGACAATTTTTTTCTGATTTGTCCGTCTTTATAACAATTTTGTTTTCTGATTTGCCCCTCCCTAAATTAAAAGCTGCGTACGCCCTGTATATATACGGGTCATTTCAATATAATCAGAAACCTAATTAAACAGCATTCCAAGATTAAGTACGTAGCCAAGAGGAACAAAGAACAAAATAAACAGAAGAGTAATCTAGGACTAGGATTGTGAGAACATACTAGAAACCACAGATCATACAAAGAGAACCAGAATGCTTAGAATGATATAACCCAAATTACAAAATCCCAGTTTGGCTTTTCTCTTACTTTCCAGATATTTCGCAACAATCAACTTAGATTTCCCGATACGTTTTATCGTCTCAAATTGACACAATGAAGTAATCGTCTGTATACCAATCAACGCTCATCGAAAACTTCCGTTACCCTCGTGCCAGTCCTTCCATCATGCAAACCGCCAGAATCCTAGAAAACGTAACGCAGACACGCAGGCATCTATCACACCCTCGCCACGCGAATAAACACCGCACGGCATTTTATTATCGACTTTTTCAAGGTGCGTCCTACTGAAATGAGCAACCGGCTTTCGGAGTCCTGACACGTCAGTGCGCCGGCGCCGGCCTAACAGCCACTTCAACCACATGTATAGCAAAATCGTTAACCAGCGAGAGCGAGCCCGTCAGTTGCTTCAGTAACTTGTTTGTGTAGTTGCGCTTGAAAGTAGTTCGGTGTGTGAGGTTTCTATTATCGACAACAATAACAGAAACAACGTGGACTTTAAGCGCCTATATTTACATTTTTGTCAGGTACGTTTTCAGGCATAAGTGCGGGTGCCGGGCCTACTTGATGATCTTTAATTTTGTTTTGTGGTTCTGGCACTGAGTTTGCCCTACATACGGACTGTTTATCGGAAATATCAGGAAAAAGGAAGTGGTCAGAGAATCGATCGTACTTTAACAGGTGAATATTGCTTCCTTTGTTATTCCTTTTTGACATTCGGACAAACGTTGCCAAAATGTTTAACATTTAATTATAGAGTTAGACGGTGTTATGTGAACTATATTGACTTGTCATTCATTCGTTTTTGTGTAATATCGGAACAAATTGGAATCTGTACCACTAGTTTCAATACCGACAAAAAAAAAGACAATTGGTGTTATTTCATTTCACAATAATAAGAAATGAATGATGTGATATTTATTAATTTTGTTTTTATAATAAAGCAAAATTTTTAAATGGACCAACTCTTTAATACCGGTATTCAACATTTTTGAACTCATTTTCCGAAATATGTTGGACTTTTTCCTGTTTTACTAATTGTTTGTTTGTTTCCTTATAATATTCAACATTTAATTAAAGCTGGTGTTTAATGTACCTATAATTCATTCATTTTTAACCGACTTCCAATTTGTCTGCATTTTTTATGTATGTACAGATTTTTTGAAAATCGGAACAATATTAGCAAAAAATGGTAAACAAAATTTTCCTAATTAATTTCTAGCTTAAATGTCAAGATATGTCATAAAAGTATATTGAAACAGGGTGTTTGTAACGATTTTTATTCATTTGAAGTCATTTTTTTTAAACAAAGTTATGTTACAGGGCTAACAGTCGAGTGAAATCGCAGAAAAAATGTTATGCCGGTGATCTTTTCTATATGGTATATGGGTGTAAGTGTGCGTGCATGCATGTGATATTGGGTAGTTCATAAGCAGTGCATATATAGGATGGTTGAAATATACAGGGTGTTCCTAAATTGGAGGTACAAACGAAAAGGGGAGATTCCTTGAATAGTTTTAGGAAGAAAAAGTCCCATAAAGATACAGAATGTTAAAGTTTCAATTTTTTTCAAGTTTTTTTCTCATAGTATCTGCACTTCACAAGATATTGAAATGAAATTTGGCATAGATATTACAATTAAGAGTTTACACCTTGTGACATGCCAATTTCGATTGCAAATCTACAGGGTGATATTTTTTCGGGAACACTGTCCACTGTTGTCCGTCAGAACTTTTTTTTTGGTGAGCCACTGGTACTTTCAAAAATGGTAAAAAAAAGCTTTGTTGTTATAGCAAACTTTATGTTCTCTTGTAGTTTTGTCGTATCTACTACCGATTTCGAGAAAAAAATTTGAATTATTAAACTAGCAATGATTCTTAAAGATTTGATAAACTGGTATAATCATCAAAAAAAAAAGTATTACTGCAAGAAACGTACTACTCAAAAATTAATCATAATAAAAAAACTAAATAACAACAAAGGAACTAAACTACAGCAATTGTTGAAAATGTCCTCCCCCAACCCTTATACAAGCTTCTGTTCTTCTTCTCATAGACGATCGAACTCTTTCAAACACTACTGGAGTATTCCTAATTGTATCAAACGCGCCTATTATACGATTTCTCAGTTCGTCTACGGTATTCACTGGCGTTATGTACACTAGAGATTTCAGATGGCCCCATAGAAAGAAATCTAAACTATTTAAATCTGGGGATCTGACGGGCCATGGCTGATGTCCACCGTCCACCTCGTCCAATCCACCTGTTTACATAATTTTCGTTCAAATACTAGCCAAAAGTGAAAAATGAGCAGGAGCACCGTCGTGCATGAACCACATTTCACGTCGCATCATAAGAGGTATATCATCCAATAACAAGGGCAAATCGTTCTCTAAAAAATGTCTGTATGATTGACCAGTAAGTCACCCTGGCAAGAAGAAAGGACTAATCAAATAATCGCCAATATTACCACCCCACACATTTAATGAAAATTCCTCTTAAAAATAAGCTTCTGCAATTTCATGTGGATTCTCCTCAGCCCATATGTGTTCATTATGAAAATTTATGATTGAAGTCCTTGAGAAACAGGCTTCATCAGTGAATAGGATTTGGCAATCAAAATGAGGATTGTTCAATAGTCTGTTGAGGTACCACTGACAAAAAATAATTCTTGGATGACAATCTCGAGGCAAGAGCGCCTGCACCCTCTGAATGTGATAAGGATAGAGCAAAGAATCCCGCAAGATCCGCCAAACAACTTGATGACTTGTATTTAAGGTAACACTAATTTTTCTTGTACTGGTTCCTGGATGTTCTTCTATTTCGTTCAGCACTGCCTCTTCGAGTCGTGGTGTTCTCACACTTCGTGGTCTACCTGCATTAATATTTTTCGCAGAAAAAGATCCAGTTTCTGAAAGACGCCTGTGAATATTAGAGAACATCCGATGACCAGGCATCACTCTATTGGGATAGCGTTCCAGGTAAAGACGCTTAGCTTCTCTTGAATTACCATTTGCAAGACCATACATGAAATGCATGTCAGCCATTTCGGAATTCATAAAATTCGGCATGTTTTGATATTAAAATGCAACCATCTTTAATTTTCAAAACACAGGAGTTTAATTTGATGTGTCAAAACTAACAATAAATTTATTCATTCACCACAGCCTACTAGGTAGGTAACTAGATTTCTATGACAATTCGGAATTTTCTGAGGATTTCAAGAGAATCATTCAAAATTTTTTTCTCGAAACCGGTAGTAGATACGACAAAACTACAAGAGAACATAAAGTTTGGTATAACAACAAAGCTTTTCTTTACAATTTTTGAAAGTACCAGTGGCTCACCAAAAAAAAGTTCTGTAGATTTGCAATCGAAATTGGCATGTCACAAGATGTAAACTCTTAATTGTAATATCTATGCCAAATTTCATTTGAATATCTTGTGAAGTGCAGATACTATGAGAAAAAAACTGGAAAAAAATTGAAACTTTAACACTCTGTATCTTGAAAACGAAACGTTTGCGGACCCATGTTTATGGGACTTTTTCTTCCTAAAACGATTCAAGGAATCTCCCCTTTTCGTTTGTACCTCCAATTTAGGAACACCCTGTATAGTGGAATTGAGTTATAGTTATACCGGGTGGTTCAAAAATATTGTATTGGGTGGCACATAAGTAGTTGCGTATATAAGGTGGTTGAAATAAGAGTGGAGTAATACTAAAAATAGTTATACGTTAAAAAAATGTTAGATAAGCATTGCAGTGTGAATAATTGCGAGCTTGGGCGGAGTATAATTACAGTTATTCAGAAGGTTTAAAAAATATTAGAAGCAGTTGAGAACTTTCACCAAATTTAAAATAATTTTTAGTAATAAACACGCGTTGCCCAATCGTACATCTCTAAAATTATATTTGCTATAATAAAATAAAACATGGTAAAAACTCACCAATTGTCTTTCTATTAAAATCAAAATATACCTAATAATAATATTTATAAATTGTGAACATTATATATCAAATCGTTTTTCAAAATTTTACTAAATTTATTTCCTAGGTATTTATAATCTTTATTTTCTTCCATTTCTGTTGTTACCTTATGTCTCCACCCGTGTTGAAACTGTTATCATGATGATTATGTTTTTAACCGACTTCAAGAAGTTGGAATTAAATCAAAATAAATGCCACTTAATCAACTTCAAGATGAAGGTACTCAATATTCTTTTCCAACACTCATATTATAAAACTTCTGGTTCATATTTATTGAAGGGTTATTAAAAAAAATTAACAACACCAGCAAACATCAGTGACTGCTGTCGGTAACGGCCCTAACCCAGATCCCTGGGGAACACCCGCCAGATATTCTGGGCATTTGTGGTTAGGAATTTGTTATTCTACCTTGTCATGTTAAATCTGTTGTCAATCCACCATGAATGGATTCCACAAACACTGTAATGCTCATGTTTATAAAGAAGGTATGTGTGAGGGACCTTGTCGAATGCTTTTTGGAAATCTAAATTTATTATAACAACAGGTTTAGACTTGCCAAGGGATATACTCCAAGAATTTGTTGTCGTCAGTATGTTTTTTAATCCTTAACGACGAGGAAAAAAACTTATAAAACCGTGTTGATGTTGAAAAATATTTGAGAGGTAATGGACAAATATACAGTGAGGACTCGTGGGTTGGAAAAAATTCATTTAAAATTTAGGTGTTGTTTATTTGGAAAAACGTTCGGACAAGTCGTTTTTTTTTTGGAGTGTGGTTTTTGTGATGATAAACTCATTTATACAGGGTAGACCAGAAATAAATAACAAAGTTCATATAGATCAGGAACTTACTGAAGATGATTTGAACCGGAGAGCAGAATTTTACGAAATAATGATGGATAAGTAAGATAGTTTTTCCGACGAGGCAACATTTTGTTTAAATGGTCCAGTAAACAGGCATAATTTTCGATATTGGGCATCAGAAAACCCACATTGGATTATGGAAAGTCAAAGTTTTCCAAGAAAGTTAACGTATGGGCCGGAATTATGGGTACTTCAGTTGTGGGTCCTTTTTGTTTTGAGGGAACACTTAACATGGAAAAATATTTAGCCCTATTACAAAATGACATAATACCCTGTTTAACAGAACTTTACCTGAATGGTGAAAACCTCAATATACTGGCAGATTCGGTATGGTTTTAGCAGGATGGAGCGCCCCCGTACTATTCGCGAACAGTGCGAGATTATCTTGACAATATTTTCCCAAATAGATGAATCGGAAGGAGAGGTAATATCGAATGGCCATCTAGGTCTCCAGATCTAAGCCCGTTAGATTTTTATCTTTGGGGTTACGGGAAATCGAAAGTCTATTTGAATAAGTCGGAAAATATCGAGGAATTAAATAATAGAATGAGGGCCGAAATACAATCAATCCTGCCACAAACGCTAAATGAAGTGTTACGAGAATTTGAAAACCGTCTTAGGTATTGTCAAGAAGTTAATGGTCAACAATTTGAACATTTAATTTGATATGTTCATGTTTTTTTTCTTCAATTTTGAAATAAATGTAATTTTCTTAATAACTGCAAATTTTCGGTATAAGAGATTGTAGATGAAAAATACTTAGAATTCAAAGCAGATATATGATTTTCTGCAGAACTTAAACACTGTACAATACACTAAATTTTGCAATCTTATTTTTTTCCATGAAACAATGCATTAGTTATGTCAAAATACATAAACAGTAAACGAAAAAAAAAAAATAATCATTCTGAACATTAACAGGTGAATAATGAATGTATTGAATGTCACCATATTGCTCAATACATCAAATTTATAAATTAAAATTCCTTTTACAAACGTAGAATTTGGCTCTTCACCTTTCACCACAAAGCCGTACGTAATATATGTCAATGACACTTTTGAATCGAGAATCGCCCATTATTATACATGTACATTTTACGTCGTTATAGTGTATTTTACGCTATAAAAGCAAATGCGGATTAAATTATGTAATAGAATCAGAGAACAATGATCTTCTGATTACTGTGGTAATGCTTATCAAAAAGAGAATCCATTATAAGTGTTTGGTGCACCGAAGCGATTTCCAACTGCAATTATAGTCCGGTCAGAATGATGGATATGGCGGCTATTTTGCGTTTGTCGTGATTGTAGTAGGAGTTTAGAAGGTGCGTCATAGGAAAATGTAGGCTATCTGAGAAATACAAGCTGTAAGCAAAGGTTTTGATGTTAATAGAGGAATTGAAAGTCCAAATTAATAGAGCTGTAGATAATTCATATTTAGAAAAGAACCGATTTAAAATAAAAATAGTTTAAAAACCGTGCGCAATCAATTATTATTTTTTATATCTTTATATCTTCTTTTTGTTATTCTTAATTGATTATTTTGGTATATTCTTATCTCTCTCTATCATTCTCTAATTTATTCCTGTTCTATATTTACCACATATTCTTTAACTTTTATCCCGACTTGACCATACAATGTATGACATCACACTCCCTCTAAGGCACGCTATGAGTGTAGGGGTTCACTCCAGATATCCTGACAAAAGGGTCTTTCTATTGTGTTGTTCCAGGTCCGTTGGTACTGGCGGCAGTCTTATGAATTTCCTCCCTTCTAGCCCTTCTTTGCCACAGGTGGTGTTTGTTTGTCTAAAGATGCTTTCGTCCAAGACGTATTTTAAAGTTTTTAAAGATGTTTTGGGACTAGTTGGTCTAACAATTAGTACCGTTCGTGCGTTGTTCATGTCCCACTATAGTCTTTATTTGAAGATTTCCATTTTTGTGCTGTTATTGTTAAGTTCTTGAATTCTCATCCGCTCTTTGCGCCAAAGGCTTTTCTCTAGATCTTGTATTTACCAAATCTTTATCGTCCATTGATGAGGCACACGATATTGATCTGCGTCGGTCAGTATCGTCCGGTAACTTGAAGTTCTTACTCACGACAGAACTCTTGATGTAGTATTTGGTATGCGATATCCAGTCTTGACTGTGCCATAGTTAGTCACTCTGTAGAACGTGCGCATTATAAATTTATTCACTAGTCCATCATGCGTTCTTATCAGTTCCGCTGGCAATCCTGTGTATCTGTGGATAGTTCTGTTTGCAACTTCTGCATCTGTCGTTGTTGCTGTGACTGTATTTAGGTGAGTTCTTAGTTGGAATTCTTGATCTTGGATTGCCAGCCTCCGTTTCAGAAAACACCCTGACCGAGATCAACCAGTAGTTCATGCTGTCATGTCGATTCCAGAATCTTGGCGATCATTTATATGTCTTCCATGCAGCGGCTCTTTTCGAGACATCTACTCCTTAGCTCCATTTTCATGGGTGGTGATCACCAATTGACCCTGGTAACCCGGGTAACTCGGGTGGTATACTTGAACCAGATCATCCCGTTGTTCTGCTGCCCCAGTCGCAGATGTGCTATTCTTGAGTTTTTATTATTTATTTTATTATTTGGACCACTTTCACCCAATATAACTTATTAGCCTATCATTTTCTGAACCACACTGTACAACTATAATTCAACTCCACACGATGTTGCAACCGCCCTGATATTTTTAAAACCACTCATGTATATCTCCACTCTATTGACTGGTTCTGTTTTATATCGTTTTAATCACCCCATATACTTATAATTTTACTTCGACCGACATGTCAAGAATTCTACATATGAAACTGCTTACAAAATTTGTCAAGATTTTGAACCACTTTGTATAATTTTATTATACCATTTATTTGAACCACCCGGTATATGCAACTGCTTCTAAAAGTGTTTGAACCCATTTATATTTTTTGTACTTGAATATCATATGTTATTTGACAGATAACAAGTAGAAATATTCCGGTTATTAAAAATGGAGAGATATACGATTGAGCAACGCGTGTTTATTATTAAAATTTATTTTAAATTTGGTGAAAGTTGTGCAGAAGAGAAAATATTGTTCGCCAAATGTTACCATTGGAAAAATTGTTCATAATTTGTAGAAACTGGTTCAGTAAAAAATGAAAAAAACAAAACATATCATCGTAGTGGACGTTCAGAAGAAAATATTCAGCTGTTACTGCTAGTGTTATTGAACAACCAAAAACATCAATTCGTCATCGTGCGCAGCAATTGAACATTCCAAAACCACTGTATTCAATATTTTGGACAAAGACCTTCATTTAAAGGCTTACAAGATTCAGATAACGCAAGAAATAAAGCCAACAGACTTTGGTTTACTTCGTCAATTCTTTAATTGGGCCATACAACAGAAACTTGAAAATGTAAATTTTTTCAACAAAATCATCTTCATCGATGAAGCACATTTTGAATTGGGTGGAGATGAAGCAAATCTACGAGAAATAATGGAAAGACCGATGCATACACAAAAAGTAAATCTGTACCAGAAAAACGTTAGTGTACATTAACAATTATCTTTAAAATTGTTCTGAAAACATTATTTTGCTGATACAATCTAAAAAAATGTCATTAACATTCTTATTCAACATCACCCTAACCACTGTCACAAAGTTATTGGAATAAAAAAATAAAGGAAACGCCTGCACAAATAACTGCAAATAACTTCTTGAGTATTACAGGTAAATAAAGTTTATTGTTATTAAGATGAACTGTCAGTGGGACAGCAAGGACTTAAAAGATTTTATCTCCGCTGTTAGTTGTGTCAGAAGATTAAACAGATTTCTTGGGTATCATGAAATATACCTGTGCTTTTATAAGAAAGAGTTTTTGCAAACTGCCGACAAAGTGCTATTAGTTAAGTTGTACACAAAATGTAAAGTTAACCGGATTATATTTCCTTTATAATTGCAAACACCTGAACATGCCTCTTTCCAAGTATTATTTTCTTTCTTGCAACACTAATAGTCCAGTCATTATAGTAAGTTCACCTCGGAATTCGAGATACCCAGCTGTAAGTCTGGAAATACTTGTATATTGACACCCTAAGAGTTGTCTCAAAACCTACATATGGTAGAGTGTACGCAAATTTCAAGGTCAAAGGTCACAAAAATCGTTTTTTTGCGCTTTTTTTGTAAATATCTCATTTCCTATGGATTTTTTGCTATTTGCATTTATTATCAATATTGTAGAATACAAAATTATCTGCAAATTTTGTTTGAAAAAAAATGTTATACATTGAACGGTTTTCGAGATAGAGGGCGGAGAGTGCGCAGTCACCACATCACTTCAGGTCAACCGGTGCCTCTGCTCGAAAACGCGCCATATACAGTTGATGAACTATCGATAAATCAATGATTATAAATATTTGTCAATTTTCTTTAAAAAAATTGGGAAAGGAATTGAAAAAACGGAGATATACTCGACTAAAAGTTTTGATAATTATCCTCATTCCAAAACACATATTTTATTTCTGCACGCATTAAGTGGCTGTGACACAACTGTGCTTTTTGAAGGGAAAAACATCATTTTTAAAGGTTTTTGAGAAACTGACAAATTTGGATGAACTAGCTGGAGCATTATAAATGCAATTTTTTGTATTTTGAGTTGTGTTATTTGGTTTGGTTTTTGATTTTATTCTATTTCTTGTTTTAAATGATATTTTGATATTATACGAGTATCTGTTTCCCACTCTTTTTAGTCTTTCTGATAAACCCTGTATGTATGGTATAGTTATTGTATTAATGTGATTATCTTGGGAGTGTTGCTTGGTGAAGTTTGATGTTGGTTGTTAGGGATTGTTTGGTATTCGATTTTGTTTAACCCGTTATTAATAAATTTATTTGGGTACTTTTTGGCAGAAAGTACATTTTTATAAACGTTTTTTTTTTCATTAAATAAATAGGTTCAAACCAACAAACGCCTTATTTTTACTGTTGTCTTCTTAACTTTAGAAAGAAATGTAATTTTTTAATAACTGTTATTTTTCGGTATAGGCAATTGTACATGAAAAATACTTAGAATTCAAGGCATAATTCAAAAATAAAATAAAAAACAAATGTTTCCATTTGAAAAAATGAAGTTGAAAACCGCAGTCCAAAAAAAAACGAACGTGTCCGAACTTTTTTCCATAAAAAACAACACCTGAATTTGTTCCTCACTGTATATCTACACAACTTATAAGTATTGAAAAGTTTTGTCCCATGTAAACTACACTAACAAGCATCATGACGATTGTTAATTAGAGTTCCTTTATTTCTACATAAAAAATATCAATATCAAGCTTATCGGTGTTTGTGTTACAACATATTTACCTGACCGTCTGTTTGTTGTGTTTAATATGAAAATATTCGTTCACAGCTGTTATCATATGAACATATCCTTTCATATAAAATTTGTAAAGTTTATGATTATATAGAACTGTTGTGAACAAAATCGACAACGCAATAAATATTAATTTAACAAATCTTGGAAAACAATATCTTTAGAAAAAATTGATTTTTGATATATAGTATTATATATAATAAATTTTTTGCAATTTGGTATACACTTTGGGTACCCCTTTATTCATTTTTGATGTTATCATATTGCAAACATTCCTGATGTGCTGTTCAGCCTGTACACTTCATCCTGAAGAAATTATATCAACTTTTTTAATTACAGTTTTTATTTCATGTTCACCTAGCCCATTGTTCAATTAAAATGAGATTTGGCATGTGTATGTAAGTCTGATGGCAATATAATACATGGTCATTTATTAAGGCGGAAGGTAGTAACTGGAAAGCCATAATAAACAATTCTCTATACGTAGAGCTCGCTTAATTTGTTCTGAGAAGTAGGTAGTTTCTAGGGTCTGATGATGCCAAGACGTATTGGGGATTGTATAAATAACCGCAATAGCGACAAACACATTATTAACAAACTTAATAATAAAACAAATTACAGCGAGAAGTTAGAGTTCTACTAACAAAAGCTCAAAATCACCACTGAAAGAGCCCTGTTGAACGTTCAACTTTGTCACGGTATGAAGGGAGAGGATTGGCAGATATAAGCAAACTATTTGATCAACAAATTTCTATTTTGCGTAGTCATTTCCAGAAACTCGCAGAATTTTCTGATCTAGACAGAGTCATATGCCAGGTTGATGACTCCACACTACTGCAACTGAGAGAACAACATTTCAGAAACTGCCGAAATGGAAAGAGAAGCCCCTTCATGGAAGACATATAAATGACGACAACCAAGATTATGTCGACAGTGCAGCGCCGAACTACTGGTTGAACTCTGGTCATATGTTTCCTGAAACGGAAGGCATTATATTGGAAATCCAAGATCAAGTAATTCCAACTAAGAACTATCTAAAGTACATCGTTAAAGACCCTTCTATTAACAACGACAGACGCAAGTACGGTTGCCAAACATCTATCCAGAATATCAAAGGAGGATGTCAAGCGTTCGCCGCAACTGAATACAAAGAACGACACAATGCTGTGGCAAAAATACTGCACCAGGAACTATCACTGAAACTTGAACTATCACATACCATAATATAAATACAAACCAGAATCTGGTTTAGAAAATAACAACTACAACCTATTCTGGGACCGCACAATACTAACAGATCGGACTGTTGCTCACAATAGACCAGATATAGTTTTGGTAGATAAAGTCTCTAGAAAAACAATCTTAATTGACATAGCAATCCCTAACAACAATAATATAAATATTAAGCAGGCTGAAAAAATAGCCAGGGATTTAGAATTTCAAATACAGAGACAATGGGACATGAACAAGCACTCGAACGGTACCAATTGTTATCTCAACAACTGGAGTAGTCGCAAAACATCTATTAAACAATTTGAAATACCTCGGTCTGAACGAAAATCTTTACCAACTGATGCAAAAAGCCGTCCTGTTAGGAACTGCCCGGACGGTCAGGAAATTCATGGGAAACTGCAGCCACGACTCCAACCACGGGCCTGAAAACCTGGCAAGGGCTCCCACAGAGCTAAACTCTTTTGATATCTAGGATATCTGGGGTTTAGTGAATTTTCCCCTAAATGGAGGGAGGTCAAATCGACGGTAAAAATTTAAACTCCTTAATATTTTTATTCAAATTTTAATCATTAATGAGTATATTAATTCTAGATGGTTCGTTTTTACTTCCCCTTCTAAATATCATCATCACCAAAAATGACTTTAATTACTATTTATGGCTGGTTTTCAAGTTAACCTTGGCTTTTTTTTAACACGAAACATGTCACTGCGACAATCGATGAAAATGTTTTCATTGAAACTACTTTGAAAATAACACAACCGATATTGTATTAACTTTAAAAGATGTTTCATATTATACCATCAGCTAAAAATAACCATGTTGTGTAATTATTATCAACAAAAACAACATTTAAATATTCTGAATAGTTTACGGGCACTTGAAAATGTGTGGCAGGTCATTAGTTAATGTACATCGACGCACCATAAACCAACAAAGAGGTGCATTCATATTTTTAGGCGTTACATTGTAAGCTGATGAACGTTTGGAATCATCAGTTTTTATACGAAAGTCAATCGAAATGTCTATGAGGTCAGCATTGGTAATTGTAATAATTCAACCATAAATGGCGTAATCAGTGCAAAATTAATTAACAATGTTATTAAATGTTAAGGTTAAATAAATTAAAATAATTATTATAATTGATAAATTTATATCAATAATGTAGAACGGGGGAGAAATTATAAATAATCTGGGGACTTGAACCTAGCAACAAACTTTTTTATAGACATATATAAACTTCGTCGTAATGGTTGTTGTTTGTTCTGATTTGTGTTTGTTCATTAGTTTATTTATACAGGACTTTCAATTCAGAACTAGTCAACCAAAATAACTTTTAAAATATCTTTAAAAAAAAGACAAAAATCTCGTTAATTTCCGAATTTTAAATACAAAGGGGTATCATGTGATACCTCTTTTTAAATAAATACCTCTGTTTTGCAAAGCTTTTAACACTATTTTTTAAAATCAGGTTATTTTTTACAGGTCAAAATATTAAAAATTTTGAATTGTAATTGAAAGAAAGCAAGAGTGCAAATACCGAGATATACAAGTAAGAAAAAATGTTTTTGCGAAAGATATTTGCGACTGTAAATGCAAACAGTTTATGATTAATAGTGGTGAGAAATCCCCTTATAACTGAATCTGTAGAAAACCAAATAGATCAAGATGGGACTTTATTGCTAGACGAAGAAAACCTATTTTTTCAACAGGAAACACAATATGCATTTGTTTCATAATGATAACAGATAAATGGATTGGAAGAAGGGGCGCAAGATCACCTAACGTTCCTTGATTTTTTCTATGGGGACATCTAAAAACTGTGTATAAAACCTCGATATTGTTGAACACAATATGCAGGCGGGATTCTTCTTCTTCTTCCAGGTTGGCCTTGCGGCCGGGGGTGGTCTTGATCTTTCCTGTACGAAATTGAAAAAATTATAAAAAAAAACATAATGATCAACACTGTTGTTTACATTTCCTGTTTTTAGATCTTTAAATGGATTGGAAATATACTTAAAGATTTTAAAGTCAACTTTGGGCGCAAGATCACTTCCTTTTTCCAGTTGAAAATAGATTTAACTGTTTTTTATTTGTGGTTCTGATAGAGCTTGATTTTTTCTATGAAAATAAACAATTTCTTGAAATAAAATGGACATCTAGTAAGTATGATTGAGTAAAAACTGAAAACTATTTACATGTATAGATTCCCGTTTTAAACTGACACAAATTAACTTCGCGTCTTTTCACTATAGCGTCTTTTGGAAAACAAGGGTTGAAAACCAAATTCACTTCATTTACAGTCGGTTGACTTAGACGTAGCTAACTTAACCTAAGACGAACACACACGTGCGGCTACCCCAACGGCTTAAACGGGAATCGTAGGCGGGATTAAAAAAGTGCGGGCGGAATTCGAGCTGTGATTTTTCCATTGTCTTAAAAATCGAAATCTCTAAACTGAAACCGACAGTATTCTATTCATAGATGACAGTTGGCAGGAGCCGTGTTGCATTAAAAGTACTTTGCGGGAAATTTAAAGTTCATAATGAGGTTTTCAATGTGTTTTTTTTTCAAAGGCAAAGATTCTGACTTCACACTTGAAAATCGGATAGGAGTCAAGAGAAATGTTTTAGCTATAGATATAAACTTCTTTTATATTCAACTGGAAATTTGTAAAATATGTACCAAGGCTGTATATATCATTGTACATGCATTTCGGGAATTTTGCAAGATAATGAAGAAAACAAACATTTGTGATAAAAAGACGATCTATTAGTCATGTCTACACCATTTTCTCACGATATAACTGATTGAAATACTCAGCGACATTGCTAACGTGTTAATTTTACGTTGAAATATTTACTTTGATGTAAAAAAAAAGGATTTTAAATCACAACTATTCATTAAGTAAATAACACTTTACAATTTCATGATATTGATTTGACTCACTTTATAAATATAATTCAGTGATAATACTGATTTCATGTTCGCTGTTTAAATATAGATGATATGTCATTGTTTTAATAATTTGAACAAGAATGAAATCAAAGGAGACTGAGTATTGACAATTCGTCTATTTTTTACAACAAAACAAGTGAATAAACTGAACTGACATGTGTTTGAATATTTTTACCAGCGTTGCCACTTCTATGGGAATTTTAAATCCTTTATGTTTGAATATACAGTGATGGGCAAATGTGTGGAACCAAGTAAATATCTCTGGAGTTATTAGAGATATCAAAATGAAATTTGGAGTGTGGATACTGCAGTAGATTGCCTATTTGTTTCCAATTTTGAACTTCCTGTTTTACCAGAAGTAATGTAATTTGCAATGAAACACCGTGTATAGTATTTTACTTTCTGATGAAACATTTTATTGCGAATACAAAAATATCGGGTTTGATATTGTTTACTTCAATACCTACCGAGATATTAACAGAAAAGTAACTAAGGAAAGGAAAAATTCGATGGTAGCTAAACTCGGTTCAGATTTCATTTACTCGCCCGATATAAACAAACCGCTCGTTAAGGATTTGTATTTCTATTGGCCAATCGGCATTATACCGACACAGCCAACAGCACTGCTTGTTCCGTAGTCGAATACACGTGCGTTTGTTTAAATCAGGCGCAAATTAAATCTGAATCAAGTTTAGTAGTCCATGAAATTCATTGCAGAAGTGACAGTTGTCAAAATAAGTTTTTTTTTTATTTGAACGTAAAAAGATTGTATTGTTTTAATTTGATCGTAAAATGGCCGAATTAAGTGAAAGAGAAAATATAGAAATATTAATGATGATTGGGTATGGGGAGAGGAAAAGGACGCATCAAGAATTTTGTGACCTTTTTAACTTTGTTCATCCGAATACACAAAGATCCCTTTCACTAGTGACGAAAACTTTACGAAGGTACGACACAAGAGGAACAGTTAACAATTTACCAAAAAGTGGGCGGTTAAAAAGTGCAAGTAATGAAGGTGTAGCTCAAAATGTTGCTATATCTTTGGAAGAAAATCCTCACTTATCCACTACCGACCTCGCCAATATGCATGGAATTAGCCGTCGTTCAGTAGGAAGGATATTAAGGCGAGAAAAATATCATCCATACAAAATTCGCCTCGTTCAAGAACTCGCCGAAGACGATTTTGACAGACGTTTGCAATTTTGTGAAACAATGATGGATATTTGTAACCGTGATAATAATTTTATAAGAAATGTGGTGTTTTCAGACGAGGCTACATTTTGTTTAAATGGTACGGTTAATTGACATAACTGCCGCTACTGGTCGTAAAGTAATCCTAATTGGGTACAAGAGGCTCATACACAACATCCCCAAAAATTGAACGTTTGGGCCGGCATTTATAACAACAGAATCGTGGGACCCTTGTTCCTACAAGAAACTTTAAACGGAGATAGGTATTTACAGCTCTTGGAGACACAAGTTATTTCGGCATTGGAGGTAAATGGACAATTACCAAATAATATCTGGTTTCAGCAGGATGGAGCACCACCCCATTACGCTCGCATTGTTCGAGATCATTTAGATAGGACATTTCATCACAGATGGATTGGAAGAAGGGATACTTATGAATGGCCTGCACGAAGTCCCGACCTTACTCCACTAGACTATTTTCTGTGGGGTTACTTAAAGTCTAAGGTTTATGTTGATAGACCAAATAATTTGCAAGAATTAGCTGCAAGAATGACTCAAGACATCCAGAGAATTACACCAGAAGTAATAGCTAATGTTACTAGAGAATTTAAAAACCGACTTGCTTATTGTCAAGAAGTAAACGGTGCTCAGTTTGAACATCTAATACATTAAGTTTAGTTAAGTTAAGTTTCAATGTTTTGAAAATCACTTAGATTTAGTTAATAATTATGATTATGTATTTCTTTATTGGATATTAGATTTTTCCTTACCTTAATTACTTTTCTGTTAATATCTCGGTAGGTATTGAAGTAAACAATATCAAACCCGATATTTTTGTATTCGCAATAAAATGTTTTATCAGAAACTAAAATACTATACAGGGTGTTTCATTGCAAATTTTAATATCGACATTACTTCCGGTAAAACAGGAAGTTCAAAATTGTAAAAAAAAATGAAAACAAATAGGCAATCTACTGCAGTATCCACCTTCCAAATTTCATTTTGATATCTCTATTAATTCCAGAGATATTTGCTTGGTTCCACACATTTGCACATCACTATATATTAATAAGTAATTGTTGTTACCTCGTATGAATTTCTGAACTTATAAATCGAAGAAATAGATGGTTCACTTATCTGGAAAAATCAAAATGAAATTTTGTGAACCTGAGATTATATTGTACCAAAATGTTTACTGGTTGTTTTCGGGAGGTTATTAGAGGCATCTTATATTTTCCTTTATGGTTTTTTGGGAGGAAATAATACCAATCAGCTGTGTATTTAAAAATTCCAAACGTTCCAAGGTCTCAAACTGCCCTCGTTGTCAATGATATCATAAACTGAATTAATAAAATATAAATTTGAAATTGAATGTTTCACTTTTTCGACAAGTTTTACTAGCTCTCATTTTTGTGGTTTGTTTAAAACTTAATGAGTTTTCCGGGAAGATTTTCCCGTTTTTCCGTTATTTAACGTTGAATTCTTTGGATAAATTAACAGACACTGTATATTTTTCAATGAGTTTTATAACTGGGAAAAATGCAAAGAAATAGACTGTGTGATTAAAAAACAGTTTTATAAGATTACAAAGTAATGGTTTAGCAGAGTTTTTAAACCATTTTCTATAGAATGTAGTTTTGGAATTAATTATCCAAATAACGTTAAGCAGAGACAATCCTTATTGTTCCTACTAATTGCAAAAATGATTGTTCTTTGTGACATTCACTTCTGTGTCGGTTAAGATGAGAAATTCTCGTTACGGCTTGCTCTTTCAATATCACCGGCACCGTTAATGACCGTGTTGTGGTTTCTGCAAGAATTGCTCCATTTGTTTGAAGGTTTTTGCACAGTGTGATGATTATTTGCAACATTGGATTTCGAGTGGTTAGTTTTTAATAACTCCAGCTCCACAGCGTTCTCGTTACTACTGAGTGATTGTTTGAGATCAGTGAAATCTTTACTTTGTTCAGATTAGCTATTAGCTGAATATAAAAAATAACGTTAAAAGTCTTCAAGGTGGACATTAATCAAAAACGTATTTTGAACTCGTTAAATAAAAATTGGAAAACAAAAATGCCATTAACAGTTTCGAAGCAGATTTTTATTTTGCAAAAATGAAGGTGGTTTACATACACTTAACCAAAAACTAGCGTATTTACAGGGTGTTTCAAAACAAATGCGAGAAACTTTAATGTGCGACTTGTTGTTAAAAATAAAGGAATGGCACTTTCGGATTTTTGTAAAAAGTCACGGCTTAATAGATATTTTGAAAAAACGAAATTCTGTCGATTTAGTTAAATCCCTCTAGCTCCTTTGTTTTTGATTTTATAAAAAAGTGTAAATATCAAAATTGAAGGGAATTGTATCCCGAATATGATTGTCATATCCTCGTTTGCGTGACACCTCTTGTTTTCGAGATATGACAGAAACTTATCTTTTTTTGAAAGGGAACCATAGTTGGCTATGACCTCAAAAAATCTGACATTTTTAGAGCTTTTCAAAGATATAATACTCGATATAGTTATTCATAAAAATAACGGAGTTATGGATGCTTTTCTCTCTTATTTTCACTTTTAACGTAGGTAGCCATGAAATAGATTGATTTATTAATAACTATTCCAAAAAACATTGAACGATTTTTTATTAGGTATATCAGATATAACGAAAAAACTAAGTAGGTACTTACTAAAAACTTAAGAAATTAAAGTACATAATAATGGTTACAATTTATGTTCGAAAAGTCCACCATTGTTATTTAGACAAAAATTGCATCTTTTTAAGATTGACATCCTCACAGACCGCCTATCAATTTCTTCAATTGCTTGTAATACCGCCTCCCTTGGGTCACCAACTGTCTCATACTTTCATTTGTATACTCTGTTTTTTTGCGCACCCCATAAATAGAAGTCTATAACTGCCAAATCGGGAGACCGGAGTGGCCATTCGCGTGGGCCATTTCTTCCTATCCAAGAGTTTGGATAGATATTATCTAAGTGTTGTCTTACTAATAACCAGTTATGAGCAGGTGCTCCATCATGTTGGAAAATTATGCAGCATGTCTTGAAAAGTGTATTGCAAGAAATGCAAGTAGCGCTCCCCAGTAAGTGATTCGTCAAACCAAATTTTATCTGGGGTCGTCTTTGTTCTATATGGAAAGGGTTTTCTTTAACCCAAGTATGCTCATTGTGTCTATTGAACATACCGCAGTTAGTAAATCTAGTTTCATCTGACCATAACACCTTTAATGGAAACTGTGGATTGTCAAGGCACATATCACTAAACTATGTACAAAACAAAATACGTCAATGTTCGTCACCAGCATGCAAAGTTTGAGAAACTGAAAGTTTGTACGGGTGGAACTTGTGCGCTTTCAGTACCTTAACTACAGTTTGATGTGCCAGCTTCTGCCGCAATCTCACGAGTTGATGTAGATGGATTTTGATTTACCATTGCCAAAACATTTATTTGTGCTGCTTCGTTAATTTGATTACGTTCCTTTGGTGGTTTAGTAAAAGATCCATATCTGCGTAAACTATCGTAAAGCCTCTTGTAATGTACATAGAGCAGGTTGACGTAAAAGTAAGCTGCACGAACTGGCATATGTATTCATCGAATACATCACGACCTTGTCACTGGTTCAGCACGACTATTAAAATCATCTATGAAAGTATTCCTCCAGCTGCTCACGAACTGCCAACTAATTTTTTGTGGCATATGAATCATATTCCAGCCATGATTCAGTTTTTCTTCGTTAGAATATTCCATTTTATCACGAAAACTGTATTTTGTTTATTATTTTCAACGTTAATTGCCATTTTGTCACTTAATTTTTTAAATTTTTGTTTAGGATCATGTTTATAAATAAGAAATGAGACTACTAGTATATTACTAGCTATTGAAAAAAAAATTTAGTTATCAGTTTTGAATGACTGGGCGGGTGTTTACTATAATATATCCTTGTCGTCCAATTTTAAAAGCTACTTGTTTAGTGCATTTTTTTATTACGAACAATCAGTTGGCAATGCCCCTCGTACGCCACTGGCTCCATCTTGAACTGGAGCAGGTATATTTATAAAATTATGTGGAGATCTGGGAGGATTTATTTTTAGCCGACTCGCCGAAATAAGCAGCGCTCTCCTCCACACGCCGATCTCATGTAATACAATTAACATTTCAGTAATTTCACGTCTTTTTTACAGATAAAACGATTGCGACAACCCCATGGCGTGACGCGACACCATTCAGGGGTTGACGAGTGCGAGGTACGAAGAAATTAGGGGAACACAAAGTATGGCCGCCATCTTGAGATGGATTTAGCGGAAGTGGTTGAAGATTTAATTTGTACATTCGACGGATCAGGTGACACAACTATGGATACTCTCGCAATGTTTATCTTCGGCTGGATTCTGGCAGCTCTGTTCGTCCTGTGGCTTGGCAAGATCATCTACGAGAAACTGCAAGCGAAATCCACAGCAAAGGCGAACGAAATCGCACAAAAAACAAAATTGATTGAAAGCACGGCCAAAACCACTGACAGTGTCGATATCGGTGATGCGAAAGTTGGCAAAAAACTCGCGAGCAAAAGCGGTGTTTCACCGGGGGCAGCGGGATACGTGCCCCCGACGCCCCCGGTCCGCAAACGGTTGACGCGTCAGAGCCCTGCTCCGGAGGTGAGGAAACCGAAGTTCATTCCTGCCCCGCAGTGCACCGGACCTGACAATGTTTGTGTTTTGTGGGTTAACGATGTGCTACAGTGGCTGTACAACGATTTCGTTATCGTCAACGAGTTGCTGGCCGTTTGGATACAATCTCTCAATGAGTTCACCAAGAAATCTGTTACTGAGGTAAGTAAGGACATATTTTCTGAAGCCTGTGCCTTTTCTCGCAACCAATAGTGTTTCATGTTTTGTATCTGCTGTGGACAATTGTCTGGCTGTCATCCACATGCCTTGTAACCATGATCTCCGAAGCTTTCCCCTTTTACATCCCCGTGGAGTCCACTTCCAAATCTTCAGCCATCTACTTTGAACGCATTCAGTGCAAGTGTCCATACCATATCAACCTTCTTCTCTCTACCTTGTTGATTATGTCCGTATCTTGGTCAACATTCATTTTTACTTAATGATCTCATTAGGAACATGTTGTAGTCGAGATAACCTACAACACCTTCGAAGAGGATCAATTTCCAGGGCTTGTAGTCTCATGCTATATCTTCTTGAGGTATTCCATATTTCAGAGCGGTATAGTGTAATACCTTCTACTATACTTTGGTATATTTTTACTTTTGTGTCATTCCTGTTGATCACCATATTGCGTTTAGCTGTTGTATGGCTTCACAGCCCTGATTTATTCTATTAATTATGTCCTTTCCGCAGTTTGGAGTCTTACTGATTAGTGATCAATCTCATCCCTGTATTTTACCCCCGTCAATATGTCTAAATCTGGTTCTGCTTCTATCGACAAGTATTCTGTCTTTGCTACATTTATTTCAAGTAACTTGTTTTATGGTTCACTGAAAACTAAGTGTGTTTCCAGTTCCTTGCATTGTGTTTTTCTGTTTACTGTCTCAGACAGAATAGGTTGTCTGTTTAATGACCTCCTCACCTAAAACCACTTTGTTCTTCTATATGGCTAGGTTCCTCTTCCACTGATCTCTATTTTTTCTGTCGCCCTTCTTGTGTATCAGGTTCATGTATGAGTGTGTCCACTCATCTTAAATACTTGCTGTTTCTCTTCGGTATTGCTTGAACATTGCAGCTAAAATTTACTACTCTAGGGCGATTGATTAGCTTAATCGGGATGACTCCAGGGTCAGGAGCTTTATTGTTTCTCATTGTTTTAATTATTTACTTCTGCAGTTATTTACGTACGTCAATCCATCATTTTCTGTCCAAGCAATTGGGGACATTGTTACTGTTATCTGTTTTTGATAGATGACAAACCATATTTACAAAGCAATGAAAGTTGCAAACTTGCGAGATAAATGGGATTTTTATGTAATATGAATTTTAAATTTTCTATTATCTAAAATAACTTTAGGAACAGGTCAAAGCCCTCTAGCTCCTTTGTTACTTTTTAGTAAATATCAAAATTGAAGAAATTCCCAAATAATTCGTGTTTCACAGCTCTCGTTTTCGAGATATGACACAAACTTATCCTTTTTTGAAAGGAAACCATAGTTGGCTATGACCTCAAAAAATCGGACATTTTTAGAGATTTTCAACGATATAATACTCGATATAGTTTTTCATAAAAATAACGGAGTTATGGATGATTTTCTCTCTTACTTTCACTGTTAACGTAGTTAGCCATGAAATTGATTGATTTATTAATAACTATTCCAAAAAACATTCAACGATTTTTTTATTAAGTATATCAGATATAACGAAAAACTAAATAAGTAGGTACTTACTAAAAACTTAAGAAATTAAAGTACATAATAATGGTTACAATTTATGTTCGAATAGTCCACCATTGTTATTTAGACAAAAATTGCATCTTTTTAAGATTGACATTACCGCTTTCCTCACAGACCGCCTATCAATTTCTTCAATTGCTTGTAATACCGCCTCCCTTAGGTCACCAACTGTCTCATACTTTCTTTTGTATACTTTGTTTTTAGCGCACCCCATAAAAAGAAGTCTATATCTGCCAATTCGGGAGACCGGGGTGGCCATTGGCGTGGGCCATGTCTTCCTCCATCATGTTGGAACCACTCAATTTCTAAACGAGTTCTCAAATTCAAATTATGCAACAAGTCTTGAAAAGTGTATTGCAAGAAACGCAAGTAGCGCTCCCCAGTAAGTGATTCGTCGATAAAAGGCCCCAGAATAGTAGATCCTATGATACCACACCAAACATTAAAACCAAATTTTATCTGGAGTCGTCTTTGTTCTACATGGAAAGGGTTTTCTTTAGCCCAGATATGCTCATTGTGTCTATTGAACATACCGCAGTTAGTAAATCTAGTTTCATCTGACCATAACACCTTTAATGGAAACTGTGGATTGTCAAGGCACATGTCTCGAAACTATGTACAAAACAAAATACGTCGATGTTCGTCACCAGCATGCAAAGTTTGAGAAACTGAAAGTACTATACGTACTGTACGGGTGGAACTTGTGCGCTTTCAGTACCTTAACTACAGTTGAGATGTGCCAGCTTCTGCCGCAATCTCACGAGTTGATGTAGATGGATTTTGATTCACCATTGCCAAAACATTTATTTGTGCTGCTTCGTTAATTTGATTACGTTCCTTTGGTGGTTTAGTAAAAGATCCATATCTGCGTAAACTATCGTAAAGCCTCTTAAATATACATAGAGCAGGTTGACGACGATTAAAATATCTATGAAAGTATTCCTCAGCTGCACGAACTGAATTTTTATGGCATATGATATAACATTTCCACCATATTCAGTTTTTCTTCGTTAGAATATTCCATTTTATCACGAAAACTTGTCAAGATCGACTGTCAGTTCAGCACTACTAATGGAATTACTCTCAAATGAGGAAACGTCAAAGTGAAAACAATCTTTTTCATGGCTACCTACGTTAAAAGTGAAAACAAGAGAGAAAAGCATCCATAATTCCGTTATTTTTATGAATAACTATATCGAGTATTATATCGTTGAAAAGCTCTAAAAATGTCCGTTTTTTTTTTGAGGCCATAGCCAAGTATGGTTTCCATTCAAAAAAAGATAAGTTTGTGTCATATTTCGAAAACGAGAGCTGTCACGCAAACGAGGACATAACAATCATAATCGGGATACAATTCCTTCAATTTTGATATTTACACTTTTTTTATAAAATCAAAAACAAAGGAGCTAGAGGGATTTGACTAAATCGACAGCATTTCGTTTTTTCGAAATATCTAGTAAGCCATGACTTTTTACAAAAATCCGAAAGTCACTAAATTGGGCCAGTAAAACTGCAAATCTTTCCCAATTTAACCATTGCTCTATCTCCGCTAGTTTCCGAGATCCCCATACTGATAATCAAAAAAAAACCTACCCTGTATAGATAATTCCGTATAATTACGCCTTATTCATAACTTTTGTTACAAATTCATCCAAAACAGCACCGAATAACCAAATTAGTCCACTTCTGAAGTTCATTTCGTAGGTGTTACATACATTTTTTCTAACCCCCAAATTTACCAAAAGACACTTGGCATGGATTCTCTGGTAATTTCAAGATTCCGATTATCACAACTGTCCATCAATCATTGCTTATTTGTTGATCGGAACTCATTTACAATAACGTTTAAATTATTTTGAAATGTTTCAGTACATTTAATACATGTGTCTCAATGCCGCTATAAAAAAATGGAGATAAGTTGAAGCCTGAATTGTTCCGGCCTATTATTATGTCGATCACGTACAACATTAGAATATGAATACATAATACAGAACATACTTCAGTGGAGGTCTTTGAACGCATCCATCATTCAGATAATGGTCATTTCTTAACAATATGGCATTTTCAAGAGTTAGGTTTGAATTATGATTTAATTCAACTACACTGTCGAGTATTTGCTCTATGTCCACTTGAATTAATGGGAAATAGGGTGTTAAATTTCAGAAAAAAACCCATTTAGCTAAGAATAAATATTACTCTTGAATTTATGTTGGTATTCCAATTTTCAACACACTAAATCAATTTACGCAAATTCTTTGAACAAAAATTCAATTCTTGTATCTTACATGAAAACTTTTAACTAAGGAACAACGTTTAGTATGGTAGAATTAATATTAAAATAACTTAGATGTCTACTATTGTTTTGGTAAAACATAATTCTGTAGTACGAAGTAAATGATTAAAATTTCCATTTTTTTCTTTGGTAGATCCGTAGCTTCTATTCTGTCGGTTAAGTTTTCTGTGAGACTGCTGAAGTAGTTACTGATTCATCTTACCAACAAGGTCTTTATTGTAGAGGGAGTTTTAGTTTTCCTGAAATAACTGATGATGGCATTATTTCCAGCATAAAAATTTGAAGCCCAACAAAACAACTGGCCCTGATGATATACCAGCATATATCTCTAAGGGGTGTGCTGATCTGTTGGTTACTCCTCTAAAATATACCTTTAATCTAGCCCTGTAGCAGCAATGGTTTCCTGATAAGTTTAAAGAAGCAATTGTGACCCCAATTTTCAAAAAGGGGCGGAGGGAAAATATTCAAGACTATCGACCTATCAGCTTATTAAACAGCTTAGCTAAAATATTTGAAAAAATTATATATAACTTCATACTTGCCCACATAGCTTACAAAATTTCAAAATACCAACATTGTTTTCTTCCTAATAAGTCAACAGTTACAAATCTCTGTGTCTCCTCCGAATATTTGTTGGAGGCAATTCTAAACAAACAACAGCAAGATGTCATATACACAGACTGTGCAAATGCATATGAACCCAAAGGGAAAAGATAAGTATTGTCTTCTCCCATCATTATATTCCTACCCCAGGAGTACCCCAGGGTAGCATCTTAAGTCCTCTCTTGTTTTTGATTTTTTTTTCAATGACTTAGCCGATAGCCTGAAGGCCTGCGTAGGGTTGTTTTTTGATTTCAAATTATTTAACTCTATTAATGGCATCAATGATGTGATTGCACTTCAAAACGTCTTGAATTTGGCGCTCAACTGGTTTAGAGAAAACAAAATGTTTGTTAATACCCAAAAATGTTGTTTTGTTTCCTTCTCCCGAAAAATCAATGTATCTATTGAAGACTATTGCATTGGAAATTGTAAGGTTAAGAGGTGTAAGGAGGTTAAAGATCTGGGGGTCGTCTTTCAATGTAATTTCAAATTCAATACCCATTTCAGCTACCTGATAAACAAAGCATACAAAGTTCTTGGATTTGTCATACGTAATAACGAAAATTTGAGGGTACAAACAACTATAAGACTTTATGCATCTATGGTATGCCTCCAACATTTGGTCACCAAATTGTTACACCAACAGTACAATGAAATTGAAAAAGAAAACACCCATTTCCCAGAAGGTAGCTCTGAACTTAAGTCTCGTGGTCGAGATACTTGAATCGTGGATTGGCACTTGAGGTTTAGCCATGCTTTTGTCAAATTTTCGAGGGGTAGCTGCATCTCTTAGATCGGCTGGCTATCCAGTCCAAGAGGACGGGATCCCAGTGAGTTAGTTATGTTCATTGAGCCTGAAATTGTTCTCACAGCTTTCTTAAATTCCATATCGAGCCGGCTTGTATACCTTATAGCAATCCATACAGATAGTTGAGAATACTAACTAGGCTTAAATCATGCAAACATTGGCATCACTAGGTTTATTCTTTATTTAGAGATTTATTAATTATACAGTGATGGGCAAATGTGTGGAACCAAGCAAATCTCTCTGGAATTATTAGAGTTATCAAAATGACATTTGGAAGGTGAATGCTGCAGTAGATTGCCTATTTGTTTTCAAACTTTTTTACAATTTTGAACTTCATGTTTTACCGGAAGTAATGTCTAAAGGTCTAATATGCATTAAAGAAATCCATAATCATAATTATTAACTAAATCTAAGTGATTTTCAAAACACTGAAACTTAACTTAACTAAACTTAATGTATTAGATGTTCAAACTGAGCACCGTTTACTTCTTGACAATAAGCAAGTCGGATTTTAAATTCTCTAGTAACATTAGCTATTACTTCTGGTGTAATTCTCTGGATGTCTTGAGTTAATCTTGCAGCTAATTCTTGCAAATTATTTGGTCTATCAACATAAACCTTAGACTATAAGTAACCCCACAGAAAATAGTCTAGTGGATTAAGGTCGGGACTTCGTGCAGGTCATTCATAAGTACCCCTTCTTCCAATTCATCTGTGATGAAATGTCCTATCTAAATGATCTGGAACAATGCGAGCGTAATGGGGTGGTGCTCCATCCTGCTGAAACCCGATATTATTTGGTAATTGCCCATTTACCTCCAGTGCTCGAATAACTTGTGTCTCCAAGAGCTGTAAATACCTATCTCCGTTTAAAGTTTCTTGTAGGTAGAAGGGTCCCACGATTCTGTTGTTATAAATGCCGGCCCAAACGTTCAATTTTTGGGGATGTTGTGTATGAGCCTCTTGTACCCAATTAGGATTACTTTGCTACCAGTAGCGGCAGTTATGTCGATTAACCGTACCATTTAAACAAAATGTAGCCTCGCCTGAAAACATCACATTTCTTATAAAATAATTATCACGGTTACAAATATCCATCATCGTTTCACAAAATTGCAAACGTCTGTCGAAATCGTCTTCGGAGAGTTCTTGAACGAGGCGAATTTTGTATGAATGATATTTTTCTCACCTTTATATCCTCCCTACTGAACGACGGCTAATTCCATGCATATTGGCGAGGTCGGTAGTGGATAAGTGAGGATTTTCTTCCAAAGATATGGCAACATTTTGAGCTACACCTTCATTACTTGCACTTTTTAACCGTCCACTTTTTGGTAAATTACTAACTGTTCCACTTGTGTTGTACCTTGGCAAAGTTTTCGTCACTACTGAACGGGATATTTGTGTATTCGGATGAACAATGTTAAAAAGGTCACAAACTTCTTGATGCGTCCTTTTCCTTTCCCCATACCCAATCATTATTAATATTTCTATTCTTTCTCTTTCACTTAATTCGGCCATTTTACGATCAAATTAAAACAATACAATCTTTTTACGTTCAAATAAAGAAAAACTAATAACTTGTTTTGACAACTACTGTCACTTCTGCAATAAATTTCAAGGTCTACTAAACTTGATTCAGATTTAATTTGCGCCTGATTTAAACAAACGCACGTGTATTCGACTATGGAACAAGCAGTGCTGTTGGCTGTGACGGTATAATGCCACCGATTGGCCAATAGAAATACAAATCCTTACCGAGCGGTTTGTTTATATCAGGCGTAAATGAAATCTGAACCGAGTTTAGCTACCATCGAATTTTTCCTTTCCTTAGTTACTTTTCTGTTAATATCTCGGTAGGTATTGAAGTAAACAATATCAAACCCGATATTTTTATATTCGCAATAAAATGTTTCATCAGAAACTAAAATACTATACAGGGTGTTTCATTGCAAATTTTAAAATCGACATTACTTCCGGTAAAACAGGAAGTTCAAAATTGTAAAAAAAATTGGAAACAAATAGGCAATCTACTGCAGTATCTACCTTCCAAATTTCATTTTGAAAGCTCTAATAATTCCAGAGATATTTACTTGGTTCCACACATTTGCCCACCACTGTATATTTATGAATCTCACATCCGTTTAAGTTGACCACCCAAAGTATGTTGTGGTAACACACATTTTCTCAACCAACGGCTCTTCTTCCGCCATATTATCATTTCATTCCCATAAAGATAATTTAATCTACGCACATAACTCACGAAGTCGTAATAAATTAAAATCACTCCATTAGAAAGTGAAAGTTCGTTAAATCATTCTGAAAACGTAATCTTTAATCGTTATTACAGTTTGTTCTTTACCTGCAGATAAATTATCAGATAATTATTGTAAATTTCTTGTAAACGCAGCTTCCTTATCGATTAAATTTCAACGTATCTTCGCTTCAACTTCTGTTTGATTACGGTCGTTAGAGTTACGTTCTTGTTTTTCTCAAATGTTAGCTTAGCTCGAATACAGAGTGTTACATCATCACGACGTCAGGTTGAAATTAGGGTCGTACACAAAACTTAAAACGTTGCAAACCAGTTTTAGATATATGATACCATAAAAAGCATACATAATGGCATTACTGTGAATTCGTTAACCTTATTTTCACAGTAGTTTTGGTTATGCTAAGGTCATCAAGTTGTTAGATATGGTTGAAAATTTTCTGTATCGTCAATTTGAAATGTAAAAGGAATCTGAAATTTGGACACCTGAAATTTATCGAGATAGTGAATTAATTAGCTCATTGTTAATTAAAAATTCTATTCTCAGCAGTCATTACTTTGTTTTATGTTTTTTTATTTATTTATTTGTTTATTTGACCCAACAGTATTACACCAATTACAGGGTTAATATTAACTATACTAAATTACTAAATATAGCCTATGAGATGAAAACATTAAAAGTCCATAAACATCGGATAATAAAAAAAACTTTATACAACCATGACTAACAAACCTGAACGAATTACATGACTATTATTACAAAACGTGACCGAGTAACCATAACAATACATTTTAATATACTTAGACACAGCGTTAAGAACATGTTGCTGTGTTACTTTGGACCTCAACCTTAGGCTAATATCACCCGAAAGCAAATCTCACCCTTAAACTAACATGTTTTTCATCGCCTTTGTTGAAAGAAAGACAAAACCGGTTAAATAACATTAACAATATTTTGTATTTTTACTGTTAAGTCACCGGTTTTGTTTTTTTTTTCGATAAAGGAGACGTAAAACATGTTAGGTTAAGGGTGTGGTTTGCTTCCGTTCGATTTTAGCTTAAGGTTGAGGTTTGCTTACCCTGTGTAAGCATCTCATCTCATCCGTAAGCAACCCTCACCCTTAAAAATATAAAATTTTGTTAATGTTATGTAACCGGTATTGTCTTCCTTTCAACAAAGGCGATGTAAAACATGTTTGTTTAAGGGTGAGATTTGCTTCCTGGTGATATTAGCTTAAGGTTGAGGTTTGGTTACCCGCTGTAAACAAACCTCACCCTTAAGCAAATCTTATCCGTAAGCAAACCTCACCCTTAAGCAAGTCTCATCCGTAAGCAAACTGCACCCTTAAACAAACATGTTTTACATCGCCTTTGTTGAAAGAAAGACTTGTATTTCATAACATTAACACATATTTTTATTTATAGTGTTTTCTTAAGATTGCTGAAGCAAACCTCACCCTTAAACAAACATGTTTTACTTCTCCTTTGTTGAAAAAACACAAAACCGGTGACATAACATTAACAATATTTTATATTTTTAATGTTATGTCACCGGTTTTGTAAAACCTGTTTGTTTAAGGGTGAGATTTGCTTAAAGGTGAGCTTTGCTTACGGATAAGATTTGCTTGAGGGTGAGGTTGGTTTACAGTGGGTAAGCAAACCTCAACCTTAAGCTAATATCATCGTTAAGCAAACCTCACCCTTAAACAAACATGTTTTACATCGCCTTTGTTGAAAGAAAGACAAAACCGGTTACATAACATTAACAATATTTTATATTTTTAAGGGTGAGGTTTGCTTACGGATAAAATTAGCTTAAGGTTGAGGTTTGCTTACTTTATGTATTCAATTTACGGATCTGAAGACTGGACAGGGTCAGAAATAATACTACAAAGAATGACCATAGAAAACAGAATAGAATAACAAAAAAAAAACAATTACTATGGTATGGGCATGGGCACCTAAGGCCAATGAATGATGAAAGAATACCAAAGAAAAGATGAGACTATTTTCCGCAATGATAAACAAAATGGAGAGAAAGGACTAGAGATTATCATTATCCATTACAGAAACATGTTTCCATCATAAACTAATTGAATTATAAATTCCGACTATCATTATTATTGCATACTCAACAATGCATAGCTGAAACGGTTAAACGTGGAAAATTGGCTTGTCCCCAAATTAAGATACACAGCCAACAAATACTCCCACAAACAACGAAGCGACTGTAGGAATTATTTTTATTCAACCAAAGTAGACGCAAAGGAAATACTTCAGTATTAAATAACAAAGGTGATTCGAAAATTAGAAAAAACTGCTGAGCTAGCAATGTGGAAAGCAAATTTTCTTTCTAAAACAAAATTTTGTTACTAAATCTCTGTAGACATGGTATTAGAAGAAATGCCTTTAAGCTATTGACCAGCTAAGAAAACAAAGAATGAAAGTAGACAATAAATTTAGTGAGTTTATTACAGTTATAACTGGAGTGCCTCAAGATATTGTACTCGGACCATTGCTCCTTCTATTGTACGTTAATGACCTGGGAACTGGCATGTTCAAAGATATTATTTTCTTTTTTGATGACGATATATTTTAACATTACAAAACATCAATTTTGGATCCCTGCAAACAGTTTGTTTTTGTCGTAAATAAAAAAATGCAAAAAACGACTACAGTACTTATTGATAAAAAAAAGGTTACATGAAAAAACATTCACCAAGCTTTACCAAATTTTTATCTTTTACTCCTTACTACAGCATCTATGTTTGGATGTTGCGATTTCTTGAGACGTGTTCGAGTAAACGCTGAACAAACATAAAGAAAAACATAGATATACAGTGATGGGCAAATGTGTGGAACCAAGTAAATATCTCTGGAATTATTAGAGATATCAAAATGAAATTTGGAAGGTGGATACTGCAGTAGATTGCCTATTTGTTTCCAAATTGTTTTACAATTTTGATTTCCTAAGGAAGTAAGTCGAAAAATTGCAATGAACACCGTATAGTTTAGTTTCTGATGAAACATTTTAGAATACAAAATATTCGGTTTGATATTTACTTTACCTACCGATAATTAACAAAATACTAATCGGTGAAAGGAATTTGATGGCAACTAATCGCAATCATTTACGCCCATGATATAAACAAACCGCACTCGGTAAGTTTCTATTTCCTATTGGAAATCGGTTCCATAGTCGAATACACGTGCGTTTGTTTAAATCAGGTGCAAATTAAATGCGAATCAAGTTTAGTAGTCCATGAAATTCATTACAGAAGTGACAGTAGTTGTCAAAATAAGTTATTATTTTTTTTATTTGAACGTAAAAAGATTGTATTGTTTTAATTTGATCGTAAAATGGCCGAATTAAGTGAAAGAGAAATAATAGAAATATTAATGAAGATTGGGTATGGGGAGAGGAAAATGACGCATTAAGAAGTTTGTGACCTTTTTAACATTGTTCATCCGAATACACAAATATCCCGTTCAGTAGTGACGAAAACTTTGCGAAGGTACGACACAAGTGGAACAGTTAGCAATTTACCAAAAAGTGGACGGTTAAAAACTGCAGGTAATGAAGGTGTAGCTCAAAATGTTGCTATATCTTTGGAAGAAAAGCCTCACTTATCCACTACCGACCTCGCCAATATGCATGGAATTAGCCGTCGTTCAGTAGGAAGGATATTAAGGCGAAAAAAATATCATCCATACAAAATTCGCCTCGTTCAAGAACTCTCCGAAGACGATTTCGATAGACGTTTGCAATTTTGTGAAACGATGATGGATATTTGTAACCGTGATAATAATTTTATAAGAAACGTGGTGTTTTCAGATGAGGCTACATTTTGTTTAAATGGTACGGTTAATCGACATAACTGCCGCTACTGGTCGCAAAGTAATCCTAACTGAGTACAAGAGGCTCATACACAACATCCCCAAAAATTGAACGTTTGGGCCGGTATTTATAACAACAGAATCGTGGGACCCTTCTACCTACAAGAAACTTTAAACGGAGATAGGTATTTACAGCTCTTGGAGACACAAGTTATTCGGGCACTGGAGGTAAATGGAAAATTACCAAATAATATCTTGTTTCAGCAGGATGGAGCACCACCCATTACGCTCGCATTGTTCGAGATCACTTAGGACATTTCATCACAGATGGATTGGAAGAAGGGGTACTTATGAATGGCCTTCACGAAGTTCCGACCTTAATCCACTAGACTTTTTTCTGTGGGGTTACTTAATGAATAAGGTATATGTTGATAGACCAAATAATTTGCAAGAATTAGCTGCAAGAATAACTCAAGACATCCAGAGAATTACACCAGAAGTAATAGCTAATGTTACTAGAGAATTTAAAAACCGGCTTGCTTATTGTCAAGAAGTAAACGGTGCTCAGTTTGAACATCTAATACATTAAGTTTAGTTAAGTTAAGTTTCAATGTTTTGAAAATCACTTACATTTAGTTAATAATTATGATTATGTATTTCTTTAATGGATATTAGATTTTTCCTTTCCTTAATTACTTTTCTGTTAATATCTCGGTAGGTATTGAAGTAAATAATATCAAACCCGATATTTTTGTATTCGGAATAAAATGTTTCATCAGAAACTAAAATACTATACAGGGTGTTTCATTGCAAATTTTAAAATCGACATTACTTCCGGTAAAACAGGAAGTTCAAAATTGTAAAAAAAATGGAAACAAATAGGCAATCTACTGCAGTATCCACCTTCCAAATTTCATTTTGATATCTCTAATAATTCCAGAGATATTTACTTGGTTCCACGCTTTTGCCCATCACTGTATACGATATTTAAGCAGTTTCTGAGAAGTAATACCACAAGTCACGAAATTTCTGTATATTTCTACACGTTGGTGATGGAACCTGTGGGAAAACATGCCTTCTAATAGTATTTAGCAAAGATCAGTTCCCGGCAGTTTATGTGCCTACAGTTTTTGAGAACGTATGTAGCTGATATTGAAGTGGATAGCAAACACATGGAACTAGCATTATGGGATACTGCCGACTACGACCGCTTAAAGCCTTTAGCAATCGTATCCTGATACTGATCTGAATCTAATGTGCTTTTCTGTAGATTCACCTGCATTCTTAGAAAATGTACCAGAAAAGTGGACTACTGAGGTTAAACACTAAATGTGCCAATTGTCTTGATAGGTAACAAAATGGATTCTGCTATTTGTCTTCTAAACGTTATTTGTGGTATATTCCTGATTATTTTTATGTTTTCTTGAGAATAACACCACAATCGACATAAAAAAAAAGCTGTATACTGAAGGAAAAACAGCTTTTCAAAGTCGATTCTGTATTCGTTGTCAATGACTTTAATATGTATTATTAATGAACCAAAAAACAAGAGCCAGTCAAGCCTCAAGATGGTCGAGAAATAACTGAAAAAATTAATGCATTTGCATAGTTAGAATGTCCTACTAAAACAAAGGCAGGTGTCAGAGAAGTTTTTGAGAATGCTACTCTTGCTGTACAGTTGTGTACTCCTTCTATACTTGTTTGAGTTAAAATTGCTTCAACATTAAAAAAATATGACACAAATATCCCCCAGAAAACAAATAGATATAGACGAATTGAGAATCTCCTTCTGTTAAAAGTCGGTTAAAATTACAAAAAAAAAAAAAAAACGTTACGGACGGACTTATCTTTCATCTATTAATTCATGCATTGACAATCATCGCCAAAACGATACAGACGGAAATGGAACAGTGACGGCATTTATGATGTCACCTTTGCGGTAATAATATTCGTGTCGACAGTCAAACAGGCGGCGGTGAAGCTTTCAACGTTAACCTTTTGTTCGGTTGGCTTCGCATTTCAATTTCGTTTTGGAGAGCATTCGTTTTTCTCGTATTATGAAAATAACATTTATCTTTATATATTCACTGACAACAAAATCGCAACACACAGAAAGAGATTGTTTTCTGAATGATAATTGTAGCATCTCTGGTTTTTATTTTTTCTGAGTTCTTTGGGAATATAACACCACATAAACTTGAAAGTCTGTATATTTCAAAAGTTTCGTTGTTATAGCTTATAAGAGTACTGTTTTTGATTCAATTAGTTCTGGTGCATCAGAAAATGGGTTTAATTGAATTAAAAACAATACTCTTATAAGCTATAACAACGAAAATGTCAAATTGGGATTACGATATTTGTCATTGCGAATCCTCTTAATTTTTAGGGTTCGTATATACAATATACGGATAAACTACTGGACGGAAGAGGTTGAAATTTGGTATCAATGTATAGTTTGGTGACCCGATCTGGAGTACATATCGTAAATGAAGAAATTTTGATTTTAGGGGTACTTCTGGGGGGAAAAACTAAAAAAGTCGACCGTTTCCCCCCTGATCTCCGAAACTACTGAGCCTAATATTCTAAAAAATTAGGAAATATATATCGTTGAATGAATTAAATGAAAATTTAAAAATAAAACGCATCATGTTATATATCAAATGAAAGGTAATTATGACTTAGTTAGGTGACACTATGCCCCAGTTAGGAGTTTTAATAATATGTAACCCCAACAGCCTGGGAACCTTCGAACAAAGTTTAAAGGTAACCTACTTCCATTTGCAATCACACCCCATACCATAACACGTATTATTTGGTGTACAATCATCAAACATCAAACCACGCTTGACACCATCTCATAAAACTCATTCAATCTCATTAAACAAAGATCCACCATTACTAACCTTTTTTGTTTAACTCATTACATTTCTGAACATCTTGATAAAAACAAACAAGTGGCCAAACTAAAACATTTTGGTGTATCTCCCTCACTTATCATATTGTTAGAATCATATTTTACAAACAGAAGGCTGTATGTTGATTGCCGTGGTTTCAAGTCAACAGAAATTGTGCCCTCATCGGGGGTTCCTCAAGGATCCATATTGAGGCCACTATTATTTGTCTTGTTTATAAATGACATTGTTGGTGTTGATGTTCAATATCTGCTATATGCTGATGATATTAAAATCTATACTGTAATAGAAAATGACTGTTTTAGGCTACAGAAAAGCCTTGACAATGTGAATGCCTGGTGTAAAAAAAACTCCTATTTTCTTAGACTACAAGATAGAGGGTGTTACTTTGTCAAAACCGAATTTTAATTTGCATGTTGGAAATACTGTACAATTAGCTTATAAAAGTCTTGGTTTTATAATTCGAAACTCTGAGGGCTTCTCAGACCCAAGCACTCTGTTTTTACTTTATAACGTCTTTGTGAAATCTCGGCTTGAATACGCTGCTTTGGTTTGGCACACTTGGGTATAATAAGTACAGTGAGTTGGTCGAAAATATTCAGAGGTGATTTTTTTAATTTGTAGCTTTTAAAATTGACGGTTCATTTCCTCCCATATAGGTTTTCCTCAATCTGAGCTCCTGAAGAGATTCTCGCTTCTTAGTCTGCACGATAGGAGGAGAGTTCACTCAGTTGTCTATCTAAGCAAGTAGTTTAGAAACCAAATAGATTGCAGTGACATTTTGCATTAATTACCTCTACTGGTTCCTCGACCAAGCTCGTGTACTGATAATACATTTTATTTGCCAAAACCAAGAACTAATATTTTAAAGTTTTCACCTCTCTATTTTATATGCGAAAGTTATAACTCTGTAATATTAGACATTTTTAATTCCTCCATAATTGTAATAAAAAAAGTAATCACCTTTTCTGTTAATCTGGTGTATAATGTTTAGTAACGAATTGTCCTTATTTTTTATATTTAGATGTTTTGTCCCTGCCCTATAATTGGTCTTGGTCCAATAATTTGACATCTTTCAAATTCACTTAGCTGGTCATACATTCGGCGTACACTTTACTCTAGGCATTTTAACATTACTACTTATAAACAGTTTGTATTTTGCTAAATTAAAAAAAAAACAAAAAAACACTACAATATTAATTGTAAAATACGTATGTTTCGGAAAAAAGGGCAAAATTCTAATAATTGAAACTACGTCGTTTTAAACCATTTTGGAACACCTTGTGTACCAAATAACCTGGTTTGTTCACAGTCATTATATTTAAAATGAGGCTCGTGACATCATCTTAGCATCACCCTATTTTACTTCCGTTTCGGTTCACAAATTTAGTAGATTACGTTATAGTTATCAAAATTAGTGAGTTTGTATAATGCTTTGACCTTGTTAGATTAAAAATTTATATTTACAGATAAATTTGTTGGTTTCGGAAATAAAAAAAAACGGTAAACCAAATTTAATATAAAATAATCCATTTTTAACTGGAAAATCAAGAGCTTGGAATATTTGTTATAATTATCGGTTATGAAGATATAAAGTGTTTTTGTTAACTATAATAATAAATAACCGCGAATAAAATAAACAGTCTACAAGAACATAAATATAATATGTAGGTAATTAATTTTGGAAACATTCTGGAATAAATGCACTGACCTGTTAAAACTTTTTCCCTTGTTATTAAACGTGAGAATTATAGTAAGGACGCGTGGATTGAAACAAATTCATTTAAAATTCAGGTGTTGTTTTTTTGGAAAAACACTCGGACACATCGGTTTTTTTTGGACTGCGGTTTTTGAACTCATTTATACAGCGTGGGTCAGAAATAAACTGCGACCATCAACTTCATTTTTTCAAATAGAAACATTTGTTTTTTATTACATTCTGCATTGAAGTATTTTTCATGTACCGAAAATTAACACTAATTTTAAAAAAAATACATTTCTTTCTAAAGTATTTGAGTCACGTGAATAGAAACCCTTTTTTTAATGCTGGAGTTTTTAACACTTGTTTATTTCAATAGAAACTGTACTATAATTTTACTTCAAATACTTAAGTAGTTGTCAAGTGCAGTTGCAAAGTTTGAAAGTATGGCGCGTTTTACTGAAAAGCAGCGAATAGAAATTTTTACGATGGTAGGATATGGTGACAGAACTCCACCAGCTGAAGTTTGCGAATTGTTTAATATTGTTACGAGAATTCATCCGACAGCTGGTGCAATCGGCCATCAACCAATTCGTGGAGGGGACATTTTTCCGATAATTCTGGGAATCCGAAATGTTTGTCTGTCAACAGGCCGACCGCTGCCGTTACTGGGAATTCCCTTAAAGCTTCCAGAATATGAAAGAGTTTCCCGATGGTTCGTGGACTTAACAGACAATTCGCAGAGAAATATATAAATATGAACAGCTGGCGATAGGAGGCATTCAGTTTTCGACGGTCGTATTGTGTAGTTGTAAATATAGATTCTGTGAATATAAATGGTGTTAAAGTAGTGGAAATAAATTAGAGTGAGTTGGACTGTGTTTTTAAATAAATCCAACAACTAAACAGAACCCGTGTGTGAAAATAAAAACATTACAATATGAAGTATTCGGAGCGGCCTATTACATGATCGTTAGGTAGTAAACTAGAAAAAAAGTTTCTAGAATTTGGCCACATAAGAGACAATTACAAAACCAAACATCTTCCAGAAGATACACAATTAAATGTTTGCTCGATTTACAAGAAAATCCTCACAAATCCACTAGACAAATAGCCGCAGAACAGTCAATAAGCAAATCTTCTGTTCTAAAATGCTTGCATAGAAATAAATGGCAACCATACAAAGTTCATTTAGTTCAGGAACTTACTGAAGATGATTTGGACCGCAGAGTAGAATTTTGCGAAATAATAATGAATAGATTCAATGCCAACCCGCAGTTTTCAAGTAAGATAGTTTTTCCGACGATGCAACATTTTGTTTAAATGGTTCAGTAAACAGGCAAAATTTTCAATATTGGGCATCATTGGTTTATGGAAAGTTTACACAGTTTTCCAAGAAAATTAACGTAATGAGCCGGAACTGTGGGTACTTCAATTGTGGGTCCTTTTTTATTAAGGGAACACTTAACTCGGAAAAGGATTTAGACCTATTACAAAATAACATATTACCCTGTTTAACAGAACTTTATGTAACGGAAATTCCTCATGACACTTTTAGGAAATTAATTAAACAATTATTAGCATAACATCATCAATATCCATTCTAGGTAACCTCATTAAATTCAGCATGTCTACAAATATTATCACGTTCACCAACCGGTTGAAATAGCAAAACAATCGACTGATGGCACACTTTCGATAATTGATGTAAATCGCGAACCATCAGTCGAGTAAACCATGTAGCCATGACAAGTCGAGTTCAAAATGTAGCGTAGTAAAGATTAGATGTAGTTAGTATAGTGTAACCTGTAGTTAGTATAGTGTAACCAAGTAACCAGTAGAAATAAACATGTAGCCTTTACAATTAGTATAATTGGTCGAAGGCCGCTGCAATATTATAATACCACATGGCGATCCTGAACCATAAATAAGGACCAATCTTCACATGGCGATCCTGCCCTCGAACATAATCTTCTGACAGAATAATTCAGCCGATCGAAAACTGCATGATTTTCAATAATGGGTACCACACAGTCAAAAAGTCAAACTCAAGAAACGTCCGACAATGGGGAAGTCAATTCCAATGTCTATATAAATGAAGATAAATTCCCGCTAGACGTAAGAGTATTGTTATACGTAATAGCTGCAGTAGCCCTGGTAATGCTGCTAATAAAACTTAAAAATATGCACAGGAGAAAAATAAAAAGGGACATATCAAGAAGTATGGCTATTCTAGATAGGCAAGCCCAACAGCCCTAAAAGTTGTAAGGTACAGAACATTATAACATTATAAATGTAACTCATATAAAAATAATTAATTGCTTGTGACCATAATAATGAACTATTTTATATATTATATTATTTGTGTATCTATGATTATTATGTCTTAATTTAAGAATTTTAAGAGATTTATTTTAGCATATATATAAGAACTGTCGAACGCTTATAATACATTGTAAAGGAAATTATGAACGTGCTGAGTAAGTACATTATATCATGAATGAACTTAATCTCTAAAGGTGTTAATAACCTGTGATATAACTAGGTCATTAAATGTTCTATTTATTATATTTTTGCTGACCCATAGTCATCATTGACCTTGTAAGGTATTTGAAATCTTCCTTGTTTTGTTTGCAAATTAAAATACCGATTTGCTTACGAATTATATTTTTTTACGAAATCTTTAACAAAGCTACTCGTACAATACGTAGAGTGTAGGAATGTCAATTGACCCTCGACAATTATATGAGCAATTAGGTGTAATTAAACTAGAAATAACCGCGCAGGCCAAACGTGCCCTAAAAACTAGAATTCCAACAGGTGCTAGCACTCGAAAAGATATCACGGACAAGTTAGTTCTATTATTTAATAATTACACAAGTTTAATCGATAACCACTGGAGTTCGTTACAAGATCCAGATAGATTAGAAGTTAGACGTAATTTTCTTTTCGTTAGGGATAAAATCCTTAGAGACTTCCAGAATTTAGAAGTAAACTATAAAATACCGATCTCTTGTACCGAGAAAATCGACATTAGTATCGTTGAAGACGAAATTTTGCTCACGGAGCCGGTATTCACAATGTCTTCTGCGGAATTTTTCAATCTTATCAGTAAAATACTACCCACAGAATTCAACGGCGATACGGAAAAACTACAGTCATTTTTAGATGCTCTCGAACTACTAAAATTACACGTAGGGGAACATGAACAGACAGCAGTTGCGTATATCAAAACTAGATTAACCGGCAAAGCACGAGATTTAATCTCTACCGAAAACACAATAAACTCCATATATAATACCCTGAAAAATAACTCGAAATTTGAGAACTCTAGAACAATAGGCAATAAACTCTCAAACTTCAAACAAAATGCCAGAACCAACGCCAACTACGCAAACGAATTAGAGGTAATTTGCAACAAACTAAAAAGAGCTTACATCAGAAGGAGAGTACCATCGGAAGTAGCGGAAAACTATTCCACAGATACACTAACGAGAAGTGTAATCCAAAACGCGAACTCTGACAGAACTAAGCTGATCATAGAGGCCGGAACATTCAAAAGTACAAAGGAAATCATCGACAAATTAACGAATATCACACCGCAAGCTACAGCAGAAAGCGACTTATTCTACTTTAACAGGAACAATTTGAGTAAAAACAATCGTAACTACAACTACAAACCCCTAACAGGCAAAACTCATCTGGTAATAGAGGAAAATACCATCATAAAACAAACTACCGAAGACAGACGAGAGACTACCGAAAATATAACGGTAATAATACGCAAACAACTTCCAACACCTTCTACCGAAACAGACAATTTAACAACAGACTAAGTCCAAGGAATGTAAGATATCTAGAATCTGAGGACGACCAGGGAAACGAACTTTCCCCCAATCAGGGATTGGGGACAACTGTTTAAAAATTTTCAATATAGACTTATCATTTTCAAATTTCATCGAACTTCCATTAGAAACTTACGAACACTGCGAACCATTTTCTTTTATTATAGACACAGGCGCAGATATATCAATTTTTAAAGAATCTTATCTTCCCACCAATTTCCATATAAACAGCTACAATTCTTGCAAAATTAAAGGAATTTCTGAAAGTATCCACAAAACCCTAGGTACTTCAAAACTCACACTCCTTTTCGACGGACAACCAGTAAAACACGACTTTCAAATAGTATCGTCAGATTTCCCAATACCCACTCATGCCATTTTAGGGAGAGACTTTCTTATCAAATTCGGAAGCATGATAAATTATCATGATTGGTCACTAACGCTGAGAATAAATCGGCACAAAATTTCAATTCCTATTTCAAGCGGCACTGAAGAAAACGAAATCATTATCCCACCCAGATGTGAAGTGTATAGGCAAATTAATACCTTAAAAACTCTTAACCAAGATGCTGTCGTAACAAACTGCGAAATCCAACCCGGAATTCACGTCGCACGAACATTAGTTTCACCAAATTATCCTATTATCAGAATTCTAAATACAACGACAGATACCATTAGACTTAAGAACTTTAAACCGGAAACTACTAACTTAGATCAATTCAATATATTTACATTAAATAACTCAAAAATTAACCGGCATAAAAGTCTGATTAAACAGCTGATAACGAGCGAAATACCAGAAATAGCCAAGGACGATCTTGAAAAATTATGTAGCGAATTTTCAGATATTTTTCCCTCGAAACAGACCCTATAACCACGAATAACTTCTACGAGCAGAAGCTCAAACTAACTGACAATGTCCCTGTATATACTAAAAATTATAGACAGCCACATTGTTTAAAAAGCGAAATTAACGAACAAGTAAATAAATTGTTGACAGACGGAATTATTGAACCCTCAGCATCCAATTATAACAGCCCCATATTGCTAGTACCGAAAAAAGGTCAAAATGGACAGAAAGCATGGCGCTTAGTAGTAGATTTCAGGCAATTAAATAAAAAACTGATAGCAGACAAATTTCCCTTACCGCGTATAGACGATATCCTAGATCAATTAGGGAGAGCCAAATGGTTTTCAGTGATAGATCTGATATCAGGATTCCATCAAATTCCCGTGGAAACTGAATCCAGAGACATCCTTAGTTTTAGCACAGACTCAGGCTCATACCGCTTCACGAGACTACCTTTTGGACTATCACTTAGCCCCAATAGTTTTAGCCGAATGATGTCAATAGCATTCGCCGGCTTAACCCCAGAAAAAGCTTTTCTCTACATGGACGACCTAATAGTCATCGGTTGTTCCATCAAGCACCATCTAAGCAATCTTAAAAAAGTATTCGAAACCTGTCGGAAATGCAACCTTAAACTCAACCCCGGAAAATGCAAATTTTTTAGGAAAGAAGTTACATTTTTAGGACACAAAGTCACCGACCGAGGAATACTCCCAGACGATTCAAAATATTCAATTGTAAAAAATTTCCCAACTCCCAAATCTGCAGATGAGGTAAAGCGCTTTGTAGCATTTTGTAACTATTATCGTAGATTTATTCCTAAATTTGCAGAAATCTCCAAACCTTTAAATTTACTTACAAGAAAGAATGCAACCTTCTTATGGTCCACGGAATGTCAAAAAGCATTCAACTCTCTTAAGCAATCTTTGGTTAACCCCCCCATCTTGCAATATCCCGACTTTAATAAACCCTTCATTCTGACAACAGACGCCTCTAACGAAGCCTGCGGAGCAGTATTATCCCAAGAATTCGAAGGTGTAGAGCTACCGATCTCATACGCATCAAAATCCTTCACAAACGGTGAAAGTCACAAACCCACAATTCTCAAAGAATTAACAGCCATTCATTGGGCAATAAACCACTACAAATTTTATCTCTATAACCACCCCTTTACAGTCAAAACGGATCACCGCCCTTTAGTCTATCTCTACAGCATGAAAAATCCTTCGTCAAAATTAACTCGCATGCGGTTAGACTTAGAAGAATTTCAATTTGAAATACAGTACGTTAAAGGTAAAGACAATTCCGTCGCGGACGCCTTATCGCGTATAAACTCAGACGAACTAAAAAGACTTAATACAAACGTAGAACAAATACTCGCTATTACAAGATCAAAAGCTAAATTACTAGATACCCCCCTAGCCGAAGATATAAGCGAAAAAGGCACCTTACCCTGCAAAATATACGAAGCCTTAGGTAACGTTCACTTGATGAAATTGCCAATATTATCATTTAAACTTTTCCCAAATTCATTGCAAATGTTTATAAAACATAAAGGTAAAATGAGCTCAAATTTTTCTCTGCACCTAACCAATGATAGATTTCTCCTAGAAGAAATCCTATCTAAGCTAAATAAAATGGCTGGTAGTGTTGAAAAATTGCAATTAAATTGTACCTCGAGGATGTAATATTTAAAGTGTACACTGTGAATGAATTCAAAGAAATGGGACAAGAAATATTGAAGAATGTGAATATAATTTTATGTCATAAACCAGTACTAATTACCAACAGAAATGATAAGGCAAGTATAATAGAAAAATTCCACACAGATCCAATGTATGGTGGCCATTGCGGACAAAAGCGTTTACTTAAAAAATTAAAATCAACATATTTTTGGAAAAATATGTCAAGAGACGTAGCAATATTCGTCAAAAATTGTCACAAATGCCAGATCAATAAAGCCAAAATTAAGCACACAGAACCTATGCAAATAACTCCAACCCCGCAAAAAGCTTTCGACATATATATATATGTCTATAGATACTATAGGTCCATTCCCCCGCACAGAGCTAGGAAACGCATATGCAGTCACTTTGCAATGCGACTTAACAAAATACATCGTGATGACTCCAATCCCCGACAAATCAGCAGCTACAGTAGCCAAAGCGATTGTCGAAAATTTTATACTGATTTATGGATCAATGCAAGAAATTAGAACAGATCTTGGTACGGAATATGTTAATGAGCTACTACGCAATATCTTACAATTATTAAACATTAATCATAACACTTCTACCCCATATCATCATCAACCAATAACTTGTGAACGGAATCACAGAGTTTTTAACGAATTTATCCGTATGTATATTAATAACGAGCAAAACGATTGGGACACATGGATTAAATACTATACTTTTTGTTATAATACCACCCCCAGCGTATATCACGATTATACACCCTTTGAATTAGTTTTCGCCAAAAAAGCTATCCTTCCCGACAAATTAAGTCAATCACCCATACTCCCACTATATAATATCGATAGTTACGACCAAGAAATAAGATTTAGACTCCAGATAGCATTGAAAAGAACTCGAGAAGCTCTCGAAGCAGCAAAACGGCATCGTAAATTAGCATACGACGCTAAAGCGAAGGACTTACAATTCCAAAAAGGTGAACAAGTTCTCATAACAAATGAGAATAGGTTAAAATTTGATCCATGGTATAAAGGTCCGTACATTATAACGGAACCGGACATCGGAAACTCCAATTGCTTAATTTCAAATAATACAAAAAAAATTAAGATACATAAAAATAGAGTTTTCAAATACTAATTAGAAACTATGTACCATTATATAGGTTAAGTTTGGGACATTTCACAATAAAATAACCGAACTCATAAATATAAGCTTAAGATTTCAGTGAACAGTGACATTAAAAACTGCGTGACAAGTGTTAGAAACTATAGTGGACTTGACTTTATGGACATATAGTGAATTTCCTTAGAATAAGACATATGTAAGAATTTAGCAAGTAAACTGTTGTGAGTCAGAGGAACTTCCGAAATTATTAGTTAAACTTTGAAGCTGCGTGGAATACGCTACCGCGGATCCCACTTTCTCAAGGAAGGGTGGTGTAACGGAAATTCCTCATGACACTTTTAGGAAATTAATTAAACAATTATTAGCATAACATCATCAATATCCATTCTAGGTAACCTCATTAAATTCAGCATGTCTACAAATATTATCACGTTCACCAACCGGTTGAAATAGCAAAACAATCGACTGATGGCACACTTTCGATAATTGATGTAAATCGCGAACCATCAGTCGAGTAAACCATGTAGCCATGACAAGTCGAGTTCAAAATGTAGCGTAGTAAAGATTAGATGTAGTTAGTATAGTGTAACCTGTAGTTAGTATAGTGTAACCAAGTAACCAGTAGAAATAAACATGTAGCCTTTACAATTAGTATAATTGGTCGAAGGCCGCTGCAATATTATAATACCACATGGCGATCCTGAACCATAAATAAGGACCAATCTTCACCGAATGGTGAAAACCCCAATATACTGGCAGATTCGGTATGGTTTCAACAGGATGGAGCGTCCCCGCACTATTCGCGAACAGTGTGAGATTATCTAGACAATATTTTCCCAAATAGATTGATCGGAAGGAGAAGTAATATCGAATGGCCAGCTAGGTCTCCAGATCTAAGCCCGTTAGATTTTTATCGTTGGGTTTACGTGAAATCGAAAGTCTACTTCAATAAGCCCGAAAATATCGGGAATTATTAAAGAATAGAATTCATCTTTATTTGGTGAGAGCTTTGGACGCATTATGTATGTGGTACCTAATTTATTTATTATTTTTTATAAATTCTCATGTTTTCTCGGTTTAGGTTATTATTTGCCTTTTCATGACTAGTATTTTTTAGCTCTTTCAATTGTCAATTACAGATTCTACTAGTTCTCCTTTTTTATTTATTTTTATCCTATTCTCTTTCACAGTTCGGTATATTCTGCATGTTTGTTGATATCTGTTGTATGTTGTCCTTTTCAGTTACTCAATTTTCTATAACTGCCTTTATTTCGGAGCTTTGTTTCTTCAATTGCTTTTCTTGTTTTATTTATTTTATTTTTTTTGATTCAGGTGGTTAATTTGTAGCTTATTAAATTATCTTGTAGCTTCGAGTGGAAACCTCAAAGTCCTAGATAACGCACATAACATCTTACCTTAAAATATTAAATAACTTTAATGTGATAGATTGGCATAAACCCCAATCAGCTAATATTGACAAAGATATTACAGATTTAAAGGTATGAATGGGCGCATATTCTTTAAGCTTGCATTGCAAACTAACAAATGTAATATTTTGATAATTTCCTGACGTTACGAATCAAAATATCCCACGCCCGAAAACATAAAGATCCGAATACTTGGCATGACTGTATAATATTTGTCATAAATTTCAGAGCAGTGATTCACAGGAATCTATAAATAATTGGAGATTGTAAACTGAAAAATCAGTTACATACATCGTTGGGGATTCGGGTCGCGATGAGCAATTATGAAATCGAAAACGGTGTCATTAAACTGTGTTACAAATTTACCAACATCCTCTATAAACACAGGAGTCACATATTTGTATACTATTGTTACAGGTTATCTTGAATTTGTGTAGATCTCAGGGTGAAGTTTTCAACTTCCTTAAAGGTTTTTCACTTCATATACATTTTATTGTAACACAGGTAAAGGACGAAATGGCCTAACATAGCTGCTTCAACGTCACTTTTAGTGTAATTGGCAAGTTCAAAATGGGCTGCCTTTTATATTTCGGGATTAGAGAATAAAAACAAATATTAATCATCGAAAATCTCTTTATTGTTTTTCAAAATATTCCCCATGAAAATCTATACACTTTTGCATGCGTTTGAACCAATTGTCGAAGCACTTTTTTCACTCTGATTGAGGTATCTCCAAAACATGCATTCTGAACGCAGCAACCGCTTCTTCAGGTGTCGAAAAACGTTGACCTCTCAGTTTGTTTTTTACGTACAGGAATAAAAAGAAGTCATTTGGTGACAAGTCAGGACTATACGGCGGATGACTCATCAAATCGATGTTTTAAGTGGTCAAAAATGCAGTTGTTTGAGCCGATGTGTGAGAGCTCGCATTGTCGTGGTGAAGAGTGATCCGTCTTCGGCGGTTGGTTTTCCTAATTTCTTGGAAGACAACTGGCAAACAAATGGTTGTGTATCACTCAGAATTGACTGTTCTGCGTTGTTCTAGTGGTACGGTTGCGACATGTCCAGTTTTTCCGAAAAAACAGGCGATCATTTGCTTGGAAGTACTTCGTGCGCGAACAACTTTTGTTGGATTCGGCTCATCTTGAAACACCCATACTATTTACTTTCGAGCTCATACGCGTAAATCCACGATTCATCACCTGTCACTATGTCATTAACGTGTTTTCTTTCGACCAATCGACACCAGCCTTTTTTTGAACGATTGACAAATTGTGTGGGATCCAACGCGAACAAATTCTCTTGACATTCAAATGTTTATGCAATATTGAATGTATGCTGGTCCCACTAATGTGTAAGGTTGACTCAATCTCACGATAGGTCACATGACGATCTTGCAATATCAGTTCGCGCACAGCATCAATGGTTTCCGGAACAACTGTTTTTGGGCGACCTTCACGAAATTCGTCTTGGAGTGAACTACGACCTCGATTGAATTTACCATACCATCGATAAACAGTGGTCTTTGATGGAGTTTCATCGCCAAAAATTAAATTAAGTTCATCCATGCACTCTTGCTGACTTAATCCACGTCGAAAGTTGTAAAAAATAATCTCACGAAAATGTTCACGATTTAATTTCATTTTTTGGCCGTGATGAATCGTTTAAGTTACTGTAAACAACACATGGCGCTCGTATGTCAAAACGTTCTGAGTACTTATAACCTCAAAAATGTCAAACTTTACGATAAAGCTGTCAGTTGTCAGATTGCAACACTAGGGTTGTCCAATCCCAAAATATAAAAGAGAATGACATGAAATATCCACAAAATTAAACAACAAGAATTAAAGAGGAATTCTTTAGCTTTAAAATGACACATTAATTCAGTATTTGATTGATAGTAAACAGCAGAATTCAAGATAAATTGTTTATAAATGTGTGAATATAAAAAGTACTAGAAGTAAATTATAGTGAGTTCGATTGAGTTTTTAAATAAGTTAATGAAGACATTACATTATTTTCATTTCATTTTTCCACTAAATAATCAGAATTCTATCTGTAGCATGATTTTTTTTATCTTTTCAGCAAGGCATCGGTGTGGAGCTGATAAGAATTCTTCCCGAAACCCACACCCCAAGCCTGAGCAACATTTTCGCAGAGGCGGATTCAAAAGATGATGTGGTGAGTAATAAAACCCGAACTGAGATATAACCGGTATTGATTTGTGTATATTTATAGGATTTAAATAAGCTGTTGACTGTATTTTGATTATGTCATCTAACGTGTGGAGCTGTCGGAAATTTTTGCATGTCTTTTACATAAATTGTTGTCTTTCGTCGATGATGTAAGAATCAGATGTAACACGTCATAGTTCTATGGAACACCTGTTAGAAGTATTTAGGGTAATGACTTCGTATATCTTTTTAACTTGTACATATAATTTGGTGAATGGGTTATTTCCAAACATTGTTCCGAAATTATTCGAGTAACTTACTAGAACAAAGTTGAATGACTGTAAGAAACAACAGAATTGTTATTATCATATTACAATTGTATTTTTATTTCGTAAATAAATTCAAAAATATTCTCACAAATTTATACGCGATAGTAGAATATATTGAAGACAACAGCTGTGTATTAAATACATATCATTAGTAGATTCAAAATCCTTTAACCGTTAAATTTGAAATAAAACGTAAAACTCTGACATTGGGAACCATTAAATATTATTGCAGCTTTCTTATATTTGATTACTGCACTTAGCTGATTCTGTGATGATGGGACCGGGCGTGCAGATATCTGTCGGTATGTGTTGGTTTCCTGTATACAGAGTGACCCAGGCGACCATTTGGCAACCGTGAAACCAACACGTCTAGGGAGGGCGGGATCCATTGGACTCAATTTCCATAGTGAATTTGATGTTTGAATGTTGGGTATTAATGTGGTTAAAGAACAATTGGAGAGCCTCTTGTCCATGTGGCCAGATGACAAAAGTGTCATCAACATATCTCAACCAAATTTTGGGTTTGTGGCTTGAAGACTCCAGAGCCACTGCTTCAAAGGCTTCCATAAAGATATTTGCCACTACCGGTGATAGCGGCGAACCCATGGGGGTACCAGAAGTTTGCATGTAATATTTATTTTGAAAAAGAAAATACGTCGACGTAAGACATTTTTCGATCAACATGAGTAAATCCAAGGATTGTCCGTCTTCTGACAGCAGTTCTCTAATAATCGATATGGAGTCTGGGATAGGAACTTTGGTGAACAGTGATGTCACATCAAAAAAAACTAACTAAAATGTCTTGGGGTTCAATTTGTATCTCTGACAGAAGAGTAACGAAATGGGATGAGTTTAAAACATGTGAGGGAGATTTTCCAGTGAATGTCTTAAGAATGCCCGCTAAATATTTGGCAATGTTGTATGTTGGAGAGCCGATTAGGTTCACAATCGGTCGTAACGGAACTTGTTCTTTATGAATTTTCGGCAGGCCATATAGGCGTGGAAAGGTGCAACTCCGAGGAATTAGATGTTTTTGTGTTGCTTTGGGAATGTTCGACTCTCTTATCAATGAAGTTATTTCACGTTTTATTTTGGGAGTGGGATCCCAATGAATGGGAGAATAGGATCCATCTTGAAGTAAATCATTTACCCTATTGGCATATTCTGGAAAATCTAGGACAACTGTTGCATTGCCTTTATCTGCCGGAAGAATGACAATGTCACGGTTTTCCCGGAGCTAAGGGCGATTCGTTCAGTTCTGTGGATGTTTGATGGCGGATGTTTTGCCTTTCGTAGAATTTTATTCGTTTCAAAACGTATGCTGTCGGCTTCGGGTTTTGAAAGACCTCGGATAGAAGATTCAATTGAGTTAATTATGTCTTCGATGGGAATACTGCACTTATACTTTGATTACTGGTTGAACTGGATTAAAAATATAAACCTCACAAATGAGCAAATATATTCGTTTTCTACTATTTGAAAATCGAGACTTGACAGTTTTGCATTTTCTTTAATATTCGCCCAATAAACAAAGTGGCCACTGTTTTAGAAGAATCAACGATGACGGTGACACACCTTTCAGAGATCATTTCAGTTAGGATTAGCTGATTCTGCTTCTTCTGAATTTGGGCCGTGTCATTTTTTTTTCGAATTAATTTATTTATAGATCTGTATCAGGATGTGAACAAAGTTTTCCGACTTCATTGTTTAGTCTTTTTCTCACAAACACACTTTGAAACTCTACTTTATTAAACTTGTCACACTGAAGCACAAGTTGTAAATACTTTGGATCTAGCCAACGAAGAAGTAATAATTGCCCCCCGAAATTTCAGGTAAAAGAAGGGTAGGAGGCACTTGTGAGATATTTTTGTATACGTTCCTGGAATTTTATTAGTAGGTAATGTAAGTGATTTATTTTGTTGATGAAATATCTGTTGAAGTGTGGATGCAGCGTTGCCAGATTGTTTCGGATGAAATTCTTGGGATTTTCTTGGAATTTCAACCGAGACAAAGGTTTTGAACTTTAGCCCATCTGGCAACCCAGAACCAGATTTCAACAGAAATCTCATAACAAAATAAATCACTTACAGTATACAAAAATATCGTCACAACCATAAAACAATCCAAAATAATCCCATTAAGTGCCTCCTACCCTTCTTTTAACTGCAATTTCGGGGGGCCAATTATTATTCATTCGTTGGCTACATGCAAACTACCTATTAGTGTTTTACAATTTGCGAGTCAGTGTGACAAGTTTAGTAAAGTGAAGTTTCAAAGTGTTTTTGTGAGAAAGACTAAACGAATGGAGTCGCCGCAAGGTAATTAACATTTGTTTTGTTTTCTCATCCTTGAGAAGGCCCCTTATAAGTGTGGGCGAAACTCGGAAAAGTTTATATGCTGATACAGATATATAAATAAATTAATTGGAAAAAATTACTCAGTCCAAATTCGGAGAAAAGCAGAATCAGGTATGACCTACGTTCTCAGTTAGGATTAGTCCAGAATTTAGAGAATGAGGTTGAGGTTTGCTATGCGAAGCTAGGCGGACCAAACTTATTGGACACACACCAAAAAGAAAAAGAAATTAGAGAAAAAATTGATAAAGCAGAGAGTGACAGGAGCAATGATAGGCGTTCAGTATCCAGACGATGTCGGATAACTTCCCCTACAAGACCATCTCCTAAAGATGAGCCTTAGAGCTTTTTATGCGAACCGAAGCAGCTAGCATTGAATCAAACTGTAGAGTCGATGAACCTAATCAATATGCGATTTTGATCAGTTGAAGATATAAACTTGAAATCCTTTGCATTTTCTTTAACATCCGTCCAATAAAAAATCTATTGGGACAAGGGATAAAAATAATTCAGAAAACCTAGTTAAAACAGGTACAAGTAATCAAGCTGAAGCAATTGCCAATTTAAATGTTAGCCTAAATCTAGTAGACAAAGTAACTGGTTCCTCGAAATTTCCTTGGACTTCCGTCGTCTTGAAATATTAGACCTCACAACGTTTCAATAGCTTTGGATGTGCTAACAACATCGGGTGATTCACATAGCTTTGGTTCTGTCAGCAGATGGTCGGGTGAGGATACTATGACACATCACATCATATAAAACTCTTCATCATTATACCTTTGCGATTTTAATACAGTTTGAGTCAGTGTAGTTTAAGTGAAAGATTAGACGTAATAGTCTTTTTTGTGCTAGAAATACACGGATAGCGTAAGGAGAACTACCCCAAAGCATGATATTATATGAAAGATTATAGGCTATAATAAACGTTTTAAGATAGTTTGTTGGTAAGGTATATCTTAGATTGATTATTGCAAAGAATGCATTGTTTAGTTGTTTGCAAACGTGGTTTATATGAGAGATCCATCTTAAGTTGCCGTTTACATAGACACCCAAAAATTTTGTTTCCAATTTTGTGTCTACTTGGATATTATCTATATTAAGTCTAAGTGATGGGGTAGATTTCCTATTATAAAATGTTATGCCAACAGTCTTGTCAATGTTTAAAACAAGGTTGTTTTTACCACACCAGTTTTTAAAAACTTGGACAATGTACAATTTTTGCTTGTAATTGCTCAGGGCTCTTTGCTGAGACCGCTATAGACGTATCGTCAGCAAAAAGCACAATTTTTACGTCATATAAGTTCATATTGAGAGGCATATCATTTATATATAGTAAAAATAAGAGTGGACCCAACACAGACCCCTGTGGAACACCCTTATTTAGCTCATGCATTTCTGAAGTTGTATCATGTATTTTTACACAAATTTCTCTATTTTTTTTCTGAATGATACTTGTGGCATATTTTTCAATGTCTAAGTGCTTCTTGGGAAATAACACCACAGTTTAAAGAAAATTGCTGTATATTCCAAACGTTTCGGGGTCTAGATCAGACCCCGAAACGTTGTGTATACACATTGTCAAATATACAGCAATTTTCTTTAAGCTGTGGTGTTATTTCCCAAGAAGCACTTAGACATTTCTCTATTTTTTAAGAACGACATAATGAATAATAAAAAATCACCTCTAAAACCTAATCGGTGCAGCTTATGCTCAAGAAAATTGAAATTTAAACAGTCAAAAGCACGAGACAGATCGAAGAATAGACCTGCAACGTGTTCACTTTTGTCCAAGCTTTTGTACACATAACTGAAAAAATCACAAGTGGCACTTTCAGTGGATTTAGTTTTAAGGAAACCATGCTGAGCATCAGTAAAAGTGTTGTTTATGTTTAGAAATCCAATCATAAGGTTGAAAATGATTCGTTCGTAAATTTTAAGATATACTACTGGTAATAGCAATAGGTCTATAATTTTGTATGTTAGAACGATCACCTTTTTTATACACAGGCACAATAGATGCAACTTTCAAAAACTTAAGGAAAGGAAAGTTGCTGACAAAACCGATAAATTTATAAGATACGCTATTGGATCAGCAATATGGCCACACAATTTTTTTTTAATTTTTGTGGTTATACCATCTAGCCCAGCATTCATTTTATTTTTTAGCTGCCTTATTACATTGGTGACCTCAGCAGCTGTACTAGGTTCAAAAAAGAAAGAAATTATTAGAGGATTTGTTGCAGTACAATTTTTTGACAGATTGTTTCCAAAATGATTATTAATTGTTTTGTTAGCTATATTTGAAAAAATAGTTGTAATCTCTATTTTGAACTGCATAATTTTATTATGTGTAATACCAATTGGCGTAAATAAATAAATAATTTATTTTTTATTCAAATCAAGTTCTGTCCTCAATTTCCACCAATAATACTTCAAAGTTCTCTTTTAATTTAACGTTAGCATAAATACTTTAATGACATCGTTAAAATTACATTTCATTAATTGTTGTTAAATCATAAATCATTACTTTACGAGTTACATACCAACTTGTTTGATTGGTTCTTTTAGCAAATGTTCTTAAAACAAAAAGGTAAACATTTTTCTATTGCATGCCATTTATTATTGTTCTTATATATAATTGTGAAAGCTGAGGCCATATTATAAACCTTCACGGCAAATTCAACTCGAAGAAATTAAAATTTCAGTAAGATTCTTAAGTGCCGTAAGTAATTGACGGCGCGTCTAGCTTCCACTTAACTTACTGACCTTAAAAGATTAAATCAATGCCTAGTAGATGCAGATGATACTGATTTAAAAAAATTATTAAATTTAGGTTAAATTTGATTAGATTTATTGGATCTGATCTGATTGTCTCATGTATACTGTAGGACGGTCGGAAACATGTTGACTAAAGTTAAATGGATTTAAAATACGGTTGAGGACAATAGATTCGGAATAGCATCTAGAAATCTTGGAATATTTCCAAAACACTCGGAGTCAATCTTTTCTTGTTTCAATATTAGTTCAAAAGACCCTTGGACATCATTAAACTTGGCAGAAAAGTGTTCGATAGGCCACGTAAATTGCAATTAATTTATATAGCCATCAGATGATGATAACATGTATAAACTTTGAACAAGTTACGGAAAAAAGACTGCACATATGTTACGATGGCTGCCTTTTATATTTCGGGATTGGACAACCCTAGTGTTGCAACCTGACAACTGACAGCTCTATCGTCAAGTTTGACATTTTTGAGGTTATACGTACTCAGAACGTTTTGACATACGAGCGCTACGTGTTGTTTAAAGTAACTTAAAGGATTCATTTCGGCCAAAAAATGGATTTTAAATCGTGAATATGTTCGTGCGATTATTTTTTACAACTTTCGACGTGGATTAAGTCAGCAAGAATGCATGGATGAACTTAACTTAATTTTTAGCGATGAAACTCCATCAAAGACCACTGTTTATCGAAGGTATGGTGAATTCAATCGAAGTCGTAGTTCACTCCAAGACGAATTTCGTGAAGGTCGTCCAAAAATAGTTGTTGTTCCGGAAACCATTGATGCTGTGCGCGCAAACATGTGACCTATGATATTGAGCAATAGTGGGATCGTCAATTTGTCAATCGTTCAAAAAAAGGCTCGTGTCGATTGGTCGAAAGAAAAGCTCAAAAAATACGATCGCGGTGCTTCAAAACACATTTATGACATAGTGACAGGTGACGAATCGTGGATTTACGCGTATGAGCCCGAAAGTAAACAGCAGTCGACTGTATGGGTGTTTCAAGATGAGCCGAATCCAACAAATGTTGTTCGCGCACGAAGCACTTCCAAGCAAATGATCGCCTGTTTTTTCGGAAAAACTGGACATGTCGCAACCGTACCACTAGAACAACGCAGAACAGTCAATTCTGAGTGGTACACAACCATTTGTTTGCCAGTTGTCTTCCAAGAAATGAGGAAAACCAACCGCCGAAGAAGGATCACTCTTCACCACGACAATGCGAGCTCAAACAACTGCATTTTTGATCGCTCAAAACATCGATTTGATGAGTCATCCGCCGTATAGTCCTGACTTGTCACCAAATGACTTCTTTTTATTCCCGTACGTAAAAAACAAACTGAGAGGTCAATGTTTTTCGACACCTGAAGAAGAGGTTGCTGCGTTCAGAATGCATGTTTTGAAGATACCTCAATCAGAGAGGAAAAAGTGCTTCGACAATTGATTTAAACGCATGCAAAAGTGTATAGATCTTCATAGGGAATATTTTGAAAAACAATAAAGCGATTTTCGATGATTAATATTTGTTTTTGTTATCTAATCCCCAAATATAAAAGGCAGCCCTCGTACACTTCGATTACTCACAGCTATTTGTCGTTTTCCAACTATTTAACGTTTTCGACTATCTTACCGTATATTTTTTACATCACCACCTTGTTTATTCGGAACATTAGTTTTTGTCACAGATGATTAATTATTAGGTTATGGTTTTAATTGCTGAGGGCGTTTTCATTATTTAGAAAGTTATTTCTACGATTTTTTGTTAATATCCTATCAATTATTTTATATTGCTGTTAAATTTTATGTCCGAAAATTTAAATCCGTCAACTGTAAATTTTTTTGGGGAGCATAGATTAGAGTAGAAACCAAAATTAACAAGACACACCTCTGGAATTTGAAAGGAATGTAAGAGAATAAGGATAAATGGTTCAGTTCTTTATTAAAAATACAAACATTATTTGCAGCTGATTCCAGATTTTGTATAACGACTAGAACAAAACCTCTAACGGGTGATTAAGTAATCATTTTTCGACGTCAATAAAAAAATGTTTGTATTCATTTGCGTTCATTTAAATACTAGTAGTATTTCCCTTTAATAGAGTTTTTATGGTGTACAACCAATAGTCATCCCCAACAGCAAATTAAAATCTAAATTTATTTAATCACGCAATACATTTACTGTCACGAAATGTTGAAATCAATTATGTATATAAATCGCTCTGTGTATCGTGGCCTTGGAGTTGGACCTGTTCCAATATCCCGCACTAATACTTAAAGAAAGTGATACATAATTATGGCTATAATTGAATCTATAAATATTCATTATTTTTTTAATTGTGGCGTCAATATGAAACGCATCTAGTTTTAGCGGGAAATAAGTTTATTTTTTAAGGGTACCCTATGTTGGTGACGGTCACATTTCACAATAAATTGCATATAACATGTTGTGCATGCATTAAATTAATGTGGAACATGATTTTGATTGTTGATTGGTTGAATGTTTGCCCATATTTCTTCCCAGTTTTTGTATTTTCCTATGCGCGATCCTAAAATTCGCATTGTACTGCCTTTTATATTTCGGGATTAGAGAACAAAAACAAATATTGATTATCGAAAATCCCTTTATTGTTTTTCAAAATATTCCCCATGAAAATCTATACTCTTTGGAAGCGTTTGAACCAATTGTCAAATCACTTTTTCCACTCTGATTGAGGTATCTCCAAAACATGCATTCTGAACGCAGCAACCGCTTCTTCAGGTGTCGAAAAACGTTGACCTCTCATTTTGTTTTTTACGTAAGGGGATTAAAAAGAAGTCATTTGGTGACAAGTCAGGACTATACGGCGGATGACTCATCAAATCGATGTTTTGAGTGATCAAAAATGCAGTTGTTTGAGCCGATGTGTGAGAGCTCGCATTGTCGTGGTGAAGAGTGATGCGTCTTCGGCGGTTGGTTTTCTTCATTTCTGGGAAGACAACTGGCAAACAAATGGTTGTGTACCACTCAGAATTGACTGTTCTGCGTTGTTCTAGTGGTACGGTTGCGACATATCCAGTTTTTCCGAAAAAACAGGCGATCATTTGCTTGGAAGTGCTTGGTGCGCGAACAACTTTTGTTGGATTCGGCTCATCTTGAAACACCCATACAGTCGACTGCTGTTTACTTTCGGGCTCATACGCGTAAATCCACGATTTCATAAACATGTTTTGAAGCACCGCGATGGTATTTTTTGAGCTTTTCTTTCGACCAATCGACACGAGCCTTTTTTGAACGATTGACAAATTGTGTGGGATCCAACGCGAACAAATTTTTTTGACATTCAAATGTTTATGCAATATTGAATGTATGCTGGTCCCACTAATGTGTAAGATTGACTCAATCTCACGACAGGTCACATGACGATCTTGCAATATCAGTTCGCGCACAGCATCAATGGTTTCCGGAACAACAACTGTTTTTGGACGATCTTCACGAAATTCGTCTTGGAGTGAACTATGAGCTCGATTGAATTCACCATACCATCGATAAACAGTGGCCCTTGATGGAGTCTCATCGCCAAAAATTAAATTAAGTTCATCCATACACCCTTGCTGACTTTAATCCACGTCGAAAGTTGTAAAAAATAATCGCACGAACATATTCACGATTTAATTCTATTTTTTGGCCGAAATGAATCCTTTAAGTTACTGTAAACAACACATAGCGCTCGTATGTCAAAACGTTCTGAGTACGTATAACCTCAAAAATGTCAAACTTTACAATAGAGCTGTCAGTTGTCAGATTGCAACACTAGGGTTGTCCATTCCCGAAATATAAAAGGCAGCCCTCGTAATCTTTCCAACTACCTAACTTGACTAGTTCGGCATTTTCATGTTTTAGAGTTGCTTTCTTAGCCTTTACAACGAAGTGGAAATAGTAAAGGGCCATGTTTAGTGATAGTAGTTCTTTTCTGGTAACGCAGTAGGTAGGTCTTTTCTGGTTTTAGGAAATCATTGGCCATAATAACCGCTCTTGTCCATCTTGAATTGGAGATGAATCAACCGTAACACTAGTCTTGTTTGCTTCTGTCGCAAGGTCAGATTTGCCCTTTTCTCTGGGTAACTGTAGAAAGAATTGATTAGCCTAAAGACTATATCATAGTCTTGATTCCAATGGAATGCTTCTTTCTTCTGTCAGCTTAGATACGTTTAATATATCAGTGGTAGAAAACCCCTTTACTAACCATCTGTGATAACAGCAAAACTTTAAAGTTCTAGTTGATTTCTGGGTACAGGCCAATCACTTAAGACTTCTATCTTGTCTTCATGGGTGCTTGAAAACAATAATCTTAATTCTGGAAAATATTTCCTCAAGGTTCTGCAGGTGATCCACAAACTTGTGGGCTATGCCATCAAGATTGACAAGGCATGTAAACCATTTGGTTCAAATTCCATTAAATTGGAACAATCTTCTGCTACTGTAAAATCTTGTCACTGTCGGTTTTGTGAAGCCAACTTGCTATAATCCGCTTTTTAGATCTAAGGTTGAGAACCACCTGGGCACCACTAGGACGGTGAGTGTCTCATCTATTCTGAAGTGGATAACTGTTTTTCTTAGTGTTCATTCAGCTCTGTATTTAACACAAAATCGGATGATTTCACCCTTGTTTTTGACCAATACAGAGCGGACAGACCAAGGGCTGTTGGACAACTCTGTTGACATGGCATCTATATTTTCTTCCGCTGTTTTTTGCTGGCAGTGATTAGCTGGTATCCTATGAGTTGGACATCTCCTCTATCTGTTCTATGTTGATTCATTAAGAAATTATCTGGCTTTCTTGTGCTGTTGTCCTTTAGGCAGTCACGCAGTTGACCGTGGTCACTACTCGCTCTAAACAAGTGGTTTCTTCTATAGCTGTCATAATCTGGTCTGAATTGAATCATCGGATAGATGTTCTTTAAGTTACGTGATGACCAAACATAGAAGACACATCAACAACTTGCTCTAAGAATTACTGGTTACACAAAAAACAGGTAGTGCTTAGAACAGTTTGAGTAGGGTTTTTTTAGGTGCTTAATTATTTCATTTATAGTATAGGGTAATCAGAAATTAACTGATACTAATTTCTAGCAATATTTTTCATCGGAACCCACTTACAGGTCACCAGGTTATCCTTAATGAGTTTTTGGTTTCTCTATATAATGTCCAGAGACTCTTAATGTGTCAGTTAGTCTTTCCAAAGTGGGGTTTTAAAAACTTAAATATAAATTTGGCATTGTTGGGAAGACACGGGATGTTAAAGTCATCGTTCCCACTCACAGTCCCCACCTATTTGATCACCACTGGCCAATCAGGGCACGGTTTTGCTCACACCTATGTCTGTATCGCTGAAAATATCTATCGCCGTTGCTTATCCATTGTTTTTCTTTTTTAATTGTCATTGTTGCTATCTTCTCCGATGTTGAAATTTGAAATAATTGCTATTACTACTAATTCTATTCAATTCAATGTATCAAACTCTTAATTACAGGAGAGATCGATGAGATTTGTCTTATAACTAATTCAGGATCCTGATCGATATTTTCTAACGCTTGTTTTTTTTTCAGACCATAACATGCGACTGCGAAGCCACGCCCGCTTTCCAGTTAAAAAGCTTTCGACAGAAAAGTGAGAAGGTAGAAACGTCCCACTACAGAGTCAACGTGAACCGCTTCAGGGCAAGACTGAATATCTTCTGCGTTTCGGAAAAACTTCAAGCTAACATCAAGTGCGATGGTTGGCCTGAGATCAAGATAGCTTTGGCCCCAGTTGGTAATATAAAGAACAATCTGGACGAGACGCAGCTACAAGAAGTGATAATGTAAGTTCTAAGGTTCCAATCAAACAAGGATACTCATTTGTTTTATGTTTTCAGTGAAATTATAACTAATGCTTTAAGAAGTACCGAAGTCAATTTGAACTTAGCTCAGTACCCCACCTGTCCCAGATTGGTGCGCCATGTCGCTACGCCTGGTCAAATGCTACCAGTGCATTACGACAGCATGGTAAGTTTTTTTCGTATCACCGTTGTTCAGTTAACTTTGTAAAGTTGAAGGACAAGGTCTCATCTCACTCAAGGAAAAAAAGAAAACAGATCAATAGAAAATCTTTAACACTTTTTACTCTCTTCTAAGGGACAGGGACCGGAAATAACTAGCAATATGACATTATTAACATAACTGGTTTTTAACAACTGTTATTTACTTGACAATAACAACTGTTATTGTCCGTTCCAAATAACAGATAAACGTTTACTGCAATTTAGCATGTATCAAACAATAACGTAAACAGACCAGAGTGTAATAGCACCTAACCTCAACTGCTTTTTCTGACAGCAATGATAGCGAGCCGTTCGCGTGGGCTATTTCTTCCTATCCAAGAGTTTGGATAGATATTATCTAAGTGTTGTCTTACTAATACCGAGTTATGAGCAGGTGCACCATCATGTTGGAAAGTGTATTGCAAAAAATGTAAGTAGCGCTCCCCAGTAAGTGATTCGTCATAGATAAAAGGCCCCACAATAGTAGACTCTATGATACCACACCAAACATTAAAACCAAATTTTATTTGGGGTCGTCTTTGTTGTACATGTAAAGGGTTTTCTTTAGCCCAAATATGCTCATTGTGTCTATTGAACATACCGCAGTTAGTAAATCTAGTTTCATCTGACCATAACACCTTTAATGGAAACTGTGGATTGTCAAGGCACATGTCTCTAAACCATGTACAAAACAAAATACGTCGATGTTCGTCACCAGTATGCAAAGTTTGAGAAACTGAAAGTTTGTACGGGTGGAACTTGTGCGCTTTCAGTACCTTAACTTGGTTGAGATGTGTCAGCTTCTGCCGCAACGAGTTGATGTAGATGGATTTTGATTTACCATTACCAAAACATTTATTTATCAAATGAAGAAACCTCAAAGTGAAAACAGTCTTTTTCATGGCTACCTAAGTTAAAAGTGAAAATAAGAGAGAAAAGCATCCATAACCATATTATATCGATGAAAAGCTCTAAAAATGTCCGATTTTTTTGAAGTCGTAGCCAACTATGGTTTCCATTCAAAAAAAGATAAGTTTGTGTCATGTCTCGAAAACGAGAGCTGTCACGCAAACGAGGACATGACAATCATATTCGGGATACAATTCCCTTCAATTTTGATATTTACACTTTTTTATAAAATCAAAAACAAAGGAGCTAGAGGGATTTAACTAAATCGACAGAATTTCGTTTTTTTTTTTCAAAATATCTAGTAAGCCATGACTTTTTACAAAAATCCGAAAGTGTCATTAAATTGGGCCAGTAAAACTGCAAATCTTTCTCCCAATTTAACCATTGCTCTATCTCCGCTAGTTTCCGAGATCCCCATACTGATCATCAAAAAAAACTCACCCTGTATATGCGTTTAGTGATATACCCAACCAAAAGATAGTGCGCAACAAACTGTTATGGAATACTCAAAGATCAGAAGATTTATGACACATCTTGTATTAGTTTTGTCTGTACTTCTTTTGAGACAAATTTATTGGCTAATAGATTTCCGTTTTTTTCAGTCGAATGCATATTCTTCAACGCCGAATCATCTCGGCGTTAATATGGGACAGTCCCCAGGAGAGAAACGACTTTTAGTCAAAGTGATAAGAGCGGCACAATTAGGTGCCGACCATGGCTGTGCTGAACCCTTCTGCGTCGTAGAAATGGACGAACCACCGCAGAAACATCAGACGTCTGTGCAAAGGAACACTAGTTCTCCGTTCTGGGATGAACATTTCCTTTTGTAAGTGAAGTTTAATGTCAATTATAATTGTTGCCATAGTAGAGTTTTTTTTTCAGTGATCTGAACCCGAATACCGCTGAACTGCTATTTGAGATTTACGATCATGCTGTGAAACCGCACAAATTCCTTGGTTTAGGTATAGTAGGGGTTGAAGAATTACTCATCAATCCATCACAGAGGCAGATTATCTCACTACAAAGTCGACCTTACGAAAGTGATCCCGTAACCGGAACTCTTACTGTCGAGGTAAATTATATGTAATTACTTTTCTTTTCAATCCAATTTTACTTCTAAATTCGAATCTGCCATCGAAACGTGAGATCAAACAAATTAAGACCACCAAACATTCACCCATAGAAGTTTAACGTTGGATATTGTTTCATGTACCCAACCAGGAGATGACGCTGTTTGTTTAAATAAAAAACCAATAGGTATTGCAGTTTCCTGTAAATTTGCGTTTAGTGATCTACCCAACCAAGAGATGGTGCGCAAAGCTTTGTCTTATAGTTGAATGCTTTGTTTTTTTGGAAGTCTAAAGGCGCGTTTCCACCGAACAAAAGTTTTAAACAAATATCGGAAACCGTAGTTTGGATTTTGGTAGTAAACATCAAACGAATACGCTTGTTGCTGACATTTATTTGCTCTCTGGATATGCTTACAGTTGCCAACATTAGTGACATATCTGTCACGTAGACGAACGAATTAATCGAGGAGTTTATTGAGTTGTATGACATACAAAGTGTAAGTGTGCTTTGGACCACAAACGATGAAGATTATAAAAGAAGAAGAAGCCTACCTGCATTATGTCATCATCGATCGAAGACGCGGTGTGGACAAAATGTACACAAAAGTTGGTGATTTTCTGGGCAGTTGGTAACACAGAAGTTGCCTACAATTTCGGTGGATACGCGTCTTAAGGAAACACGGAACACCAATAAAATATGTACTGCATTATTGGTTCTGCATACTTTGTAGGTACAACAAAAATGCTTTGAATGCATAAATTTGAATTAATTTCATAATAGTGGTGAAGAGAAAAAGTATTATCTGCTTACAAATTCCACAGTATTTGGTGAGGCATAAAATAAAGGATAACGACATGTATTCATTACAATCTTGACAAATTGTTAATTGTTGTTTATTGATAAAATATTTGTAGAATCCTACATCTTATGCAGATTTAAGTTTATAAGTAAGGAAAATGAAACTAAATACAACAGTAAGGACTTAAGTAACAAAGTCTCAAGTCTGTAGTAATGATTAATTAAAAATATCGATAATATCCATCTCCATTCATCATTACTTGATGTTATTTTTTAAGTTTCTACTTTTTGTCAAATTGGCAACTGCTTTTCTGATATTTTCTAATATTTTTAGTTTCTCTTTATCGAGGGTGCTGACATTCCAAATATAGGCGGCAGTCAACCTTACAAAATTAAAGAAATCATAAGGACGCCATCTCCAAATAGAGCTCCACTAACGGCGAATGCTATGTTTCATAATGGTAAGTTCAGTTAATGATACATGTAGTACTGTCAAATATTTCGATTTATTTGAAAATGTACTTTTAAACGTACCTTTTTTTAAAAACAGTGCGGATTTAACCTCACCTAAAAATATAACAACAAAATAAATATCCATCTTTAATCATCAAAATCTACATTTCGACTATATTTATATATAACATAAGGTTCTTTCAGAACCTTCTAAATATCCAAATCAGTTTTATGTCAAGTTCTAGAATAATGTTAGAGTGTCGAATTACCATTCAGCCATTTGGCTTATTTTCTTGAGCCATGTAGGGTTCTGCTTGAAAGGCTGGTCTGGTTTCAGGCAGTGTGCCTGCAGAATCTGAGGAATACAACTAATATTGTTATAAAATTCATTTTACGCTGCCCAAAAAATTAAAAAACCTAAAAATAAACCTTTTTTTGTTAATGGTTTTGAAATAAAAAACAGCAACGGCTATCTCGAAAATTCGATGGATGTAAAAAAGCGATTTCGATAAGGTTCTTGAATACACTCTAGCAAATTAGAAATAATCATCGAATTCTGGTATATTTGAGCAGTTTAAAAGTTTGTGGAGTGTATTGAAACAACAGCGAAAGAAGTGAACAGCTATTGAACTGCCCGGTAGGGGGCATAATTGCATTCTTGAACCTAAAAATTTGATGTTTCTATGAATTGTCCTATATTAACCTAACAACAAAATACCTGGTCTTTAAATTCGAGGATAATGTGAACCTTTTTTGTCTAACAATTTTTGTTGTATCTCTAAAAATAAAGTGGTGGGGGTATTCAGATGTATCATTGAAACAGCTGAGCCGATTTTAACAAACTTAGGCTAGTTGAAAAGAGCTATTCTTGGGCTACAAATGTTATATTTGATGTTTTGTTTGTTTCGCATGTCGCCGTTAGAGGGCTTTTTTCGACATTCCCACAGAAATGGTAGATTTTTTCCAAAAAATTAAATGCATTGGTATGTTTTTTTTTTTCATTAAAAAGTGGCTAAATGATGGCTAAACAAGTTCGCGAAAACCTCATCGCGATATCTTATTTCTAACCTAAAATTTAGCCCAAATAAAATGTTATACTTAAATCCATTAACATTTTATTTTTTAAAACTGATTTTTCTGGTATTCTTTTTATAAGTTCTGGCCCTAAAAAGGACCGATTTAAAAACGGCTTAGCACGCGCTACCTTTTAGTTACAAGATCGTATCCATCCTTGCAATAATAATTGAACCTTTGAAGTAACATTTTTAATTTAATTTCCGAATAAAACAATTTTTCCCAAAGATGGGACCCTCACCAATCGATTTTTATCCATAGAAACTCCAAATGGGAAACTTTCATCAAAATCGTTTGAGCCGTTTTCCAGAACTCAATTACATATACACATATATATAAACAAACCTTGCTCGTATTATAGTATTAAATTAGATATAACGAACATAAATTTTATTATTACAGATAATCTCACGAATAGCAACCATTTAAGTGATACTTCTCTAAGAGACTACGATAGAAGTAGGCAGTTTCCAATGTCCAACAAGAGCTCTCTGGTCATACACAGCGTACAGAGGGTAAGTGTTTCCCATACTGCTTTTTATTATTGTTATTGTTTTACGCTGACATCGCTTTTTCTCATTTTAGCAACCTTCTCAGAGGCTTGTGAAGGTAAGAATTCTTCAATATTCATTTTGTTTTCATTACCGCATAATTTTTTTAACATCCTCGTCGTGAACTAGCAAAAATGAAATTACACTTTGAATTTGTTTTTGATTGAATAACCTAGAAAAGTGAAATTAATATAACTATTCACACTAGCGGTCGTCCGGTGTGTTTAAACCACATAACCACCGTTTTGAATGTAATAGTTCAAGAAATATGGGTTTAAAATTAGATTTTGGAAAATTTAGTACAGGATTTCCCCCCCCCCAAGCATGAAATCTCCCCCCTCTCGGAAACAAGTGACTGGATCCACCACTGCTTGGTTCAAGGACTAGATGTTCTTGCTGTTTTCCTCGCTCTTCTAGACAAATCAGCTGGCCCTATTTCAAGTCCCAGCTCCTTAAGACGCACAATTATCGTGACATCGGTTACACTAAATGATGTTAGGGGGGGGGGGGGCGTACCATGCTCGCATAGTAGAGTTCAGGGTAATGCCTATGTTGTAGCTCAGAGGGCTTACTCAATCCACTCGCCATGCATCCTTAGGCGTTCGTAGTGCTCCTTATTTAAACTTTAAACTTTAAATATTCTGTTATAATTTGCCGTACGTTTCCCCGAACAGATGTGGCAACGTGACGCCTAGCTTAGTACATGTTTACTACCTGACCAATGCCACGATTGTTTTTTTTTGCTGTATCGATTCCTGTGAGAAAATGCGATTTGCGTGATTTTCGATGTAGACTACGTGATTTGATTTTCATTTTAAAAATTAAATTGGAAAAACAAATAAAATAGGTTTTGAATTCCCAGTTTCAGTTTACTATGAAGAAAGGCACATATTTAAAATGTCAATATGTTTTCTAGGTAAAAGTCATTAATTAAATTAAAATCATTAAGTTAAACTAATAAAATATTATCGGAAACACACCAGTTGCCACACAATGCACAATTTCTAATTTTAGTTGACAAACCATATTTAGAAAGAAATGTAACTTTCAAACTTGTGCGTATCGAATAAATGGTTATTATCATATAATATAAATTTTTATGCGTGAGATCTGAATATCGTGATAATGTGGAATAACTTTCGGAACCGATCAAAATTTGTTCGTTTTTTTTAATTTAGTTTGTTTTTCTAGTCAATCCATCTTACTATTTTCTCCCCAAGAAATTTGGCAGCACTGTCTGGCATTGACAGTGTGGACGTAAATTATGATTTTTTTATTTTATTTTATAATGAATGAAGCAGTATTATAAAAAACAAGCAAGCATTCAGTACTGAAGCTCGTCAATAGCTACTAAACAAAATTTAAAAAAAAACGGTTGAGGGACAGAGGAGAAAATGGTACCAAACCGTTTTGTCTTTGCGTATTTATATACTAATATAAAGATTTTTTTAAAGTATTTGATTGTAATTGTTGGTTAATACTACTGAATTCTACCCGATTTGCTACAATCGTAATGTGAAATCATTCCGATCACATCAGATGCCTTCATTGAGGAAAGACAAACCAGATTTCCAAAATTTTAAATTATTTTAATTTTTGATAATAAATAGAAAACTGTAATTAGTTGCCTGTTTTTATTGATTTTTTTAACACAAACCAAAGTACATGTTCAAATATTTAAAATTTAATACAGTTAAAAGGTTTAGTAATTTTATTTTTGCTAGTACCCCATTTTGCACAATTCGACGTATTAACCAAAAACATGCTTTTTGATTTTTGTGTGTTTTCTTCCTTTTTATCACAACTAACAAAACGAAAGGTCGAACTCAGTAACGGCAATTGGAAGGAGATAGAAAGAGTCGAGGTAAATTTGGAGGACAATGAAAGACCTAATCTCGTAGAAGAGATCGAAGAAAACAATGGTGCCATCGAAAAAACAAATGGTGATGCTGTTACTGCCGTGGAAGAAAGAGTAAACGGTGAAAGTAAGGATCTGATGGCGCAAATCGATGATTTGAAGGTTTGGTTTTATATTTTTTACTAAATATTGCATGATATCTATCATTGCTAAATTTTAGGGTTTCATTTGTTTCTAACCGAAAATAAATCGCATTTACAGATGCTGCCATCTTTTTAGGTTAAGTTAAACCTAATATTTAGAAATTGCACTTATATCGACTTAATAGTAGGGGAAATCACAATTATCTGAATACGTAAATAAATTATTTGCATCGCATTCTTGCCTTTAAAGGTCATCTAATAAGTTCCCCACAACATTAGACTAATATCTTCAGTAGCTACATTGAGTACTTATTACATCTTACAATCTACAAGGGTTTTTTTTGTCCCTACAACTTTTTTTCAGTACGCCCCTGGCAATTAACAAAAATTGTAAATGAATCTCATATATTTGCAATCTTATTTCTAGCGTTTTTAGCGTATCCGTCACTCTTGAGTAAAACAATTATCAATTTCATGTGTACAACAAAATGTAGCCTCGTCTGAAAACACCACATTTCTTATAAAATTATTATCACGGTTACAAATATCAATCATGGTTTCACAAAATTGCAAACGTCTGTCGAAATCGTCTTCGGAGAGTTCTTGAACGAGGTGAGTTTTGTATGGATGATATTTTTCTCGCTTTAATATTCTTCCTACTGAACGACGGCTAATTCCATGCATATTGGCGAGGTCGGTAGTGGATAAGTGAGGATTTTTTTCCAAAGATATAGCAACATTTTGAGCTACACTTTCATTACTTACACTTTTTAACCGTCTAATTTTTTGTAAATGCTAACTGTTCCACTTGTATCGTACCTTCGCAAACTTTTCGTCACTACTGAACGGGATATTTGTGTATTTGGATGAACAATGTTAAAAAGGTCACAAACTTCTTGTTGCGTCCTTTTCCTCTCCCCATACCCAATCATCATTAATATTTCTATTCTTTCTCTTTCACTTAATTCGGCAATTTTACGATCAAATTTAAACAATACAAATCTTTTTACGTTCAAATAAAAAAACTAATAACTTATTTTGACAACTACTGTCACTTCTGCAATGAATTTAATGGACTACTAAACTTGATTCAGATTTAATTTGCGCCTGATTTAAACAAACGCACGTATATTCGACTATGGAACAAGCAGTGCTGTTGGCTGTGACGGTATAATGCCACCGATTGGCCAATAGAAATACAAATCCTTACCGAGCGGTTTGTTTAAATCGGACGTAAATGAAATCTGAACCGAGTTTAGCTACCATCGAATTTTTCCTTTCCTTAGTTATTTTTCTGTTAATATCTCGGTAGGTATTGAAGTAAACAATATCAAACCCGATATTTTTGTATTCGCATTCGCAATAAAATGTTTCATCAGAAACTGAACTACTATACAGGGTGTTTCATTGCAAATTTTAAAATCGACATTACTTCCGGTAAAACATGAAGTTCAAAATTGTAAAAAAAAATTTGGAAATAAATGGGCAATCTACTGCAGTATCCACCTTCCAAATTTCATTTTGATATCTCTAATAATTCCAGAGATATTTACTTGGTTCCACACATTTGCCCATCACTGTATAACACTCTTATACTGCAACTTTTATATGAACTTCTCTTTACGACTCCTACAAGCATTTAAAACAAGTGATCCAGCTTTGAAGACACCCTGTATGTTAATATTTTAGACTTATTGAAAAACCTACATAACATAAACTTGCTATAATTAACATGCCGTTATTTTACTAACTGTATTTGAAATTAAAATTTTTTAATGTTAGCCAGGTGATTATTCCACTACCAACACTCTGCAGTCCATGCAATCCCAACCAAACGATAATGACTTCAGAGGCAGGCCGCGAAAGAGAAGGGACTTTTTTGGTACGATAAAAAGAAGACTAGGCAAATCGAAGACGAGATCAAAGTCTGCTGGGCCGGAGAATGACGTCGGACGTGACGATTCGTTGAACAGATCGGTGTCGGCAGATAGGAGTCGAAATGACGAAAGTAGGTACCATAGATATTAAGATTTTGGACGACAGCAACGCAAATTTTTCGTTAAATTTTGCTTATTCATCAACATGTATTTCCAAAAAACTGTTACGGTTATTGAAGCCATATAGCCAGTTTAGTATTTAACATATGAAACATCACAAGGGTTTTGAATCCCAAATTATCTGTTTGCGATTGCTAAAATGGGTGTTAAATTCATACCATTTATGTTTATATATATAAAACTATAGCTTAAAGTCATTTTGACTTATTTTTATCCAAATCATTATTCCTTAAGATATTTGCACTCACAAAAAATTGAGAACATTTGTAAAAAAAACTAATTTTAAATGAATATCGAAAATTTCGAACATATGTACGAGGGCTTCCTTTTATATTTCGGGAATAGAGAACAAAAACAAATATTAATAATCGAAAATCGCTTTATTGTTTTTCAAAATATTCCCCATGAAGATCTATACACTTTTGCATGCGTTTGAACCAATTGTCGAAGCACTTTTTCCACTCTGATTGAGGTATCTCCAAAACATGCATTCTGAACGCAGCGACGGCTTCTTCAGGTGTCGAAAAACGTTGACAGCGGGTTACTCATCAAATCGATGTTTTGAATGGTCAAAAATGCAGTTGTTTGAGCCGATGTGTGAGAGCTCGCATTGTCGTGGTGAAGAGTGATCCGTCTTCGGCGGTTGGTTTTCCTCATTTCTTGGAAGACAACTGGCAAACAAATGGTTGTGTACCACTCAGAATTGACTGTTCTGCGTTGTTCTAGTGGTACGGTTGCGACATGTAAAGTTTTTCCGAAAAAACAGGCGATCATTTGCTTGGAAGTGCTTCGTGCGCGAACAACTTTTGTTGGATTCGGCTCATCTTGAAACACCCATACAGTCGACTGCTATTTACTTTCGGGCTCATACGCGTAAATCCACGATTCATCACCTGTCACTATGTCATAAACGTGTTTTGAAGCACCGCGATCGGATTTTTTCAGCTTTTCTTTCGACCAATCGACACGAGCCTTTTTTTGAACGATTGACAAATTGTGTGGGATCCAACGCGAACAATTTTTTTTGACATTCAAATGTTTATGCAATATTGAATGTATGCTGGTACCACTAATGTGTAAGGTTGACTCAATCTCACGATAGGTCACATGACGATCTTGCAGTATCAGTTCGCGCACAGCATCAATGGTTTCCGGAACAACAACTGTTTTTGGACAACCTTCACGAAATTCGTCTTGGAATGAACTACGACCTCGATTGAATTCACCATACCATCGATAAACAGTGGTCCTTGATGGAGTTTCATCGCCAAAAATTAAATTAAGTTCATCCATGCACTCTTGCTGACTTAATCCACGTCGAAAGTGGTAAAAAATAATCGCACGAAAATATTCACGATTTAATTCCATTTTTTGGCCGAGATGAATACTTTAAGTTACTGTAAACAACACATAGCGCTCGTATGTCAAAACGTTCTGAGTACGTATAACCTCAAAAATGTCAAATTTTACGATAGAGCTGTCAGTTGTCAAATTGCAACACTAGAGTTGTCCAATCCCGAAATATAAAAGGCAGCCCTCGTACGACTTGGTAGATATCTCTTCCCAAGCTTTCTATTACTGAACAACTGTTTGGTGTCTTTGGTATCTTCATCCTAAATAAACTTTTTTTGATTTCAAATGCTTATGTATCCGCAAAGTTCCCTTAAACTGCTGTGAATGACTCAACGCATAGCGGGATTTTCCGGTCAACAACTGCTCAGATCTATTACTTTGTCTGCATTTTCTTTCTCTCTTGTAGCTTAGGAAAAAGTTCATTGAAACGGTAAAACCTCACATTTTTTGAAAATTATTCAAGTTAAGTGGTTCTTATTGCTAAAATTTCAAAACAGAGATATGTAAATCCATACCTATTAAGGGGCGATATTTTTAAATGTAGTTGAACAAAACGTATTTAAAGTTTTCTAGAGGCATTTGCACAGGAAAATTTCATTTAATTTTAACTTCATTTCCATTCCTAGTAAAAAAATATTCCGTTAGATGGCGCCACCACCCAGTGACATACCCTTCGCTGCCGTGTTGCTGTCCACGCTGGACTGTATGACATATGTCAGCTGACAGTCTGTCACCGACACGAGCGATTCGAGGTTAATGGCGTCATCTAGCGGGAGATTTTTTTACTATGGCGTAATACCGACTTTGTTCCTTTACTGGTGTTTGAATTGTTTAATTTCATCCTATAACAGAACTGCTATACAAAAAGTTCAAACTCTTAAAAACATTCTTTTACATCTATAGCGAATTTGCTCTTTATGGGGCATTAATGCATTCATCTGATATCTCAAGAGATGGCAAATATCCTCCTTTCAAAATAATTGAAAGAAGAAAATATCGCCATCTTTTACCATTTCATACAAATCTATAGCAGTAGTGTTAAAGACAAAATTGCTGAGTACTCATATTAACTAAAGTTCTAAAATTGTGTTCCAGACTATCGACTGAGCGTACCCGGCAATCAGCGTTCTATGGACGAAACGTCAAGACGATCGAGTCTTTCAGAGGCATCGGGTATGAGCAGCGCCTCTACACGAACTTACATCAACGAGGCTAGCACGTTGGTGCTGGAAACCATAGAAAACGGCATCAAGAAGCATTATCTTGTGCCGTTGTCTTTAGCACAAAAGTCTAAATGGAGGAAAAAGGGCACCAAACTGCACATATTCAACGACCATACCTTCGTCGCCAAACATCTGCAGGGGTAAGGAAAATATCTATCTAGTAGACTGTATTCTGCCAATTCCAGCTGATATGGCCAGGTATACTTTCAACATATCTGTAACTAAACTCATTAAATTCTTCAGTACTAGATGGCGTGCTATAATAATTTCGGACTATTTTCGTTCATCTCGGCATCCCTGATGATGTTCTATGGTTTGAGCAGGACCGAAATTATTTAGATAACAAATAGATTGGTAGGAGGGGGCCTATTGAATAGCCTGCTAGATCTCCCGACCGAACGCAGGCTACCTAAAAACAAAAGTACTGAAGATTTAAAAATAAGCATGATGGAAGAAATCAGACTAATCACTCCTCAAGTGATAACTAATGTTAAAACAATTGAAAATCACATTGCTCATTGTCAGCTTGGTAAATGGTGGCAAATTTCATATTTTTTTGTTACATATACAGTGATGGGCAAATGTGTGGAACCAAGCAAATATCTCTGGAATTATTAGAGATATCTTAGGTGGATACTGCAGTGGATTGCCTATTTGATTTTGAACTTTCTGTTTTACCGGAAGTAATCTTGCAATGCCCTCTGATGAACTGCGAATATATCGTATACCTACCGTGTTTAGGGTGTGAAACTTAACTAAACGTGTTTAAGCAAGTCGGTTTTTAATATTCTCTAGTAACATTCGCTATTACTTCTGGTGTAATTCTCTGGATGTCTTGAGTTATTCTTGCAGCTAATTTTTCAAATTATTTGGTAGGTAATTTCTAGTGGATTAAGGTCGGGACTTCAGTAATCCATCTGTGATAATGTCCTATCTAAATATCTCCAACAATTAATGGATGGTGCTCCATGATATTATTTGGTATACTTTCAACATAGTTTCTGTACGATTCTGCCGGCCCAAACGTTCATTACCCAATTAGGATTACTTTTCAGTTATTCAATACTATGTAGCCTCGTCTGGCGGTTCTATAATATCGTCTTCGGAGAGTTCTTCGGACTATATGTCGTTCATTTTCCCGGCATCCCTGATGATGTTCTACTTTTCGTCACTACTGAACGGGATATTTGTTTCAGCAGGACAGTTATTCATAATTTCCTTTCCTTAGTTACTTTTCTGTTAATAACTCTGCCCGAAATTATTTAAAAGACATTACTTTAACAGAAACAAATCCCGAACAAATAGATTGAGTAGGAGGGGCCTATTGAATAGTAACGTCTTGTGCTAGATCTCCCGACCTAACGCGAGTTTTTTTTGAGGCTAACTGAAAACAAAAGTTTACAGAAACCGGCCAAAAAGTACTGAAGTAAAATACTGAGGATTGGTTGATTTAAGAAATAAAATAGTTCATCTTTAAGTTTGTGTTATTTTTTCTATTGTTACAGTATTAACTTCACATAAAGCTTTTTGCATCATTTTAATTAGTGAAACACTATTATTTTTAGGGGTACGGTGTGTCAGGTGTGCGGGAAAAGTATAGCACGACGATTTGGGAAACAGGGATATGAGTGTCGGGACTGTTTAATTAAATGTCACAAACATTGTCATGTCAAAGTAAACGACAACTGCCCCACTTCGACAATCCACAACGTTGAACTGTAAGTATTTTTCGATATTATAATTTTTTAAATTTATTTTACGTCAAATTTAAGCTTTATTTTGTGACACATGATAGCACAAATTGCACAATTAGTGTAATGACTTTGTAAGCAGGTCATCAATGAGATTATTTACATATCACAACAACTTTGTCTACAATAATCTTGAATTCGTGCTTAGTACCATCTGCAGTAGATATTCTGTAAAGTATTGTAGCTCGAATAATATAGCTAGAATGAACAAAACACTTGCGGAGGATAATGAACGTTCTTCATCGGTGATACGAAGTGATCCATGAAGGTTGAATTTTCACCTTACACAATGCCATGTGTAGTCTATTTATTTCATGTTCTAATGTTGTCTACTGTAACTAAATTTAGGTAGGTAAGATAAGGTGTTTGTAATGCAAAGTGTCCAAGGTTAGGAAAGGGCTACATAAAGAAGGCCAGTTATTTCTGTGTGCTGGGTTGAAGCAGCTCAATTGTGCGCTAATTACCCGATATACAGCGGTACCCTTGGTCTACTTGTGCATTCAGTTCTCCAGAAGTTGTACACTGCTAACTAAGGCATTGAAGATTGTCTATGGTGTTTACAGTTAAACACAAAACAGTTAATTCTGCAAAGTAATGTAGTCTACTTTGAATATTTTTATGTCCTAAGGTTGTCTACTTGAAATAGATTCAGGTTTGGTATTTGCATTGCAGAAAGTTAATTGGCATCTCTTAAATGTTTTGTATTTTTTCAAAAAGTGACATTGATTATCAATGCTGGTTTCAAATATTAGTAGCAATTATGTATACAAAAAAAAACAGTTTAATAATTCAGCAAACATTTTGACCAAAGTCGACAAACTATCATTTCAGATCATAACAGTATTACACAGACAAAGAGTTGCACAAACCTAAAAAAATCTGCAGAATGCTCCATCAAATTTTAAATCAATCTGTGTCTTAAATTTATTGAATGAGAGTAACAGTGTCTATCGATTTCCGATGTTCTTTGCTACTAATAATTAAACATTAAATGACTTATGTTATTTTATCTAATGTAATATCGGAATACTTCAAAAGTGCCAAAATTTTATAAACGAGTCATTCTTATTCTTTAAATACGAAGATTGTACCACTAAGAGTTTTTTTTGTTTTTTTTTATTAATTGTTACATAGATAAAAGTTAAATAACAAAAAGAAGACCCGAAATTAAGCTAAATAAATCGTGTTTGAAATGTATCAATATTGTTTAAGATTTGAAGTTAGCGCAGTTGATGACGGGCCTGTCAAGAAACACTATGTGCTCTTGCGTTTTAAGGATTTTAATCTTGGAAAACTGAAATATTTGGTTCTAATTTAGTGATGCTGCTGTAATGTTCAAAAAATTAGTTAACTTCATTTACTGATTTTGGTAGTTAAAAATAACTAAAAAAAATTATTCTTTGATTCTAATATTTTTTGTTTCTATGGGTCCATGCTACCGGTGTTGAGTGAATGATGGGTAAGAAACAAAGAAGGTGTTGTTTGACGCTTCTTATGATTTGTGTTGCCTATTTTTTTGCTAAATGATTAGAATGTCATGTATTATAACTGAATACCAACGCTTTTTGATATTCTGAACAACAGGTATATAAGCATTACATTCCAATCATGGTGTTATTCTGTGTTTTTCAAAGCACAATCATCAAAAATACATTTTAATAATTTATTTTGCATTTTTTAGTGTGAGTACTGATTCAAGCACCAGTAGATTGTATAAAAATAGAATTCAGAATATATTTTTGAAATATTTGTATGTTTGTGACATTTTTTTAAAAATATTTCATAAAAGATGATTGTAATGTTTCACGAAATACTTCTGTAATATTTCATGAAATATTTCAAAAGAATTTTTGTCGACATACGAATTATTCAGAAATAATTCAGTGAAATAATTCCAAAAATATAAATAATATACTCTTTATTAGCATAAAAAATGATCCCGTAAATATAAAAATAGGAAATATTTCCGACGATATAAGAAAATACATCCCTTGAATGTCGACAACCAGCATTACTTAAATTATGCATTTGGTGTTTCATATTTCCGCTTTTTTCCATAACTACTGAAATTTGCAATTACTGCATTCAGTTAATTCATAAAAATGATCCATGAACATTTACTGGGTGTTTTCTAAACTCAACTGACATATGTTTTTGTGTATTTATATTTTGATTCTGTTTTCAGTTCCTACATTACCAACCCATTCACGGATAAAAATCTGTCGCTGCTGTAACTCTACAACAACTACTCGTGATAGTTACCAGATGGCGCTACAACATCACATATTGAATCTCTAATCGGGTAGTCAAATACATCTAGAATAACTTTTATTCTTACTACTACTAAGCACAACTTATAACTTCTATTATAGCATTACGACAAAAGCAGGTCTTGTATTATAATTAAGGTAAAATTAAATATACGCCTACCCAATTCTAAGGTTAAGGTCTGCTTTATTTACATAACATGCAATTGTTCACGTATATGTATATTTCCGCACAATTTTTATTTTTACTATATACGAGTTTATCTTTTGAAATTATACAAATTTTTTGATCATCTACTTGCATCGTGTTCTCGATCTGGGCCATAGAATTGAGTGAGCAGGTTCACTAGATTGTAAAAATTGTTCTAAAAGAAATCGATATTATTTTTTATTACACCTTTTTGTTTTTATAAATCCCAGTTAACATTTTATATTTTCAGATTTTATTGTACGATTTTTATTTATTTCTATGTAAATAATTTGTTAAGTTTCTTAAAAAATTGCTTAATTTAAAATATTTCACCGTCGACTTATTTTTTTAAATAATAATTTTAATTGTATATTTAGAACGTAATCAATGTGTACAATTTTTCATCTTGATAAAATTACAAAGCTTATACCGCAAAAATAATATCTATATATGTTATATACATTTTTGAAAAGGAAATAAAATTCTTATGTGTATTTCTCTTTGTAAAAGCGAAGTGCCTATAATCAAAGATTTTATCTGCTGAAAAAAAAATATTTTCTGTTGACCAAATGGGTTCGGATAACTTAATTTTAACGGTAAACATTTTTTGTTAAAATTATAAATGAAATATAAAGATGTTCAATTTAAGTTGTTTTATTTTTTTTTGCTCTCAGCTCTAAAGTGGGGCTCTAATGTAAATTGATACAGAGGGTCCTCAAAATCAGTGGTTGTGTAATTAGCGTGGTAGTGACTACTTGTCCATGGACGTGTAAATAGCGCGGAACTGGCTATAAGATCAAAGCCGTGTAAATAGTATGGTAGTGGCTACTGGTTCAATGACGTGGAAATAGCACGGAAGGTGCCTAACTAATGCACTGATTCAAGGCTACAAAATTTTGTAAATGGTATTAGAGATGCCGAAGTTGAATCAAAGCTGACTTAAGTGCATAAGGAATAGTAATTAAGTTCTTCAGCGTGCTTTAGAAGTAGAGGCAATCATGAACATGTCCAAACCAAGGATACAAGCAATTTTCGATAGTCAAAAGAGTTAGCCGTTCTTTCAGGAAGAATTGTCCAAAATTAACCAAATAATTGAGATAAAGAAGAAACGAAAAACCAGTGACGTATGTTACCGCTGTAAACGTACAGGGTATTAATATTTTGCCTAACGCCTCTATTTCTTAAATTTTTCTAAGCAACCATCTAGAGAATCTACTCAACGCGTGTATTCGCGTTGTTGAATGTGAGGTCATTTAGTTACCTCACAGTCCTTATTCCGTTTCAGAATGCATCCTGTTAGCTGCTGTTACATTATGTAGCTACATGTTTGGGGACTACGCATTCTTTCAAAATTATTGTAAATACCTATTTTTATTTTATTTTCGTAATTTTTATTTTAAAGAGACCGTCGTGTAAATAGCCACTAAGTGGCTACGAGATAGCATGGTAGCGGCTACTAATCAAAGAACGTGTAATGGTTGTGCAATTAACGTGGTAGTGGCTACTCGTCAAGGGACGTGTAAATAGCGCGGAAGTGGCTATAAGACCAGGAACCGTGTAGGTAGCGTGGTAGTGGCTACTAGTCAAAGTGACGTGTAAATAGCAAGGGAGTAACTACGAGACCGTAATTAGCGTGGTAACGACTATTCATTCAATTGGCGTGTAGATAGCGCGGAAGTGACTATAAAATCACTTACCGTGTAAATAGCGTAGTAGTGGCTACTAGTTCATGGACGTGTAAATAGTACGGAAGTGGCTACCACACGAATTTCCCTTTACAATTTGATCTTAGGGTCCTGAATCTCCCCCCCTCTCTCTTTCAGATCCCCACCGAACTTAAGTATACTTGTTGAACAGTAGGGACCTACTGACATTTTTTATTATAAATTTTAGGTTTGATTAACTATTAATTACTACTTGGTAATTTTGTTCTTAGATGTCCAGACGTGGCGCATACTTTAGTGGGATAATTTTAAAATACTTATTTTTGTTACAAAAATATAACGTCACGAATTAGCTTCTAAAGGCTGTATTGATATTTTAATAAAACTAACACAGATATCTACGTATTGAAAAAAAAAATTAACGGTGGCCCGGAATAAACGAAACAAAACGGTGAAGAGTTCATGACAATTTTACCTTTCTCTGTTATACTTGACAAAGACAAGGGATGGCGTTTTTTGTAGAATGCTTTAAAGTACGATTTTCCTTTTTGATTCGTGTTAAAAATACGGTAATTATTTGTAAAATGACTGACAATGTAACAAGCATTTTATGGTTTCTTGTAGTACTACACTGAATAAAATTGACTGATGTGCCAACTAATTTAATTGCTCAAAATAACTCATTAGGATTTATGGTGTCTGAACACACCTTTCCGCTACATGAACATTTTAATGGAAGAAACATAGCTATCTCTATTAAGAAATAGGTTCTATTGTGTGTGATATTCGATCTAAAAGCAGGTGAAAACCGAACTGCTTGATTTATAGTTTTAAATGATTTCAGTTTTTATAGAATGGAGAATATTCGTAAATACTAATACGAGTATGTATTAGTGTAAATGTATTTCAATCACCCACAAAGGTCTACATTTTGATTTTTTCAAATTAAATGCATAAAATACAATTTTACTTGTATACCAGGGCGGTGAAAATTGTTTTTGTTCCTAATCTGTAGTTAAACAATTTTTACAGAGTCCCAACGTCAAAAGAATTTATTGAACTTTAGCTATTTAGATATATGATTGTCAAACTTTTTGCAACTGCAGTTGGCAGTGGTATTGCAGCAAATAATGTGGATTGTGAAAGTATTAATTTTCTTTTTATTTTTCTTATGGATCTTAACAGAGACAGATTCAGGTTTAGGACCGGGTAATCCTGGGCCTAGGTCGCCGCAATTTGCAAGCAACAATATTTCAAAATCAATAAAAAATAATAGAATTTGAGAGAGAAATAAAGACAGAAATTTAACAAGTGATAGTTGATAAACATAGAATCTCAAATATAGAAAAGAAATAGAGTGACTTCTAGCAATTAAGCGATGGTGGCGTCACGTGACAGTTGGTTTGAAAACACAATTGTCCGCAAAAAATTATTGTTTTTCATATTGATAATCAAATTAAGAAGTATTTATTTGTATACTATTGAAATAATACCAATAGAATGTTTGTTTATAGTTGTAGAACTGCATAATTGCTTTGTTACAGCCTGATATAACTATCTGAACTAACCCCCAAAATTCATAGAAGTATTTTGCTGACCAAAATATTTCTCAAACCAACCACCGTGTGGTGCCACTAGTCGCTTAAGACTATGGACTGTACTCAACCCTCCATACTTAACAGGTCGAATTTCATGCATTTGAGTTTGACGTCAATTTAGAGCTTATAGTTTCTGGAGGTAGCCTATAATTCACAAATATCCTGCCCAGACTAAAAAGACAGGGTAATAGAGAGAACAAGATGATGCAATTTCACTATATTGGGCGCTGCTTCTAATGCAATACGTCCAGTATGTAATTCATCGACTGCTCCCATGCACTAAGTGATATAAAATAGCCTGTAATCCTTTCTATTGGCCTCTCTTTTTAGTCTTGTGACCGGTATTTATGCATTCCAGACTAACTCCAGAACTATATGCTCTAAGGAGCGACTAGTGGCACCACGGGGTGGTTGGTGTGAGAAAAATCTTTGTCTGTAAAATATTCGTTTGAATACTGGGGGTTAGTTGATATAAAATTGTACAGGGCTGCAAAAATGCAATTTTACACTACTAAAAATTATATAAAAGCCTTCTATGGCTATTAATTCAATATAACAGGTAAATACTTCCTAATTTGATTATGAATATAAATATTAAACAACTTTTTGCAAAGCAGAATATTTTTCAAACGTCTCGTGACGCCACCCATCGTTTAACAGGTCGAATATTTTCGCCCCAATGTCAAACAATACTTCCTTGAATCGCTTCTAAGCCCAGTCACAAAATGAGGCGCAGTTTGGTGACATGACGTGAGTCACGGCGAGAATTTGTATTCGACGTAAATATATGCATCAGTGATACCTGGCTTACGTGACGCAGACAATGCACACGGTGACCTGCGGAACGCAGTATTTCTGCTGCAGTTTGTAACCGTGGGTTTGTTCAAAGTGTTTAAAAAATTGAAGAAAAATTAATCGAGGCAGTGCAAATTTCTCAAGGTCTAAGGACTCCAATTTTGACACAATAAAACTGCGGTCTGTCATGCAATGTTTGTCGCCATGATTCACTCTGTCCGTGAAAATTCGCCTAGAATCACGTCAAGTCACGTCACAAAGTTGCGTATCATTTTTCGGCTGGCCTAAAGTGTACCCTCACTTTTTTAACTATCATTTTGAATGCCCCTTGTATAATACACTTGTAGCAGTTCCGAATCTATCGTGTAAACGCATAATTACTCGACCGTACATTCCTCCACTTGACAGTACAGTTGATAGAAATTCTGTCTGTCAGTCGGTCTCCGTGATATTTCGCCAGCACTAAAATTAGTGTTTCGCTGTTGAATCCGCACCTTGCTTTGCGAAAAATGTAGTTAAATACCACTGGAGTTCGGTTTTTGCGTTACGAAAAAATTAAACAAAAAAATGCTAGCGTTCTTCGGGTGATAGTTCTGTTTTCAAGTTGTATTTCGACGGTAATTTAGTTTAACAGACATAAGTATGGTGTGAAAAGGATATTGGCACATAAAATTGTTTGTATTTTTAGGTTTAATTCGTAAATTTTTATTGTGAGTCATGGAAGAAAGCAATGACCCTTTACCTGTGAACGTACCCGAATCCCCTAAACCGCTGGCTTTTACGATAGATTTTGGAAACACCAAAAGTGTTGATACACAGAGGCATAAAGCTTTGGCTGAAAAGTTACAAAAACGACACAAAAGAGGCCAATCCCTGTCGAAACTCGAGGACGCTCCCAGCACGCCGTCAGTGAAGCACCCGCTTAGTGCGAATTTACCGAGAAAATCCAGTTTTCAGTCCGAAGGGTACTTTTCATCCGATGAAAAGCCTGAACGTTCGAAAAGTGCAACAGTTAGAGGCAGTGCCAAGAGAAGTGATTTAACGTTGTTCTTAAAAAATGTAACTACAGATCGAATGACACAATCCTTCCCCAGTTCAGTCTTACCGAGCATAATCAGCCCTGAAATTGAACTGCGAGACATTTCTAGTCCAGAATTAGATGTGGTTAGTCCTTTTAGCCCCAAAGATCTTGCAAAGCCCCGCAACGAATTGCTTAAAGAAATGGGGAAGAAAACAAGTTCAGGTAGTTCAAATTTTGATGTGCAAGACAAAGATGATGTTTTCGTACAGAGTTGTGAGTTGGAGAATGATAAATCAGACACTGTTAGTGACACTGGAACCTACACGTTAGATGCTGAAAACTATTCGGAAGAGCAAAAAGCCAGGATGAGCATCGACAGGGATTTCAAAATTGAGCAAGTGACTGTGCAACAAAAAACCGAAGACTACATTAAAAGCTTGTGTTTGTTGAGAGACTCACTGTCTAATAATACTATTATAGTGAATAAAATTGAAGATCTTGATGTCACAACTGCTGTGCAAACCATAACGCTCAGTGATGATAGTGCAATTAAATCTCCCAGGTCACCTACAGTGAGAAAGTTTGATAGACTTAGTTCCACAACCCCAACACAGCCTAAAAAGCTTCTGTCTCCCATAATGTCCCCAACTCAGAACATGTCGATAACAGAAACGATTGAAGAGCAAGAATCTGTCATAAATGAGAGTAGCGATCACAACAAAACTTTCACAAAAATCCTATTCCCTAGTCCAAACGCTAAACGTGAAGGTTTAGAGGAAAACTACGACCAGGGTTCAGTGATTTCTGTGACATCCAGTGGTGCTTTCAAGCCGAAACCCGAAAAAAAGCTCGAACGAAGATACAGTCTAACGAAATCCGAAATACAAGTTCAAGCTTATGTAGATGGCAAAAATTATAACGACGTCATTGTCGATAGTGTCGCCAGCAAAAAAGTGACCCCCAAATTGACTGCGAACATTGTGAACGTGCAAAATATCGAAGTGAACAAATCTGTTGACTCAGGTGGTGTTGTTAGTGGTAGTTTGACATTTGGAAAAGTGGCTAACGTCTCACCAGTGACAGCTTTGCCTCCGGCTGTTGGAGGGAAGACTTCACCAACTAAAATTCCCTCACCCATACATACCTTGTCCAGGCCGAGGAGCAGGAACAGTTTGAGCTCCACTAATGTTGATTTTTCAGACAGTAATTTGGATACTGACATGATTTTGAAACCAACACAGAATTATATAAACACCCTGCAACAGCGTTTGTCTTTGGACAGCGATCAGGACAGTGATTATGATGTGAAATATGGCTTGCAGCTCAACAATACTGCACATTTGTTGAAGCAAAAAGCTTCACACACCAGGCACAATTCACTAGACGATAGAACGATTAACATTTCAAACAAATTAGAACATTTCCAAAACAAGAACCTTCAAGGTATTGACCAAACTTATTCGAATTTGTTAAATCAATATTCCCATAACAAACTTAGTAATATCATTCAAAATTCCCCAAATAATTCACCGATAAGGAGATCTAGTAGTTTTTCAACTAAAAATGCAATTCATTCAAAGAATACGAATGTTTTGCCTCAAAAGGAATCAAATGTTCTGTGTAATTCCCCTAATGTTACAAGAGGCACTTTAATACAAAGAAGTTCTTCCACCGCCTCGATAAAGCCTAACTACATAACAAATCGAAGACCTAGTATTTCAGAGCATCACAAAATTGACAGAAACCAATTCGCAGATACAGAATCAAGCTCTGAGGAAGATTTTGAAAAGAACTTGCAAAAACGTAAAGATCTTTCGAATATAACGAACACCAGATGCAACAGGGCTTTCAGTTTGCGTAGGGCTCGCGTGGACAACGAGCCTGGGCTTCCCAAATGTCCAAACACGCCGGAAATGAGACGGAAATCCTTCCAGCCCGAGGTGAAGCACCAGGAGAGAGCCATTTCGGTAGATCGGAAACCGATGAAGACCAACGACGTGCAAAGTCGGTATCTGTTGAACCTGACGAAGCGTTCGACGCCGCCCCCGGTGGTAACTAAGGCTGAGGTGGGTGGCGGGAAAAATGTGCCGAAACCCGGGAACGTTAAGAAGCCGATGAACGCCAATAACCGGGGACAAATCTTTTCGAGAACGGATACGGGAAGGATTAGCGTGAGGTCGACGACGGCAAAGCCGAATGCCATAGGGAACAACGTACCAAAGGGGCTCAAGAAAGATGGTGAGTACCACATATTTATTACTATTGATTTGGGTATTTTTATTATGATTTTTTATTTTATTTTTATTGCACATAACATTTAAATGATTTTTTACTTCGGAAAGTTTGTAGACAACTGTTAATTAAATTACCACTAAACCAGCCATGAATTTTAAACGTGATTGCTAGTCATAAATGATGTCCAGCTGTTTCAAAATCATTACGGAATGTTTTGATTTTCTTTATATAAATATTTTCGTTTTACCATTAGGTTATAATCATAATCGATCCCTATGTACATATACATTGCAATTAGTGTAATATTCGACAAAAGATTAAATAAATATCCCTTACTGATATCGGTTTTACAAAGGATATTTGCATTTATTTAAACAAACGTTATTCGGCACAACGCAATTAAAATGTATTTAACATATATTATGTTATTGAGCTATAGATTATTTCAAAGTTATGTTGCTGTTTCAGTTTTTGTCTATTCTTTTAAAGTACCTGGGTGACCGAGCTTCACTCGTAAATTCAAGGTTTTATCATAAACGTACATATATCCAAATAATCATCCAAATAATCGGACATTTGCTATGTAAACTAATTTAAACTCCCTAGCATAATATTTTTTTCTTACGTTTCTTATTTACATAGTGTTACTACAATTCAACTCCCCCCTATATTTCAACCACTCTATATATGGAATTTATGAAAAACCCATCCAAATATTTTTTTCTAACATTTTTTTAATCACGCTACAATTCCACTCGATTCCATATTCCAACAACCCTGTATATGCGACCGCTTTTGGCCATTCTACAAACACTTTTGTTTCCAAATTCTTTTATTTATATTGTAACATTTTTGTAAACACTTTGTATAACTATAATTCCACTCCACCCTATATATGCAACTTTTTACAGGCTACCTAATATAACATATTTTAAATCACAATGTATAACTATAATTTCACACCACAATATGTTTTAACTACCCTGTAAATGCAAATGTTAATAAGCTACCCTATAGGTATAAGATTCTATTAACATTTTTTAGAGACCCTGCATAACACTACTTTTACTTCGCCCTGTATGTCAGCTATCATTAATTTCCAACTGCTTATGGGGTACTTTATAAAATTATTTTTTCTCTCTTTTTTCTAACTATACTATAATTCCATTTGTCTCTTTATTTTAACCATATCCTGCATAGCAACTCTTATGGACTATCTAACATATTTTGAAAGACCCTGTATAATTATAATTTTAAACCACCAATTCATATTATATGCGAAATCATGATATCTTACTCATCCAAAAATTGCCTACCGTGCTATTTTTTTATTTTGAAAACTTGAAATGTCTAGGTATAAAAATATAAAGCTAGGAAAATATGACAGAGGCATAAAATAATTACATGTTCGGAACATACAAACACAATTTTTATTGAAAGATTGTTTAAGAAAAGTTTCACTCTCAAATAGGTCACCAAATCACCCTGTATTATAAGAATTCTTACAACAGGGGTCACTCTTACGTAGCTTACCAAATTACCCTGTATTGAACGCCTTGAAATTACAAAGCAGCCGCCTTGATTGTCAAACTGTCAATAAATTTTTTAATAATGTAATTTCTCTTTAAAACGATTTTTCCCAAAGATGAGACCGTCGCCAATCGATTTCTATCCATCGAAACTTCCAAAAATACAAACATTGCTAGTATTAGAAATTATTATATTTTTAGACATTAGTTAATTTTGAGATATGAGACTGAAAAATTGTAAATTGAGTAATAAAACCAATTATAATCTTTATTCTAACATTTCAGTTAACGATTTCAACTCGTAAGCAAAAAATTCCAGCAACCAACTCAAAAGTTTGTGCTAATATTACAAAATAACCACAAAACTTAAGACCAGATATTTTAAGATTCAATATAATTTTCATTAATTTTAATGAAACACACATAGTAAGCAATGACTATTTCTATTTTGTATGAAAAATATAAAGAAATACATTGAACCTGCTGGTAATTAATGTTAAATAATACTTATTTTTCTTGAAAACGTTTCTTAGTGAATGAAATTCAAACTTACCTTTACCACAGTGTTAGAATAACCTAAAGGCGAACAATATTATGAAATGTTAAAAGATAAATCCCTACAACAAAGATGGCCATGATATTACAGCTGTTTATCTTGAATCTTACGATCGGTGTTGTAAATTCACGATTTTTGTTTAATCTTCGTCAAATTATATGAAAATATAATAACTTTCTCAATTCTACAGCAAACCTTTTAAAAAATTTTGTTATTGAAAAAATAAGGAATATTAGACCTTATTCTAGGGTACTTAACCAAAATCTTTGGGTTAATTTGGGCACATATTTGTGAATTAACACATAATTATGTGAATAATTTCAAATTGCATTATTTAAAAGATAATAAAGAAAATATATGAAAATGAGAAAAATACGTATTTTACGGTATTATCTAATAGATGATAGTTAATACAATTTATTTGGAATTGTGTCATATACCCTATTATAAGAAACCATTGGAGGTGGTCCTTTATACATGGGTACGACCATTTTTTTATTTCCTTGTAAGTTTTACCATTATTTATGTGAGTATATGAAACTATTACACATTTTTCTCGTGAATCTGATTATTCGATTTGTTTTCAATTAGGCTGAATCCATAAAATCGATTTAAAAACAACAAAAATTGAAAGCTAGATTCCATTTTCAAGGCAAAATTCCTTCTGAAGATCACTTGTGACCCAGTTCTTGTATTTTGAGCGTATTACCTTTCATATGGACGCCGTACCTTTTAGGGTATAATTTTCGCGTTAAATGTCCGACACGAAGTTTTAACTTCAAGGAGCTCAACAAAACGAAATAAAAGCCATTTCCTTCCGCCAACGATAGAAAATATTTTAACGATAATTTTATGGCATTCAGTTTGTTTTTCGTTCCAAGTCTGGGCATCGAGTTAAAACGGTCTTGAATTTGTAATCGCGGAGGGTATTCATTCGTATGTGTTTTGTGTATGCTATCTGAATGCATTTGTGGACGGTAACCGATTTGATGTTGCTTATTAGTCATGCTTTGTGACTCATTGTATTGTGTTACTGAATTGTCTGACACTATGATCGTTATAGACCGGTTATTGAAGAAAAATCGTTTCATCAGTTTAATATTGAACTAGTTGCGACCTTGTCTATCAAAAAAGATGTAACAGGTTTTTTGGATGGTATGTATGTACGAGGATCATAAGATTATCAAAACTAGCTGTCGCCCAGTGGTCGAAATTCGACCAATTGTGTCAATATCTCTGGCAGGTTAAGTAACCTGAACATTTTATCGTGACATTCTATCCTAGGACTTTAGGGAGAACAGCAATTACACGGAACGGAACGCTTCTACAAATAAGTAACGAAATTCACGTTTTTTTCAGATATAGGACTTGATTTGTTTTAAAATTCGTAATTCTTAATTTATTATGACAACAATTCAACCGCTAATGGGCTACCTTACATATATTTTTTTAACCTCCCTGTATAGCTATAATTGCACTCAATTCTCTAACATTTATTAAAATCGTCATTATAATAATTCCATCTCATTATATATTTCCACCACCCTGTATATGCAACTGCTCATGGACCACACATAATATATTTAACATTTTTTAACCACCCGGTAAACCATTCTGTATATGCCACTGCCTATGAGCCACCGTATTTACTCTTTTTGTTGATGAAATTATTAACTACCTCGTAACTATAATTCTAATCCGACCTATATTTCAATCATCATATATATGGAACTCTTCGTGGGCTACTTTATAAATCATTTCCTTTTCAACATTTTTTATCATTATCCTGTATATCTATAATTCCTCTCTAACTATATTTCATCTTCCCTATATATACAACTGCTTATGGATTACGAAATGTTGCATTTCCATTGCCGCCACCCTGAATATACATCTGTGTATACATATTTTTTGCACCACTCTCTATAACTGTAACTCTACTGCGCCTTCTATTCCAAGGAAACCTGTAACTCAACTGCGAATGGGCTTCCCTATTATAATTATTTTATTAGTTATAATTGCACTCTGCTCTATATTGTAAACACCCTATATATGCAACTGCTTATGTGCCACTCACGAAAAAAATGATTCCTAACATATCTAGAAACGCCCTGTATAATTATAATATACAACGATTACTTTACCACTAAACAATAACAACGCTTGCATGCCACTTCCAGAAGTACATGCTCTAAGTATATAACAGCATTGGTCGCTCTATATGTAATGTTTTGAGTCTGGCGGCGGCGTCACATTCAGTTGTTTGGTGTTGACATTATGGACGTAAATAATGAATTTTTATTTATATTTTATTTAATGAATGAACCAATATTATAAATTAATGTTAGCATTTTGCTTTGGAGGTCGTCAGTAGGTACTAAACAAAACAAAAATGAAGAAAATCGGTTGAGAGACAGAGGAGAAAATGGTACCTATTCGTTTTGTCTTTGCTTATTTATATATAGATTCTTAATAAATTCTTCAAAAGAAGAGATTCAATGAAAACACAATGTCAATATATGTTTAGTTTCTGAATCCTTATTAAGGAATTCTTTTCAACTTAGTATTGTTTTTTAACATTTCCTTGCTTAACTAAGCATTTGGTAATAATAACTTTCCCATCTACATTGAAATTTCCTGAAAAAAACAACAAAAAATCAAAGTGTATTTACCTAAAACTTATGATACCCGACCTTGCCAATATAGAATTATTTGGCCTATTCATTGGGTTTCCTCTCAACATTTTTTTCCCTTACCTGTGTTTGGAGACGTTTCAACTCAGACTCTGGAGTCTTTCTCAATCGTTTAGTATTGTAATTCGAGGTTTTTTCTAAAAAATCTTGCTTTGATGTTGATTTTGTTGTTTGTCAAAAATTTGTTAGTGACAATTTGTTGTTGGCGATACTGATGCTCTGTTAGCAATAGATTTCTTCAGTCCAAATGAAGGTTGTTTATCATCATACAGCTGGCTTCTTTAAGTTTTTAGTTTTTTTCCTGTTTCAACAAGATCTTTGTTTTATCCCTGTTTATCCTATGGCTGTCGGTGTTCGTTAATACATGATTGGCCAAATTTGATTTGTCCACACTTCACCTGATATAATAATAATAATGGCCAAAATCACACAAAACACATTCTGAGTTGCGTTAACTGGTTTGATAGGTGTGAGGATAGAGCGCAGTGTATTATTTGTTTTACAAACAGTTTCTACATTACTATAATTAAACTTCACTTGTAATCTTTTTAATACTTAATCTACAACTATAACTGACGACTACGTCATATATGCACGCTTACATTTCTATCTCGCTACTGCTCCTGCGCACAGGTTTCTAGACTATTTTCAGTGCTGCCAACCGAGTATTACTACCAACTGACTTCTGTTGGGTCATAGACTAATACTTCTAATGCTAGTCTGAAGTTGGTAGACAATATAACTCGTTCCTCGAAGTTTCCTTGGACTTCCATCGTCTTAAAGACTTCCAGGTTCTAATGGTGTTGACTAAACCAATCGTTAGACTGCGCCACTACACATGTCTCTTTTGGTACACGAGGTTATTAAACCCTTTCAAAAGAAAACTATGTATTAGATTTTTAATATTATACTACTTAACAACATATTAGGCGCTTGCACAAAAAATTGCTATTTAAAAACATTTGCCTGCAGTAATTTAAAATAAAACAAGTGATTTAGACAATTCTTAGAAGTCAACTGTATTTTTTTATGTGAACTGTGATTTAGCAACACTACCAAGGATATTATAAAACTTCCATATGTAGATAAACTTGTTTGTATCTAGTCATCTTTTATACGGCGATTCGCAACAACAGTTTGTTTTTATTTCTTCATTACAACTAATTATTCAATTTTTTTACGACGACTTTCGTAAGGATTACCGTTACTCCAATGTTTTCGGTGAAGCAACAAGCTAACCGAGGAAATTATAGTCGAGTTTCCCGTTTCTCGAAATGATATTATGCAAGTGATTCTTGATTTACTGTTTTCTTTAGTTTGTTAACATATATAATTATTACGTACGTATATATTCGTATGTACAACTTCCGTATTTGTTTTCCATTTCATGATTATCGGTTAAGGCTAAGCTACTTGCAAGGTTATTGGGGCGTTCACTTTGGTATTGTTATTATTATTAGTATTCAAGCACATTCGGTCGAATTTATTTGTTACACTTGACAATAAACGAGTTGATTGTTGGGTAATTTAATTAATTGAGACACAACGCTGGTCGTTAAATTGAATATAAACATCATAAACACCTGATGATTTGCTAAGGAAGAGTTGCAAAACAATTAATAAACACCCAAGAACCGTTTTTTAAATTTTAGTTTAAAATTTTGAGAAACATATACTCACTGACAAAGAAATCCAACACCCAGGATGTTTAAAGGACCAAGCACCTTTCTTATGGAAAAATGGACCTTCCGTCAAATTATTTGAAATTTTGGTATGTTGTAGGGGTTAATGTTCTGACAAAAAGAGTCCATGGGCTCAAAAAGATTCTATGACTAGTTTTCGAGATACAGAGTGTTAAATATCGAACATGCCGCATTTTTTATATCAGATCCATGTGATTTATTTCCGGAGAATATTGGAGAAATTGTGATTTGTACAGTATTGGACATAAATATTTCACAAAACAATTGCCATAAGTTTTGGTGGATTACAGGGTATTTAAGAAATACGTAACATGTGATTTTGGAAAAAATCTTTTTTTTATCACAACGTCGAAAACATAAGAAGGTGTTATTGCACAATTAATATCTCGTTAAAGTAATAATTTTTTTGGTGTGCTTCGGTGATTTTTTTCACGCTTCTACTTGCAGTACTTGAGTTTAGTACGTTGTCATTAAAACATAAGCACCGTCTGACCTTTAAATGATCATTGCTGTTTACAAATACCTTTCGCTTCAAATGTTATGACATTAAATTCAATGATTTATGCCCATCATTTAGTCTTCTATTGATGTTCTATTTGAGTTTTATTGAAAATGCAATAATAATAAATTGTTAGATTATTATTAGAGGAATACACATCTTTGTCCATCACTTAGTCATTGGTTTATACGATTTCGGCCATATCTTTTGAAGAAAAATGATAATTTATCTGGAAAAGTTCCAACACCACATAATTCGAAAAATGAATTATTAAGCAATCAGATTCTCTATCCAAGTAAATTACATAATTCATGAAGACGATATGTAAAAAAATACGAAGTTGGGTTGTCGGTTAAATACAAAAATTAAAAAAGTCAAAATATCATTTTAACATCAAATCAATAAATTTAAAATAATCGAAAAACAAAAAACTGACATCAAAAATCACAAAAGTAGTTTAAAATAATTTGGTCAAGTGCGAGTTGGACTCGCATACTTCGGGTTCCGTACCACCTTCAAGATTCTAATATTCCAGTTTCAGACAAGCAGGGAATGAGTGCATTTTCTTATATTTACCATAATATCTTTTAAAGGAAGCGTTTTAAATTTATAAAAAATATACACTTTGATTTTCCACACATAGACTTTTTATTTTATCTGCTTCAGGATTCGCTTGATTTTTATCAGAATACATATGTATTTAATTTTCTAATTTGGCCCCCAAAAATTAACATTAGAGTTTTATTTTACTAATAAACTTTCAGAGAAGCCTTTTATAATCTACTGTCTGAGTTTTGAGGCTCTGTAGATTGGAAGATAAAGGGCAAAATAGGTGCAGTTTTGAATTATAAATTATTAAATCTGTTATTCGAATTATTTAAAAATATAAATAAAATATATTTTTCAAAATTTAATAGTGTAGTTTCTAAAGTGGAAATTAAGTCGATGTTTAATATTTTTGTTAATATCTTTTAAACAAATGATTTAAAAATATGATATATTTGTAATTCACATAATGAGCCTTTTATCTCGTATATTACATGATGCGTTTGAAAATTAAATCTTTATTTTCCATTTAATTGTATAATTTGTCCCTAAAATTACTATATGGGTTTTCCAATAATTGATTTTCCGTTTAATTCTATTATTTTAAATGTCATAAATCAAATTTTCATTTTGCAATCACATCAATAAATCTAAAGCCATTGACAACGAAGTCAGAATAGACTTTGAAACGTTTGGTATTCCTGCAATATACGTAGTTTTATTTCTATTGTGGTGTTATTCCCCAAAAAAACATAAAAGTAATCAAGAATATGCCACAAACAACGTTTAGAAGACAATTATTTTCCATTTAATTCATTTGTCCCCCAAAATGAATATTAGGGGTTTGTCCTTATTTTTCCAGTAAAGTTCAGGTGAGTGGAATTTTTTTCAAAATTTTTCAGCTTATGGTTTCGGTGATAAGGGGGGGATAGGTAATTTTTTTTATATTTTTGTAAATATCAATTGAGCCCTTTCATTTATATATTTTTATTTTCCATTTAATTCTATAATTTGTCCCCCAAAATGAATATTAGGGGTTTCTCCTTATTTTTTCAGTAAATTTCAGGTGAGGGGCTACACCTTTCATTTTTTTCAAAATTTTCCAGCTTATGGTTTCGGAGATAAGAGGGGGGTGGGTAAATTTTTTTAATATTTTTGTTAATATATTTTTAAATAATTTTTTTTAAATACGAAAAATATATATTTGTGTTCCTCAGAATGAGACCTTTCATTTGATATATTACATGATGCGTTTGAATTTTTTTATTTTTAAATTTTTATTTAATTCTATAATTTGCCCCCCAAAATTAATATTAATGGTGTCTCCTTATTTTTCCTGTAAAGTTCGGGCAACGTTCTATATTTCCTATTTCTTTCAAAATTTTAGTTTTCTCCCCAGAAGTACCCCTAAAATCATTTTTTTTCTTTTACGATATGAACTCCTGATCGGGTCATCAAACTATACATTGATACCAAATTTCAACCTCTTCCGTCCAGTAGTTTAGGAGAAAATTGCTGTGATGAAAAATATTGTAATGGGCGGTACATAATTAGTTTCGTATACAAGGTGGTTGAAATCAGAGTAGAGTAAAATTATAGCTATTCAGAGTGGATCAAAAACGTTAAAAAATTGTTAAATAAGCGTATGCATTGGAAATAAAAAACATAACTTTCTCAACCTTCAACAATCATAAGAATATACATTTTTTTATGGAACAATGACAACGCTATATTGTTAATGATAAACTTTCCTCATGTTACGATGACACACAATAACGATACAAATAACTGACGATATGCATAATTGTTGTGAACACTTGAACGGTATTTTGCACAATGCCTAGCATCTAACATTCTCGCCAATTCTCTCACAGGAAGAATTGTCACGGATGTATGGATTAACAGTATAAATTGGAGCGGTTCCTACAAAGAAATGCCATTAGAACAATTGTTTTGTTTTAATATATTAAGCAAATGATTAATTAATTTTTTTAGACTACGAAAATTGAGAAATAAACAATTAGCGAAATAAATATGTGAAATGGGTGGCTTAGTGGTACATTGAAATTGGGCAAATAGTGGCCCGGTTTCGTCAAAGAATACTGCGAGTAACTTTGTCAATGGGTAGTATTTCTTCGAACGTTTTTAGGGTTCCGTAGGTATATACAATATACGGATAATATCACTCCGGATTTCTGCCTCTGTCATATCGTAGCAATTTTGTCCTAAACTACTGAACGGAAGAGGTTGAAATTTGGCATCAATGTATAGTTTGGTGACTACATATCGTAAAAGAAGAAATTTTGATTTTAGGGGTACTTTTGGGGAAAAAACTAAAAAAATCGACCGTTCCACCATCATCTCCGAAACCACTAAGCCTAAAATTTTGAAAAAAATGGGAAATATTGATCGTTGCGCGAACTTTACAGGAAAAATATGGAGAAACTATTAATATTAATTTTGGGGGGCAAATTATAGAATTAGTTGATAATTTAAAAATAAATAATTTTTCAAACGCATCATGTAACACATGAAATGAAAGGTCCCATTCTGAGGAACACAAATATATTTTTTTCATATTTAAAAAATAATAATTAAAAAGAAAATATACCAAAATCTTCCAATCTACAGAGCCTCAAAACTTCAGACAGTAGATTATAAAAGTCTTCCCTGAAAGTTTATTAGTAAAATAAAACTCTAATGTTAATTTTTGGGAGCCAAATTAGAAAATTAAATACATATGTATTCTTGTAAAAATCAAGCGAGTCCTGAAGCAGATAAAATAAAAAGTCTGTGTGGAAAATGAAAGTGTATATTCTTTATAAGTTTAAAACGTCTTCCTTTAACAGATATTAGGGTAAATATAAGTAAATTCACTCATTCCCTGTTTGTCTGAAACTGGAATATTAGAATCTTGAAGGTGGTATCGGAACCCTTAGTATGCGAGTCCAACTCGCACTTGACTAAATTACTTAAAATAGATACAACTCGTCAACAATGGTGCTAATAGAATAGTCGCTAAAATGTTTCTCTATACAGAGCGGCCCACCGGGATTGTTAAAAAAAATCCTGAAAATTTAAATGCGAAATCATGAAAAACTCAACTTTTTCAAATGAAAACCTCCATTTTTTATGTCGTTATCAGATTAAGCATCGAAAATAAAAGGTACTTTGTTGAAAGTTACCTATACGAAAATCTGATAGATTTCGACTTATTGGAAAAAAATTAAATTTTTCAGCATCCTCAATAAAAGTAACGAAGTGGGCTGTGACGGTTGCTAAGGAATGTCGGTGTGAGTTGATTCAATATAATAGTATTCAATTAAACAATACTTCTTAGTGTGGTAAATTTGGAAGAAAAAAATGTCAACTATGAAAAATAACTTGAGAGGAATGTCTGAAATGAAAAAAGGTGAAAATTACAATAATATCAAATGTTATATACCTTAGAAATGAAACTGAAAACTGCTTAAAAATCGTCATAAACACATACATTGCCAAAGATACCAAAAATATTTAAAATCCCAAAATGTACACAATATATTAAAAACTTTTTTAATATTACAAAATGCAAAACTTATGAAAAAACTTAAGTGTGGAAAATATCAAAAATTGTTAACATCTCATAAATAACAAAATTTAAAAAATATATACACAAATGCTAAAAATATCAAAAATATCTTTCAATGTTTCAATGTGTATCAACAAGAGTATCAAATAACTAAATACTGTAAGTTTTTTAGAAGCTGCAACAAGTTGCATTTAGGTAATATAATAAAATCAAATCACAAAATTGTTGTTTCGTTGCTTTTTTTCCATTTAAACACTGAAATATGCGATCTAAAATAACAGTAGTTACGGCCAAAAAATTGTAGGCGTTGTTGTTATCTAAGGGGGACCTGATAAGCAAGACCAAGGTCACCAAAGTCTTTGATTCAGTTTTGCTTTGTTTTCATTACCACTTAAAAGTGAACCGTCAAAACGAACGGTTTATTATAATTATTGTAATATTCCTTAAAAGTCCTTTAGATTTTGTGATAAACCTTATATATAAGTTTAAATTATTAGTACTGGGTTACCGAGCTTCACTCGTAAATTCAAGGTTTTATCATAAACGTACATATATCCAAATAATCGGACATTTGCTATGTACAAACATGGTGTTACTACAATTCAACTTCCCACCTATATTTCAAACCACCCTATATGTACAACTTCTTATGAAAAACCCATCCAAACATTTTTTTAATCACGCTACAATTCTACTCTATACCATATTCCAACAACCCTGTATATGCGACTGCTTTTGTCCATTCTACAAACACTTTTGTATTGTAACATTTTTGTAAACACTTTGTATAACTATAATTCCGCTCCACCTTATATATGCAACTTTTTACAGGCTACCTAATATAACATATTTTAAATCACAATGTATAACTATAATTTCACACCACCATATGTTTTAACTACCCCGTAAATGCATTTGTTTATGGCCACCTATTGTAATTTTTTTTTGAACCACCATATATAATTATAATTCCAGTACATCCTATATTGCAACCACCCTGTAAATGCAAATGCTAATAAGCTACCCTATAGGTATAACATTCTATTAACATTTTTTTAGCGACCCTGCATAACAATACTTTTACTTCGCCCTGTATGTCAGCTATCATTAATTTCCAACTGCTTATGAGGTACCCTATAAAATTATTTTTTCTCGCTTTTTTCTAACTTTACTATAATTCCATTTGATGCTATATTTTAACCATATCCTGCATAGCAACTCTTATGGACCATCTAACATATTTTGAAAGATAAATTATAATTTTACATCACCAATTCATATTATATGCGAAATCATGAGATCTTACTCATTCAAAAATTGCCTACCGTGCTAATTTTTTCACTTTGAAAACTTTACATGTCTAGGTATAAAAATATAAAGCTAGGAATATATGGCAGATGCATAAAATAGTTACATGTTCGGAACATACAAACACAATTTTTATTGAAAAAATGTTTAGAAAAAGTTTCACTCTCAAATATGTCACCAAATCACCCTGTATTAAAAGAATTTCTACAACAGGAGTCACTCTTACGTAGGTTACCAAATCACCCTGTTTTGAACGCCTTAAATTTACAAAGCAGCCGCCTTGATTGTCACAAACTGTCATTAAATTTTTTTATAAAATTTCTCTAAAACGTCATGAGACCCTCGCCAAATTTCTATCCATCGTAACTGCCAAATGGGAAAGTTTCATCGAAATCGTTAGAGCCGTGTTCCAGAACTCAATTACAAATAGTATTAGATATTAGATTAGTTAGATAAACGACTAAAAAATAGATACTAAATAAATTCTATAACTACATTAAGTTGTGCCACCTATATAATGACACAACATTGTTTAGTTGTTACTTATCTAAAACTTTTGACTATACTTTTTTCCACTAAGTCTAAATTTATTTTAAATCATACTAAAAGTTCGTATTGCTAAATTTTCCAATCAAAAACGTACATTCTACAAATTACAGCCATGGTGATAATAGATTCATAAATATAACAATGTTGTACATCAATCTTCATATAAACTTGATCTGTTAAATCCAAGAATGCACAGAGTACAATTATTGGAAATTGCTGTTTTATTTGTTTCCTGTTCTATTTATAACTCCGTAGCAGCTAAACCACTATAGAATATCTTATAATACTTACGAAACAAAAAATCATCCTGGCATTCTAATTTATTCCACTTTATTCGTAATCAGGGCTAGGTTAAACACGACTTCCAACAGAAAAAAAACTAATTTACAAAAAGGAATCAATATTAATACGTCTAAAGCACGTGAAAAAAGAAAAATACCGAGATATTTGCTTAAAAGTTAAATGAAGGCGTTGGCGATTGTAATTCTCTAGCCACGCGATTCTTGGAAGTAGGTATATGTGATGTTTCGCTGAAAATGTCATGAATAGAAAACTACGAAAACAAATTATTTTCTGGCAAAGGTCCTACAAGTTTATCTAAGGAAGGTAATGAGCTTAACTGGGTATAGGTAGCCCGTTAGGTCAATTCAAGTGCAGTAATCTTTACATTAGGACACTTATAGTTTTATATTGTGACGGGAATTTATCTGATACACGAGGGCTGCCTTTTATATTTCGAGATTAGAGAATCATCGAAAATCGCTTTATTGTTTTTCAAAATATTCCCCATGAAGATCTATACACTTTTGCATGCGTTTGAACCAATTGTCGAAGCACTTTTTCCACTCTGATTGAGGTATCTCCAAAACATGCATTCTGAACGCAGCAACCGCTTCTTCAGGTGTCGAAAAACAATGCCCTCTCAGTTTGTTTTTTACGTACGGGAATAAAAAGAAGTCATTTGGTGACAAGTCAGGACTATCGGCGGATGACTCATCAAATCGATGTTTTGAGTGGTCAAAAATGCAGTTGTTTGAGCCGGTGTGTGAGAGCTCGCCTTGTCGTGGTGAAGAGTGATCCGTCTTCGGCGGTTGGTTTTCCTCATTTCTTGGAAGACAACTGGCAAACAAATGGTTGTGTACCACTCAGAATTGACTGTTCTGCGTTGTTCTATTGGTAAGGTTGCGACATGTCCAGTTTTTTCAAAAAAAAACAGGCGATCATTTGCTTGGAAGTGCTTCGTGCGCGAACAACTTTTGTTGGATTCGGCTCATCTTGAAACACCCATACAGTCGACTGCTGTTTACTTTCGGGCTCATACGCGTAAATCCACGATTCATCACCTGTCACTATGTCATAAACGTGTTTTGAAGCACTCCGATCGTATTTTTTGAGCTTTTCTTTCGACCAATCGACACGAGCCTTTTTTTGAACGATTGACAAATTGTGTGGGATCCAACGCAAACAAACAATATTGAATGTATGCTGGCCCCACAAATGTGTAAGGTTGACTCAATCTCACGATAGGTCACATTACGAACTTGCAATATCAGTTCGCGCACAGCATCAATGGTTTCCGGAACAACAACTGTTTTTGGACGACCTTCACGAAATTCGTCTTAGAGTGAACTACGACCTCGATTGAATTCACCATACCATCGATAAACAGTGGTCCTTGATGGAGTTTCATCGCCAAAAATTAAATTAAGTTCATCCATGCACTCTTGCTGACTTAATCCACGTCGAAAGTTGTAAAAAATAATCACACGAAAATGTTTTAATCCTTTAAGTTACTGTAAACCATACATAGCGCTCGTATGTCAAAACGTTCTGAGTACGTATAACCTTAAAAATGCCAAACTTTACGATAGAGCTGTCAGTTGTCAGATTGCAACACTAGGGTTGTCCAATTCCCGAAATATAAAAGGCAGCCCTCGTATTTCGTAGAATCCGCATTCATTCGATATTTCGTGCAACCCGAAATGTTGGTCCGTCGACCCGATGCCGGCGGCTAGCGATAACGTAAGTTCCTCGAATTTCATCGAATCTTCGAGGACACATGAAGGAAGTTTCCCGATTCCTCTTTGACATTCTGGGGGGCGTTGGTAATTTTTTTTGGATTGGTGATGGCTTGATTAGGACTGCAAAATGTATATTTTTGTTCATTTATTTTCAGGATATATAAAATTTTATAAATATAAAATTTATTCTTATGAAAAAGATGATTAGTTGGTTAGAATTGAATCTTGAAACCAAAAATTCTAAAATAGCAGATAGCAACGAAGATATAGACGAAAACAT